>VXBL01008308.1:492367-547788 GCA_013400195.1 Aramus guarauna | reverse complement strand
GGGGGGGGGGGGGGAAGTCAATTGTGGCCCTCCTGTATTTGAGTGCATCATCATGTAATAGTTCAGAGGGGTGTGAGTACCCTGATGTCCTGTCCTGAGCAGGGGAGGATGCACGATTCCCACACTATGGGACTGAAGAACGATCACTCTGACTCATCCAGCTTCAGGTTTCTCTATGGGGAATGATGTTAGGGTTGGCAATTATTGGTATGGCCTCTCAGCAGTGGGAAATTAGCTATGATTGACAGCTCATTTTATTTAAACTAACAAATGGGTGTCAGTTGGAAATGACTTTCTGTCATGTGCAACCTCAACTGGATTCAGCATCTGTGCAAGTGAAGTGGATGTATATACCAGACTCAGACACCTTCAGTACTCAGGAATCACGGTTCCAGGCATAAAACCCCCCTCAGATTTGCTACATCATGGAAATTACTGTCAAATAAGTACCACGGATATTCACTCTAATTTCAAGACACACTCACAATTGATATTCTTTTGCATTTACCGTCCACGAGTATTTTAGTAAATGAGTTTGCTGGCAGAAAACTCCACTCAAATAGCTAATTAAAGCAACTCATTAGGAAGGTAGATTTCAAATTTACAAGCACAAAATACAGCATGCCGGGAGCATGCTCTAAGTGTAACAATCACCCAAGTGGGCACAATAAAAAAATGCTATGACCTACCTCAACTAGGCTTACAGTCCCACAAGGATGGCCAGCCAGCAATCACAAATCAGCAGGCTTGGTCACCCAGACCGACAAAATATCCCCTTAACTTCCTCCTTTTCTCAGCCAAAAACTTTGCTAAAAAGCTTTACTAGAAGGTTATGAAGTTAGAGCTATTTCCATCCAAACGGCATCAGATCACATGTGATCTATACCTACAGTCAGCCTGAATTTGTGACAGTTGGAAAATGTTGCTTGTGGAAGAACTACAAATGATTCAAGGGAATTAGGCAATAACTGACCGTCAGCTGGGATTCGAGTTTGAAGAAAAATCACCATCTGCTGATTCCAAGAGCACGGGCAAACAGGGAAAGAAACCATTTGAGAAGATTATTGGTCTCTGTGTAGCTACTGCTGTCCTCCACATTAGAGCACTTTGGTAAGGACCAGCTTCTTTCAGAAAAGCTCTCCTCTTCCCTCTTCAGTATTCTGTGAACCTTTGAGGCTTTTGTTGGCCAAAAGCAGAGATACGGAGTAATCTGGCAACACAAATATGCTTATTGACTTACCAGCCCATATTTGCCAGTTGGTTGCTGCAAAGCAAAATTTGCCATAGCTGAGATCTTACTGCCTTTGTCATGAGTGGGCACATTTCATCACGTCTGTGTGGCTGTGTCCATACTAAGAAATTAAACAGCTAAAGACCTTCCTGGGTACTGGACTTCAATCTTCAATGGTTCAGTTACTAGAATGATTTTTTTTTTTTTTTTTCCAATTTTTTAAGCCCTTGTTGACTGCCATTCTTCTAGACAACATCATCCAAAACTTAGCATGGGTCAAAGGGTGATTCAAAAGTCAGTTTTGATGGCACCTTTCTTGAGGGTGAAAGAGTTGAACTTGGTGGAGATTAACAGTGTCTCATGGGTCCTCAGGACTATGGGAAGGGCCCTGACCATGGTGACTTCCCCTGAGTCCTTAAGTTTGGGCTACACCCTGACTTCAGCTCAGGTGCCTGAACTTTAATTACTATTTTTCTCTCAACTGCACAGGATGGCAGATTCTGTCAGACTTGTGTTTTAGGTAGCTGTAATCACTTACCAGTGCTTTCACACTGGAAGTATAGAAGTCATGTTAATAGAGTTGGATCACAGTGTTTAATTTTAGAACACAGGTAATTATCCAAGTTAGGCTTGGGATCAGGGTGCTGTCCTGAACTGGAGTCATAGTCCCTGCAAGTCGTCATGGCTTTAAGTCTCATGCCTAGCTGGGACTGTCCTACTTCTTTCTGCCTTCTATGGGAGCTGCTATGGGTTATGCCAGGAGGACTGAAATCAACAACTTTGTCAAAGCTTTGTCTTGCAGGTTTATCCTGATAAAGATGAAAAAAAGTTCTTGAAATAAACTAGGGGAAAAAACAAAAACAAAAACAAAAACAAAAAACCACGCTCCCCCTTGTGAGTCAGAGAGCAACAGCCTTGAAGGAAAGGACATGATTTGTTTCCTTCGGGAGGTGTGACAGGAGTGCAAAGTAAAAGATGGCAAACTGAGGCAACACTTGCTCTTTTTCTGTGGGCGCATCCCTTGAACCACCTGCATCTGCTGGGCTTGGCCTGTCTCCTCACATCATTTTAAGCACATGTATTGCTTTCTCATCAAAGGGTTTCATCTGGACATCTCAACCTTATGTGTTGTAACCACACCAGTGACCAAAGTGCTTCTTCTTCCCCAAATAGATGGGACCCTCCGGGATTGGAGAGGTGCACTCACAATGGTGTTATACTGGAATTACAATGTGACATCATGGGCAAAGACCACCCACCACCCCTGTCCTGGTCACTATCTGTTGGCAGGCACTGACACAGCAGTGTTTTGAGGAGGAGAAGACAGTAGATGAGTATTGCTGGATCTGTCCTTTTCTATGCAAAGGGGCTAAGAAGGGAGCTATTCAGAGCCAGTACAGTAGCACCCAATATGGTTGAGATTAGTCTCCTTGAAGGCTTTCTTTGAAATTCTAGTGAGAATGGATTATAAGCCAACTTTGTCTTGGAGAGCCTTCTTTTATGCCATTGTTTCATTTTTAACTTGTCTGTTCTTTTTGAATCTGACTCAACTACACACAAGGGTGATCTACTTGCAATGTGTTTTGTGTTTTTCTGTTTCAGAGAAAAAAATATCTCTGAACTATGAAAAAGAAGGCTAGTGCCGTTGCCATGTGAAGAAGTATTTGTAGTTATTTGGAAGAGGATTTCTGAGAAGAGAGGACATTTCTCTGGCACACAAGAACTAGAAAGTTCATAAGAAGTTATCTGCAAGACCAGACTTGAACTGCAGGAACCTTCCTCTGTTTACATGCTTAGACTGACAATGAGCATATCTCTGCAGTTTTAGTTTGTTGAATACTACTTTTGATTTCATTCTGTTCTCAGTCTAAGGAGAACAACTTCAGGAGAGACAAAGTCCATAGACGAAGGTACACCTGTACCAAGTCTCAAACCACCATCCACCAGAACACTAAGGGGAAGCTTACAGTGGATATGAGTCTCAAATTTAGGTTTACCTCGGTGCTCAGGCAGGGCTGCAAATGAAACCAAGTCTTTAATAGCTGAACACTGGGAATTCATTATATGAAGATATAATAGTACATCATTATTCCTGTAAATGGAGTGAGAGTTGTTCAAGTTGTTGGCCAAATAGGGATGCCTAGAAGCCAAGTGTGTTATGGACCCAGAACCAGTGGATGAAGGGAAGATTTACAGTGAGACGACCACCCAGCCAGGCTAATAATGTGCAAATGAAGACATCTGTTGCAAAAGAATAGGGTACAGAGATAAATGATGTGATGGCTGCACAAAGCACTCCTCAAATAACTGTGACTGACAATTGAGTTGTTGACAATTAAACATACAATTCTTGAACAGAAGATGCTGTGGTTTTTTACCTCCACAGTATTTTGATATTTTAACTGGATCCAGAGCTCAAACAAACAGTGGCTGGACATGCAGCTCTGGAGCTTCTGTCCTTGCATGGGACAGAAGTTACCATGTGCGGAAAAGTGAAAAATATTCTTAAGCTCCAGCTATGTCTAGAGAGTCCATCCAAGACTCTTCTGAGTTTTTCTAGATGTACATGGAGACACTAGATATGTGCCAGAAAACTGAGGGTAATTACATTTTGCCGTATCATCTAAGGTGTCCTCAGGTTTTCGGCTTCCACTTAAAGGAAATTAAGCATCTTAATATCCTGGAAAAACACAGCAATGAGTTACAGTCTGAAACCTAAATTCTACCTAATTCCATGAAACTAGTTTTTCTGACTAGACAGCATCTCTGAAGGCTTTGAAACACTGTTGGAAAACACTAGACACATGGGCTGAAGAGGACTTTAGGCTAATTCTGGCTTAAGTGATTCAATCCTGTTTTTACCTGGGGGCCTGGGTATCCAGAGGATTCAGTGATGAGTTTTGTAGGTCACAGGCTCTTCCACTGTCTAAACATTACTGGACTCAGAACTGCAACAAGCCAGCCATGGACAGGGAAGGCAAGAGACATGATTCACAAGACGTCAGATGGCATTCTGAGCCCTGATGTTTGTTACCTTGGTTGGGTTAAACTCTGGCTGTGCCCTTTTGTGTGTCCATAAGGTGTCTGTCCTGTGGCTTTTACATCATTGCACATGGTTTTTGCTAGTCTTTGATTTTCTCTGCATCTTCAGAATTTGTTTACTGATATCCAGATTTAATGAGAATAAAAGAAAATACTGAATAATTCATTTGAATGAATAATTGAACTGCAGTGACCTTTATGTTAATAAAAGTGCCACTTTCCTCTGTGCAAACACTTTAGCCTTTGCAAAGCAGGGAATTCACTGCATCTGTTGAATTCACAAGTGGCTTTTTTTGTTTCTGTTTGTTTTGTTTTAAATAACTGCATAATAGCTGGAACTGGTATTGTGTTCCTCCTGCTGACTCACTGGTTTCCAAAAGCTCTGCAATGAGTGTGACATCTTTAAACACCACAGAATATACTGTTTTCTTTCAACCGGGCATAATCTGCAATGATTCAACTCACGTAAAAGAACCATGTGGTTACAAGTATCGCAACTGAATACGTCAGCCTCCATACCGCCAGCCTCTATGACTTGCACCCCATGTGCTATGCTATTCAAAAACTATTTACTATGGCAATCCATAAAAAGACTTTGCCTTTGTTTCAACTATCATGTAATGAATGTGGAATTTGGCTGAGGCAAAATAGTCCATGCTCAATAAAGTGAGTAATTGCAGTTCTTGCCTCCATTAGCGTATGAAGTGTATTGACACTAACTATATAGTAGTTATATCAGGTACCCTGTATAGCATAGCACTTGGAGTTATGAAAGAGTGTAAGACCAAAAATCCATCCACTAAAAAGTCCCTAAATCACTGCCTGGTAAAAAGTATCTAGATCTCAACATTGTGCAAGGATGGGAATTCAAAGAGAGTAGATGTTAACTCTGTGATTCTGCCATTTGTTATCTAATTTAGGGCAAACGTCTCCACTGTGGTCAACATCAGTTCCTCCTCTGTAAAATGAGGACAGTACGATGTCATTTTTTCTGCACTTAGACCAAGCTCTTCAGGAAGGAGGTAATTTTTCATCTGTGCATCTAAGGAGTTGAACACAAGAGGGCTTTTCTTCTGGGTGAGATTTCCAGATAGTCCTGCAAAATAAATAATCTGTGAGCGTTCTTGTGTTTATGTGCAAAAACTTTTTATTTGCTTTTTTGAGACTGTTTGCATGTTTACTAGTAAGAATGTCTGTGGAAAGTTAAGTTGTCAGGAGAATTGGTGAGAATAAATATTCATGAGAATACTCTCCTTGCAAACACTTTTGTGGCCATCTGTAAAAGCTTTTTATTATTCAAACAACGCTGAGCTTTTTGCAGATAATTTGCCAANAAAAAAAAAAAAAAAAAAAAAAGGAAAGGAAAGGTTTTTTTTTCTCCTTTTTTTTCAGAGGCAGCTGATGCTGTAGTGGCACAGTCATCATTGCTGGTGTGTGATTTAATATCCAACATGTGGCACAAATAGCAAGGAAGGAGTAATGAGAACACTACTGCCCTGCTATCAGAGAGACAAAAAAATGTTTACATCAACTACTTTGAATAAAGAACAAATTAGTAAAACTACCACCTGTTTGTGAATAATTAAGGCAAACAAACAAAAGATTCTCGATTTATCAAGTAACTTGTTTATAGCAGCAATTCCCTTTAATGTTGGTGTGATGCCTTAGTGTTGATACGCAGCATCCTTCTGCTCAAAAGGAAAATTCTTCATTGTGTGAATTTCCCTGTTTTTTGAACATGAAACAGTAGTAACATGACTTAACTTTTCCTCTATTGGTATTTTCATCTAGATGTCTGTGGTTTTTAGCACCATATTAGCAGAACATATCCAAAGAGTTATGGCTCTATACTTTAAAAACCTCCTTTTTAAAGAAGGCTTGTCATCTCTCTTTTTAGGAAGGGAAATGTGGTGCAGAAGGAATATTCACCTTTTGTTAAGATCACCTCAGAAATCTCTGGCAAATCTGGGAAATGAAATTTTACCCAAACCCTTCCTGTATTGTCATGATAATGGAAAATAATAATAATAATAATAATAATAATAATAATAATAATAATAATAATAATATGTTGATTGTCCATTCCTTCTTTACTTCATGCTTTGGAGCTGAAAGGGAGGAAATATGGGGAGGATCACTCTCTTTTTAGAATTTTTTCCTGTGCAGGGACTTCTCACTATGGTTGGAGAGATGCTTGTGCACCATGAGGGCTATAGATTTGACCCAGCTGTGAGTTTTCTCATTTTTTTTTTCCTGTTCCACAACCGTTTCACCAGAAATGACTAAAACATTTGGTATGTTGTTAAACTTCTTACTATCCTTCATCAGTGTGTTCCACAAGTTAGTTATTAATTGCATGCAAAGTTATTTCAAATGTTTTAATTGAATTTTGGTTTTGCTTATGAGAGTGTGTAGGAATTTTTGCTTCACTGCACTGATCTGTATTCCAGCCTGTCCATATCTCTGATTCCTGGGTTGTGGCTTCTGCTGAAAGTCCTGGGTCCAGATATTTACCTCTGCATTGAAAGAGTAAATCTGCTTGAACAGGCAGGTTTTGGGATCTCTTTTACTTTTTCTTTAAATGGGGACTTTTCCAAAAACACCTTGAATCTGTAAGAAATTTTAGCTGAACAGATCTCAACAGAATTTGTTTACGGTATTTCAGCTTCTCTCAAACCAGTCATTGAAGGCTTTCCAAATGTCATAGGAGCAAAGGATAGAGATTCCCCCTATCTCTTTGCATCAAGGTGGGAAGAAACAGGGGGCTTCTTCATGGTGCCCAACCCCACATCGTGGATGAAAATCAGGGCTCAGGACAAATGGCTCTGATTGTTCAGCAATTAAGGGAATCCCTTAAGCTTTGAATCCCTGCTCTGTTCAAGCAGTTGTCTCTGGGGAGATGAAGGCATTATGATCCCAGCGTATTGCCTTCTGCAGCAGCAGTGATAAACACTTGAGGGAAGAATGTCCTTCTGGAGGAGGCGTCTCCAGTATTTCAGGGGGAAGGGACAGCCCTGCCATCAGTGCGGGTGCACGGGTGCATCTGCATGGGTGCATGTCCTTGTGCACCTGCTGGAGTGTCTGTGAATGTGGCTGTGCTGCTGAACCGTCTCTTGGTTATTGGTTAAGCTGGAGTTAAAATAGGTTATTGTGAGAAAAACAACAGGGAATTGGTCCCCAGGAAAAATCTGTCTTCTCCCAAATACATAGTTTGCAAGTCCCCTTTTTTGTAAAAAAATATCCTGTTCTCCATCTTGAGCTATTGTTACCATTTTGAGCACTCCTCATGGACTGATTCAGTCTCTGCAGCAGACTTTGTCCTGATTCTGACTGATCGGCATAGACGTAAATCAGGAAAGCATTGCATTTACACCAGTAGTAAGAGCATCCCAAGCTCAAAATAATTTTTCTTTCTCCAAATCTCCTCTTTGTTGCCTAACCTTTAATTTCAAATCTATCTTTCTACCTAACACCACCATTCGGAGTCATGACCATTCGGAGTGACCAGGTACTGTGTGGTTAGTGGATGGAGGGACAGATGTACTTTGAACATGGACTTCACAATGCTCTCAGTTCAGAAGGACTTGAAGCATATCAAACTTGAACCAAAACCAGTAAGGATATATTTACTCCATGGCTTTATACCATGCCCTGCCTTAGACCCCAATTTGAACATCACACACAACAGAGTGAGTTTGGGCTTAGACTGAATTTATGACAAAAAAAATAAATTTCCCTCTCTACACTGAACAAAACTGGCCTGCGCTCTGCAGCTCCTGTCCTCCTGCTCTCTTTCCCTCATCAATTCTCTTTTCCCTTTCACACATCAGCTGCAAACATCTTATTTGGCTGGGATGTTGAAGGCAGGCTCATCTCTGGCAGTTCCAGACTGTTAATTCAATCAGCTCTTATATCAGCAGTAACATAAGTAAGTGAAAAAGGCTCTTGAATTTCATCATCTCATTAAAAACTCGGGTAGATTTCTGGAAGGATTATTTTATTTGCTTCACTAGGTTTTATAAAGGTTTGTACACAGCATTTAAACTATTATTATTTACTTTTAACAAGCTATTTATGTCCTTCTCTCAACTGCATAATCAATACTGCTCTCCCATCTGTTCAGAGATCCTGACATCAGCAAATTTCAATTCTCCGCTGACTGAGTAAAAAGGAAGGAATAATTTAAACACAGTAGGTGCATGAGGGAAAAAGAGCCTGAGAGGGACTGATACGAGCTAAATCTCCATGTCCAAAGATGGCTTGGCATTCATGAGTTGTGGATCCAAGTCCTAAACTTGCTGAGGACATCACTGAGAGCATTGAAGGAAGATGCTATGCCTGGGAGTAGATTGAAGTGATTTCCATCCCTGACAAGAATAGTATTTTGATAGCCATTAAAGCTGCTTTAATGAGTTTTCTTTTGAATTAATTTATTGTGACTTCTGGAGCTTTTTTAACTTTGCCCTGGAGCAGACCAAGGGTCTTCACATGAACATTTCCAGCCCCTCTGCTGCATGGCTGGCATAAAGTAACTTCTGAAACTGTTTTGGCGGGATGAAATCACCCCTCTGTATGGTGAAAGATGAGAGAAGGATGAACATCTGCATGTGCAGAGAGATGAAGAAGTACAGATGGGAGATGCAAAGAGAAGAGGTCCTGGTCCATTGCTGCCCCACCATTGTGAATGCCTCAGGAGATACCCGAAATGATAGGGACCCAAGGATTCTGGCTTAACTTACAGTGGTATAAATGTGGAATAACAACACTGAAGTTTTTGGATGACATCACTTGAGGATGGGCTGATTTCTCCTTATTCAGAGATTGCAGGCCTGGGAAGTAAGGGATTGGGGTGATATCTTCAGCCTGTTGGCATGATCATCAGAAACCTAGCCAGAGATCACAGCAGCTGGGTTTACTTCACAGCATTTTTGGTGGTTGTTATGTAGCTAATAAATACTTAGCACTCTAGGAGGAGGCTTAGTCAGTCCACATGGACTGTAAAGCCCATGCAACCACTCTACTGCCTCTACAGCTTACAGTCTAAGTCGTGCCAGTTGTGATCTTCTTGTTCTGATCTCACGTGGAAGGGGATCCTTCTAACACAAGGTGACTTGATTTTAGATTCCTACACAGGAGACAACTCTCCTTGTCCTGTGATAGTCCATGGAGACCTTCAGCTGATGAAGTTTAGGATATAAATTATGCAGGTATCTACTTAAAGATTAATTGACTCGTGTTATAAGTTTCTCGGACAGTCATAATTAGTCCTTAGTGACTATAGAGGGAGCTAAGGTAGTACTCATTCAGGTACAAATATCTTGTTGTAGTTTAACCCCAGCTGGCAGCTAAGCACCATGCAGCAGCTCACTCACTGCCCCCATGGTGGGATGGGGGAGAGAATCAGAAGGGTAAGAGTGAGAAAACTCATGGGTTGAGATAAAGACAGTTTAATAGGTAAAGCAAAATCCATGCATGCAAGCAAGGCAAAACAAGGAATTCATTCCCCACTTCCCATGGGCAGGCAGGTGTTCAGCCATTCCCAGGAAAGCAGGGCTCCATCACATGTAACGGTTACTTAGGAAGACAAATACCATCACTCTGAACATCCTCCGCTTCCTTCTTCTTCCCTCAGCTTTATATGCTGAGCATGACATTATATGTTACGGAATATCCCTTTGGTCATTGGAATCAGCTGTCTTGGCTGTGTCCTGTCCCAACTCCTTGTGCACCCTCAGCCCACTCGCTGGTGGGGTGGGGTGAGGAACAGAAAAGGCCCCGACCCTGTGTAAGCACTGCTTTGTTGTTTCTCCATACCAAGAACAAATGCGTCTTTCCTCTTGCAATGGTCCTCTGCAGTCCCAGCCTGTATCTTGAACTGTCCTAGTCACTTTCTCAGCTATGTCTAGACCCAACATGTTGGCAGACTTCAGGTGAAAGAGATCTTGTTTTTCTGTATGCTCCTGTGCTGATAAAGAACTGCATCACAGTTCCCAAGAGGTCCATCGAAGACCCTCCATTTGGAATATGGGAAGTAGTTCAAGGTGGTTACTGCTGCTAAAAATAGTAGCTTGAGCTGATATAGTTGGTTAGTCCAGGTAAGTTTGTGAAAGTGTTACTGCTTTTCATCCAAGGAATCTAATTGAAATCCTAAGGCAATGGCTCATATTAGCAGGTTCAAGCCCTGATTTTGGCCCAAAGATGGCTGTTTTTCAGCTAAATCTGCTGTGGTCTTTTGTGGACACTTTCTATTTACTTCTTTCTTTTTATTCCACCCAAAGAAAGAGAAACTGTATGATTTGGTGTGGAGATAGCCCAGCACAGAAAAACAGTTCATGTTCCTCTTCCCATCTGAATCCCAGTGTCAACAGATTTCCTGCAGAACTAAAATGCATTATTAAGTTTTAGCATAAACTTTTTCAAGAAAGGTCACTTTGTGTCACTGCTGACTCCTACCTCACTATCTCAAAAATGCCACTGTGGTCTGGGATTTATTATCCTTATGATAACAGCATACTTCATTTTCCCCATTTTGTGAGGTTTTTTTACTCTTTTCATTATGCCTAGTATGACCAGAACTGAGTTGATTTGCTGGGTGGATTATTGTTTCTTTTGAATGAGGGTTGCTATTCTGCCCCTTTTTCTCCACTAATTTGGCCCCATGAAATTTTGAGGGTGAAGGAGGGAGGCAATGAGAGGTTATATCTTGAAGAATTTCACCCTGGTGGAAAATACCAATGATTTAAAATAAATATACTGAGATACCACATTACCCAGCCGAGCTCATGTACAGCAGAGATAAAATGACTTTTTTAGAACTGAATTTTCTTTCCCACCAGCTGAACGGAATATCAAAGTACACAATTTAAAGTAACTGTTAGAAAAAAGGTTATACACAATGCTATCAACAGAAAGAAGCTGAAAATTAAATGGAAAGGATTACCGGAGAACTCATTTTCTTTGCTACTGGGAGGCTAACAACAATAATAAAAAAGAATTTCAAAATGAAAACTGAGATTCTCCCTTTGATGTCTGAATATTTTCTGTTTATGTTCCTTTATTTTAAAGGGCTACATCATAAATTAAATGTAATGCTTAATTTTTATTTTCTCTCCAGTCAAACAGCATGTTTTTCTCTAGGTAATTATTAAAATAATGGTTCACCTCTCCAGCTGCTGTGTACTGGCAGGTTTTTATTTAGGCAGTGGCGCACCATGGGTTGAGTGATAGCTGGGTCCAAGACAGACAGATCCCAGGTGCCTCTTGGAACAGAGATTAAAGGTTGGTTTTGTTTTGTTTTGTTTTGTTTTGTTTTGTTTTGTTTTGTTTTTATTTAACATGTGAAAATGTAGAGTGAGGAAGAGCCTGTGTCCTTAAGCATTCCTGTACGTTCTTCTTAACTGGGCATCTTCTGTGATACGTTATTTAATGAAGCTTTCAACCCGCTTGAGCTTTGGAGGCAACATCATTGCTTTAATGAGAAATCTCAGACTAAGTGACTGACCATACCTCAGGGTGCTACACATCAGTTACAGTGGGGTCCTGGATGGCTTTGAAGACCAGTGCATCACTCACTACCCAAGAGAGTGGAGACCTCAAGCACATGTACCATGTCAGCATGGACCCAGGCTCTGTTCAGGCAAGGCAGATATGGGCAGAGACTCCAACGCACCCGTGGCTGTACCAGGCCCCAAGTATTCTTAAAAGGGCTTCAGCTTCTCTACGACAATGGACTGTGGGAAATTTCTGTGGCTTAGTAGCTGGGGCTTTTTAAACTAAGCTGCAGGGGAGAGCAGTTGATGCTGTTTGTCTTCAGTTTAGCAAGTCTTTCAACACTGCCCTTAACAGTCTCATAGACAAAATGATGAAGTCTAGACTAGCTAGGTGGATGGTGAGGTGGACCAGCTCCTTGACTGTTCCTAGTTCTAGTTACCAAACCAGGGTGCCACAACAGAGACCTGAACACCGTGACACTCCCAGCATATTCATTCAGCACAAGTCTTGGGAGAACGTAGCCTCAGTCACAGCCAGCTGAGGCATTTTTATATTCTCCATATTTACTCAATGGCACTACTATATCTACCTGAGAGTAAGGCCCCACTGAATCCTTGGGTTGGAAGGGCCCTCAAAGCCCATCTAGTTCCACTCCCCCTGCCAGGGGCAGGGACACCCTCCACTAGCCCAGGTTGCCCAAAGCCCCATCCAACCTGGCCTTGAACACTGCCAGGGATGGAGCAGCCACAGCTTCTCTGGGCAACCTGTGCCAGGGCCTCACCACCCTCACAGTAAATAATTTCTTCCTAATATCTAATCTAAATCTAGCCTCTTTTAGTTTAAAAACATTACCCCTTGTCCTATCACTCCATGCCCTTGTAAACAGTCCCTCTCCAGCTTTCTTGTAGGCCCCTTTAGGTACTGGAAGGTGCTATAAGGTGTCCTCAGAGCCTTCTCTTCTCCAGGCTGAACAACCCCAACTCTCTCAGCCTGTCTCCATAGCAGAGGTGCTCCAGCCCTCTGATCATCTTCGTATGAAGAACCAAAGTGATGCACAAGTACACACAGGACAGGACTTGCCTACTTTTCTAGAAAGTGAAGGGAGAGAAAGTTCAGTGGACAACTCTGGGTACCTGTCTTAGGATGGCATGAATCATACTCTTAGGCTGTTTCCAGTGATAATACAGGAAACCTCGATGATTACTTTGGTTGAAGCTACTTACATTTTAATGAACTTTAAAGATGACAAACTTTTAGGCAATTCTGGTTAGTTGAGCTTGAATCCCATTTCAAGTGCCTCTGCTTTGAATAACTTAGAATATCAGAGTATGAACTATGTCCATTCAGAAGAAAAGTCAAAGCCTAGCAAGATAGCTTGCACCAGGTCACAGGAGATATGTATAGCAGAACTTGGAAAGAAACTTATGTCTACAAAGACTTAATAGCACCTTAACCACAGGATCGTCTTTTCCCTAAGACATGTCTCTCTGCAAAGTTGTGTTGAATATTGTTAGTCTAGTTTTGCTCCAACTTAACGCCACTAAGAGATTAGCTAGGCCTTGTTGACCTTTTGAGGAAATCTCAAAAGGTGTTAAGGGTTTGCAATGAGCTTCTGCATGATTTTCATGGAGGTAGACAAAGATTTATGGCAGATCCTCATATTCAAAATGAAAATTAAAGTCCTTGTGGAGATTGAGAACAAAGACAGTTCTCGAAAAGACCATAAACAAAAAAATATAAAGCAGAGCTTTATGCCTGTATGGCTTTAGTGTGGGAGAATGGAAAATGTTTGTCAATGGGAATGCAGTGTCCTCTCATCTCCCCTTAATAAGGCTATACCAGGAGGATCAAGAATTTCCTTCATGAAGTTCCTTTAGCAACTACAGAAAACATGTTGATGACTAAATTTTGATGTCTCTTCTTGCAAGGCTCTTTCTCAACAGGGTCAAAACATGATGCCATTGCCAGCCTCTAGTTTAGACTGTTTTAGTAGCACAGTGCCAGCAAACGTCCCACAAGCAGCCACCACATGGGTGTAGATCCAGTCTGCCTCCCATGGGGCTCACACTGTTTGCTGCCAGCAGCTGCAGATTTCCTCTGGCTGGGAGACTGGTGAGCACCATAACAAAGACTATTTGTTTCTGGTGCTTTTCAGCACATGAGTCAAAGAGATGGTATTTTTGCAAAAGAAAAACAAAAACAAAAACAAAACAGTTGTATGTGTTGAGCTGTTACATGGTGTCTCCACCACATGAAGTGATGCAGCTGGTTGAGTGCAAGTGCCTGCTGTAGGGTGAACTCAATGACCAGGCTTGATTCAGCTGCTTGTGCAGAGGTGCCCACTGCTATTGGAGATGCTTTGGGGTAACAGGGTTGGGGATATGGGGATATGCCACAGGTTGTAGGAGAAATCCATGTTCAGTGGAAGTCCTGTGGAATACCCCAGGGTGTCTCAGTGATGCTAGATGGTGAACAGCTAAACTGCATTCCTATGCTGTAGACAGATGAATTCAACCATTTGCATCAGAACCTGAATCCTGATTCAGGACAGAAATACTTGGATTTCTGGAGGAGATATCAGGGTAGGAGTGGCCACACTGTGTCACCCAGGAGACCAGATTAGAGCCATTCATCTGTTCTAGGCTCAGGCTGCCCCATCCTCTGAAATATCTGAAAATCCTGTGCTTCAGCTACCAAAACAACTCTAGGATGGTACTGGTGGCTTTGAAGAAAAACAGCAGAGTTGTAATTGAAACGACTGAATGAAGGGAAGTGTTGCATAAGATTATACCAACCTGTATCTTTCTTTTCTTTCCTACTTTCCTTTTCGGTGTTTGTTTCATCTTCCACAACTCAATGATGTTTTTTCCTTGTTTCACTTCCCTTTTATTTTTCCATTACTTCATAACCTTGTGTATATAAACATTAAGGTAATATAGAGGATAAAGGACTACATTGTTCCTGTTACCAGACAGTAGACTGGAGCCCGGAATGTCAGGTATAGTCCTTGAGCTGTACAGAACCACAGGTTTGCAACTAGAGCCAGTCACAGAAGAGCCAGAAATGCATTAATTCTTGTATTGCACCAGCTCTGCATGCACTGTCTTGGCTGCTGTGATACAGCAAAGATAAAACTTCTTTGAAAGTAAGGAAGGTAGATAAGATTATGATCTTAGCTGCTGTAGGTGATACACTAGCTGAGTTGGCATCTCTTGGAGTGAGAGAGCAGTTTAGATCCCAGCTGTGATCTCTTGCTTGGGTTTTAAGTGTCTGAGGTACAAATACAATAGTAAAGGGAGGACCATACCTACTTGCAGTACTCATTATTTGGAGCTGTGTGGGCAGACAGGGACTTAACTGGTGATACCTCTCCACTGCAAGATGTGCCACTGGGCAAAGTTGCCTTTCTTGTCTGCATGGGCAGGAAAGAGCATGGTGGGGTGCAGGATGGTGCTAGGTCTTCCCTATGGGATAGGCAACCGTACCCCTGGGCTGCATGCTGAGGAGCTGTGAGACCAACCAACCTCCTCTGGAAAAACCTTGGAGGTCTTTGCAGGGATGTTGTTCACTGGTGACTCCCACTCTTCCTGACCTATTTATCAGACTGAGGTTTAGTTTGGTGAATGCCAACAAGTAGGAATTTGTGCATCTGTCAAGTAAAGCAGCAAGACTGGGGAAGGAGCAGTTGGGTGGTGAGAACTCCCAAAACTTGAGCTGAAGCAGGTGGTGCATAAGGATCAGACCCTTATGTTTGCAAGTGCTATGCTCCTACAGCAGTGTTGTGATCCCTTGGGGCTCCTGAACAGGACTGGGCCTTCAATGAATGAATAACTAAACCTGGTAAGCCCCATCTCCTATGGTATAAAATCAACATTTTNAAAAAAAAGAAAGAATAAAAGACAAGATGGGTCTGGAGGTGCCAGGTTTAGCCAAGGCAAAGGACCATCTCTGAGTACCTGGGCTCATGTTCATTTCCGTGCGGGTGTTTGGCTTTCAGCTCTCACCAGCTCCTATCTCTGAATCGCAGCCACCACAGGAAAACGCTTGCTGCTTACCACGTCACTCTTTGCACACCACAGGCACAGCTGGGAGGGTTTTCAGGCTGTGACACTGGTGAGACACAAGGCATGCATGTTCGTGGCGGCTTGTACCCACCTCCCTCTATGTCCCTCCCCCCATCCTCAGTGGGTTTACTTGGTTTGTAAGCTGAAGACACCTCGCAGAGAGAAGCAGGCACTTCTTGTGGTTTGCATCAAAAGCCCTATAGTAAGCCTAACACTGTGCCTGCTCTAGCAGTTACTCAAATGTGCTTCTTTACAAGTCACTCTTATGTTTGGCTGCTTTAGCTACATGGGACCACAGCTGGAGTGCAGAGCCCTGCCTCTGGTCAGAGAGGTGTTAAACCCTGTTGCTCTTCAGTTACTTAACCACAAGAGGTGATTCAGCACCCTGCTTCCTTAGTCTACGCTCTTGGGGTGTCCCTGCATTGATGTTAAGCACAAACCACTGTGCCGTTACAAAGAAAACATCCGTAACAGTCACTTCGGGTGGGATACTGCTAATCTTCAAAAGCTTTGAAATGTAATCTCTAGTCTGGATCAGGCCATCCAGACCCCATCCATAGCATGTGGACAGAGTCAGGCCCTCCCAGGACTTGGCCTCATTCGGTTGTTAAAGGAAGGTGGCCTGAATTGCTCTCTAATAGTAATGACCTCTCCACATCTGGGTTTGCGACCCCTTTGAGATACCAGATCCCATTTACAGCTGTGTCACCTTCTGGTAATGAAAAGGAACTTTTTACTCTCTTCTTAGATACCTTTGCACAGCACCAAATCCTTGTTTTAGATACTGATCTGTGGAGTAGTTGCAGTTGTTCAAATGCTTGCTGATCCCGTGTATTTATGGGTTGAAATTGCCCTGGGGAACATCTCCCGGAAAGTGCAGAGCCATTTTAATGGCTTTTCTAAGCATCTCTGTTCTATGTCCCTATTTAATCACTTCAATGCCCCTTTTCCAATTGTACACAACATTTTATTAAACTGTACAAACAGCACTGGCATTTAAAAAATTCATGTTAACCGTTCTAATTAAACATGATGACCAGCTGCACAAACTGTTAGCACAGATGCCCCCTGCATTTCATACAGCACGAACAAGGATTTCATGAGAGTCAGTGGACTGAAACCTTTTTCAGGACACTCTGCTTTTCCTGTCGACCTTAGGCACTTCTGCTCTTGGTCCTGCAGGATTCGGCGTCTGCAGTCACTGCCAGCAGTATCCCAGTACTGCCTGCAAGGTTGCATTCATCCTGTTGGAAGGTCCAAGTTGACAGCCTGGTCCAGCAGAGCCAGAAAGGCACCTCTGAAGGGAATCTGATTTTGGGATGACTGACCTTCTACAGCTTCTATTCTCCATGGACTGGAAGGGTTGATGCAATGAAACTCCAAATGTATACAGTTCAGTTAGAGCCTAACACCAACATGGGTGACTGCCTAAGTCTAAGCTGTAACAGAATCTTCTATTTGGGCTTTGACTTACTTTTGACCTGGCATTTAACTGCTGCCTCAGTGATGATCAGTAACTGGGTGGTTCTGCATCTCTTCAACCTCAGAAAACAGTGCATTGTTATTTAAAAGGATCCCATGATGAAAGGATCACAGAAGAGATTTTTTTTTTAAACCCATCTACATTTCCACAGACTGCAGAGGGATAGAACACACAGAAAAATGTTACAGGGTGAAGGTGACTACCACCCTCACCCAATGTGCTCTCCTGCCCTGTGACTGCTGGGTGCAGCTTGTTGACCTATGTCTGCAAAGAGCTGGGACATCATTTAGAGCAATAGAAAGTACATCAGCCTCTCCAAAGACTGGTTCCTACCTCTCAAGCAAAATATGCCAACCCTGTGACTGGCAGGTCAGTTTTATGATGCTTAAACAATGGTTTGAGGAAACCTTTTCCCCCTTTCTCATGCGGTTTTAGGATAAAATCCCAGAAAGCCCAGTTCAGATTTTGCTCTGAGCCTGGCATGTGCGAGGACAGTTAAAGCTTTAGAACAGGGGTTCTTGAGGCTTTCTGCTGGACTGCAACTTCCCATCCTTCCTGCTCAAATACTAAGTGTAAACCACTGTTTTTCTGTACTGATCTTGACACTTGCCTAAGTCTAGGCAACAATTCTCCTTTGGGGTTGAGTCCTTAGCTCCAGGATCTCTGATTGAGATGTTTGAATGCTGGAATGGGCACCTGCAGAGTTTCTTTGTCCCAGTGGAACAAAATTGAATCCTAACACCTGTGAACATTATTTTTAAAGTGTGTAGGGAGTTAAATTACTTCTTCAAAACTCCTGTGCATACGTGCACAATTCTGTACATGTACAAGTGGAGGTTACCAAAGCTCCCAGCCTGAAGTCTTCCCAGATGCCCTCAGTTTTTGAGCAAACCGCTTGTGCTTCAGAAGGAGGTGGGCCTAGGTGAGAATTGTAGAAATGGGCACTGACATCACCAGAAACTCAAATATACTTTTTTTTTTTTTTTTTCTTACAGAGAAACCCATTGGCTGTGTGTACAAGTAGCGGGGAACAGGTTTTGGCACCTCCTCATTTTTTCAGATGCTCTCAACTTCAAGAACATTGAGAAAAGAGAGAAGAGAGACCAAAAGATACCATGAAGAAACTTCATCATTAGTGAAGAATGGCTGGCATCTGCTACAGACTGGAATAAGCTGGAAGCCTTCAGGCATGGTAAAAACTCTCACTGAGGTGTTTTTTCTGGTGGGTTCTTGATAAAAATAGCCATGTACAGTCTTCAGTTGACAAAGTGTTACTCAAGCCATTACAGAGAATTCCTTCAGTAAGGCAGATCACAGGAAAATATTTTCTCCATTTTAGGGTTCACAAAAGAAAAGTTGCTGAACATATTTTGGTCCATGCTGTTAATCAGTGCTCTGTCGGCACAGGACAGTCTAGGTTTTTCATTTAGAAATTCCTTGTCGAAGTTGCTACAGTCACTCGGAGATTTCTTCAAGAAAAGGAAAAAAAAAAAAAGATGTCAAACCACTAATATTCAGGTCTTGATTACAATGGTACTGGCCCTATCAGGCTGCTTCTTATGGGCTCAGCTCAACTAGTTGGGAACAAGCTCAGCTCAGCCAGGGAACCCGTAATGCATTTGCTTTTGGCCTTTTGCACAATGATTAGTTACTCCAGCCCAAACGATGCACAGTAACATATCAAACTGCAGTGAACTTCTGTCTGAGCTCTTAATACCCAGCAGCCAGTGCTAATCACTTGCTTATTGCCATCCTGTTGAAGTAGTAATAGGACTAAATATTATATAGAAGGCATGGAGCCTGTGATTCATGAATTCTGCCAGGCAGGGATGTTGCAGCTGTGTAACACGGACCCATCAATTAAATAAGACTTGTGAAGGACTGTAAAATGAAAGTATTACACACTTGTCAAATTAAATTATATTATTAGTAGTAGTAACAGGATTTTTATAGCTTAATAGGACTGTTAATTGATAGTCAGGAACATCCGACTTAGCTACCTGGTTACCTGAACTGCTTTTCCTTCGCTACCTTCTGCAGGGCAATGACAGATAATTCCTACAGAATGGGCTGTACTTGTGTGGTTAAGGGAATATGTTTTAAGTGGCATCCAGACCCCTGCTGTGGTAACTGAGAAAGTGATGAGTAATTTATAGTTTCTCAGGTCTGGGCATGCCAGACCTGGGCTTATAGCCATCAGAAAGGAGTAGTCATCGTGACCAAGCCAAGTAGACCAGCCAATAGAGGTACATAGTTCAAAATTATCTTCCCAGTGATTGGATGCTGTGGCAGATCCAAACTGTAGATAGTTTCAGCTGCTTGTATCTGATGTACACAACATACCAGACAGCCTGTGAACAATTCAGTCTGCATTTGGACATCTAAGTAAGAGTCAACACTTTCCATTCTGACTGCCCAAGACCAAGGTACTCCATCTACTTTTAGACAGAGAGGCTGCATGTGCAGAGCAACTCCTGAGGATAACCCTGAAAGTTTGAGGGCATTTTGAAAGTCTGAACTTGGTGCCTAAAACTGTTATTTCCAGTGTGAAGCAGACATTTATCCACCTTATAATGCTGATTCCATGAATCTAAACAGGATTTGAGGACTCTGACATTAAAGACCCATGTCTGAAGATTTCGGAAGGTGTCCCTAAATAAATGGGTTTATAACATTACTGTGGGTCCTGGCTTTGGTTTATTGCTAGCATGTGCTGGAGGGTTTAAATATTTGGGGAACGAATTATTCAGGAAAGAAAGACATGAGATGGGTGGAATTGAAAGAAGATGCATTCTTACCACTCTTGGTTTGAAAGGAGGCTCCATCCTTCTTTCTTCTAAAGCCTCCCAGTTTATTTCCCGGAAAAATGCATGTTGGCGGATGTTCCCTTTTGCTCCCAGTCTCCTCTCAGGTTCTCTCACAAAAAGCTAGAATGTTGAGGAAAGAGAAATATCTTAGTCTTTTATCCATAACAGTGTATTCATTAGGACAGTCCTACCAGATAGGGCCTCAGACTTCAAATTCAAGCATGGTTGGTGACAGTGTGAAGACTCTTCTAACTTACTAAATTTCTGACTGGGGAACAAGTTTGGATTCTTAGCCTAACATGCCCAAACTGAGATATCTTGGCCATATTTTTCCTTTGCAGGAGAGAGAGGACAAATTTGCTTCAGTGGCAACAACATACGTGTCTAAGCATACAAATATGCAACTACAGAGGTGAAATATCTGGATCACACTTACAAGCTTTTGTCTGGACAACTTCTTGCTATCAGGAAATTTTTTAGGGCTAAAATATAAGCATACGTTGTGAAAATACTGGTCTGGCCTATGTGGGGTTGCATTTGTCTCCTATACTTTTGGGTACTTGGAGTGTCAGTGTTTGACCCTTTATAATTAATGGAAAAAACCAGTCATGTGCCAATCATCTGACCTCCTTTACACACTTAAAGATAAAAGACACCCTGGAAGTGCTTGCTTCTTTCCCCTGACTAGCTTAGATGCTGACAACTGTCTGCTTTGTCAAAAGACTCCCAATTCAGATAGCTTGTGTTTGCTGCACACTGCAGGCTACAACTCCTGCAGATGAATAATTCTGCTGAAGGGTAGGAGAAAGCCAGAACTGGGGGCATATCTTTTCACCATCAGCTATGTGCAGGTCTGAGCCCACGCTTCAGTTTAATGTAAACACAGCCTGTTTTCTCATAGATGTTTTTATGGTGATGTAGGAGCCATTTGGCTCTAGAAGCAGCTGAAGTGTTTCTGGGGGAGAGTTTCAGGAGCGCTGAACAATTCAGAGCTCCTCTCAATGTCTGTGAGCAGGATGTAGTACTGAAATATTGCTGTAACGGTCAGTGTGAATAGTTTAAAAATTATCTTTACATCTGCAGTAAAATGTTTGGAGGCTCCAGACCAGCTAGCCCATATAGTGCCTGATCCTAGATCCCTCTAAAGTCAATGGAGAGGAATAGTGGCAACACTTGATAGCAGGTGACCTCGATACAGCCGGTATGTCCTACTTCAGAGGTAAGGGCAAAGTTTCAAATGCACTTTACTGTTGGAGGTCATCTCAAAATGGACTTGGGTTACATGAGGTAGCAGTTTCTTGATGCTCTATTTGGCCAACCGGTACAATAGATATCACTCCGCAAAGAATAAATAGAAATATCTATTAGGCCAACAGTGAGCATACAATAGATACTACTCAGCAAAAAACAAATATAAATATCTAATGCCAAAAGTGGCAGCCAAAAAATCTGATGTATGGACATTGAGGACCTGTTTGAAAAAAAATAGGCATTGGATTTTGGTGAAAAAAAACCCTGAAGTCTCCTACAGACAACTGGTTACACAGCAGTGCAGATTCCATAGGTTAAATTCTGTGCTGATAAGACAGGCATTAAGCAGGGTGGAATATGTAATTATCCAGAGTCAGTGACAATGAGAGTAGCACACAATGGAGAAAATATTTTTGTTTTTCCTAAGCAAGGAAGTTTACTGACAGGTATTAAGAAGATTAACATCTCTAATCCTGATAGAAGTATAGGTTGGTTGTGCAGAAAGATGGCAGTGTCCCATAAACAGACATTCAAAATCTCAGTCTGCTATGGTATGCCATCCTGAACAACTGCTTTTGAATGTTTTCAGTATTATCATTTTATAGTGATACCTAAACATCTGAGCCCAGCACAGATNTTTTTTTTTTTTGTAGTGGAATACTGTATGTTGCCCCATCACTTTGTAAATGCAAAAGTAAAGGTAGGGACTGTAGGTCAAATATGACCAAAATCTAGGTATGAACAAGTTACCTCACATCAGCTGAGCCATTATAACCCTCTGTACATGTTCTCTCACCATCCTCCCTCTCGAGGTAAAATGCCTTAGCTTAGATCATCTTCAACATCAGTCTGAAGCCTGACTGAGGGGAGGTAACTTATTACATGAACTGTGACTTCATCGCATTTTTATCTCACAACTCTAGAATAATCTGCATCCCAAGCCACAAAGGCTACAATGCTGAATGGCATGGGGCTGAGAAGGAGGCAATGAAAAAAATCAGTATATTAATGGAAGAGAACCTAAAATATGAGGAGAGTGGTTATTAGAGGGAAACAGAAGAGTGCTCCACTCAGAAAGGACGCTATGCATTGCTATGCAGGAGATACAAAGGGCCAAAAATCCGTATGACAAGGTGCTACTAGCTGGAGTAGCTCCGCCACTTCAGGACACAGCTCAGGCTTCGTTTTCATGCTCTTTAGCTCAGTGCAAAGATGCAAAATAGTCTCTACTGAAAATCAATCTGAACACCAAAGCCATCTACCCTAGATATCCTTATATGTCCCAGGCACAAGAATGGCTTCAAGGGCATAATTTTCAAGGATGTCACTGTAACCCTTAGTTTGAAGCCTGGCAGAATATCTTTTACAGGAGTTAACATGCCTTGCGGCTTAGGGATTGCTCTGCAAAAAAACTGATCTCTGCTGCTATCTCATTTCCTGCGACTCTACTTACTGGATGTGAGCAGCCATCATCACAACTCAGGAGAAAGAAGACACAAAGATGGCCTTACGACTTAGGTCAGGTGTGCTTTGAGGTCCACAGACAAGAAAGTGACTCCCTCTGGTCCTATCACACTAAACTTGTTTTTTTAAACAACAGCTGAAGATGCACAAATCAAATATGACAGTTCTGGCAAAAAAGACTTTCATTCAATGCGTGGTAATTTTTACCTTCACCAAAATGTCTTTTGCATCCTTGTCAAGCCAGCGAGGGTAGAACGGGTTATCCATACGAATAGACTGGAAAAGCTCTTCTTCATCTTGGCCATGGAAAGGAGATTGGCCAATAAGCATCTCGTACAGGAGGACACCAAAGGACCACCAGTCAACGGAGGTGTTGTACTTCTGCCCCAGCAATATCTGCCCAGAGAGAGGAGTGACAAAGACAGACGTAAAATGTCTGACATCAGTATTTCAACTTCAGAAGGGTGGCCAGACCCTGACTTTTCAACAGCCACTGAGTGGGACAGCTGAGGTGCTTCCCCCTGCCTGCAGCATTATCATTAGCTCCCTTTGTAGTCAAGGAACAGAATTAGTCTCATTTTAGACATCCAGTTAAATATCTACCTGCTGTAAAATACAACCCCCTATTTGTCTCCGTTGGTTATCAAGGAACCTAGATAACTTGCTCATCTACAGATATTACTTAGTTAGATGTCTAAAGGTGTGTGTGATGGCTGTGATGGCTATGATGTCTTGGATCCTTATCAGGATTGTAGAGCTGGAGAGGAGAATATTTACAATATTTACTCGTAAGGCACAATCTTTACTCTTGAGTCTACAGCTTGCTTGCAGTGTGACCCTCTATGCTACAGCTATGGTGTAGGTACCCATGGCAAGCCCTGGAGATGGCTTAACACCAGTGAAAACAACTATCCAGATCAGTACATATGAAACTGCTGACAGTTGAAAAATTATGATTTAGAGAGATAATCTTTATTGCTGGCTTTTAGGTACAGTGGAAGCGGGTGAGTAATTTCTTTACTGTTTTCATATCTTGTCTTCATTGCTTGTAAATTGCCACTTGGGTCCAGATTCATCTTATTACCTGAAAGTTATGTGTCTTATTAATTCAGTTATCTAGAATCTCTCTATAGTCAATGGAGGGAAAATGGTGATTTAACTGACTTACACACCTAAGATAGGGAGGGATGACTTGTCTTCTGGGATGCTTGTCCTCCTACAACATTACAAAGTGGATCTAATGTTTCATTTTAAAATGAATTTTCTCACATTAGATGAGAAGTATCCCCCTCTGATATATCTGTGGTATCTAGCAAGGCAAGACCCTAATATCAGAAGTCTAAACCCAAGCTGACGTAGAGTGCTCATGACTAACATATCTGTCTCCAAAAATGCCAAAAGAGGTGACACAAAAAGGATGAAAAAAAGCTATTTGAATATAAAACAATATATACAATGTGTTTCACTCAGAGACATCATCAGAGACGAAAAAAAAAAAAAGGAATGAGCAAGACTCCCTAATATATTCCTTTCCGGATCACTTATAAACAAAATCATTCCAACCTTTCCTTCTGAAAAGACACATTATTTTTATAGGGCTGTACCTTTTAAAGTGTAAAATAGCTGGAAATTGAAATTAAATGTTTTATGGCAGTCAAAGAAAAGATTTATTAGCTTTGCAATTATTTGGAAAAGATAAATGAACTCAGCAATTTCATTTCAGGTTAAGTCCTTTTTTTTTTTTTTTTGTCAAATATTTTTTGAAATAAAAAAAAATTGCTTGTCTACTGACCCAAAGCCCCCTTATTTGCACGGCTGTAGCCAAGGTGCTGGGTCTGTAACAAATTACAGTGCTAGCAGCTGCATTGAAATACTGACAAAACATCCAGTGCTCCTGCCTCTGGCGGGAGAGATGATCCATAAACTCTAGCAGTGCTTTCAATTTAGAGGTAAAATGTTTTATATGCACTCATTGAATCTGTAAAATAAATGATGGTGCAGAAATAAAACTCTGAGCTATTTAATCTTTCTCTTTTCTATGAAGTAAAATCACAGATAATGGATTATCATTTGGCTCTTTTTTTTTTAGGATCAGAAAATAGCAATTTTTTAAAAAAATAAAAGCATATTGAAGCAGAATAAAAGCCAATTGCAGCTTGATTGCAGAGCATATTTACACCTGCTCGTAGGCTATACAAATCCAATTGATTTAAAGAGACCAGCCCTTGTGTCAGCAGTAGTGTAACCTAGATCAGAATCGAGCCCTTGGTGCACAGTGAAAGATCAATGAATTATAGTGGAAGGGAAAAAACCAAAAGCTTTAAAAGCTGTTTGGAAAGTACCAATATCCATCATGGAAACACTAAAATCAGGAAATGGTATCTTGAAAGTCAAATAAATGGATTTCAGAGTGATGTTGGACATGATGCATGGATGACTCACAGGTTCTTCTCTGAGCTGAAAAATGTTTTCTTTGGCCCCAATTTGCCACCTAATTAGTCAAAGACTCTCCATAGTAAGATCTATCATTGTGTGAAGTTACTACATTAAGAGAACTTTCACTTTTCCAGAGGGATCTAGTCCAAAAAAATCTAAATTTACTAGAAAAACAAAAAAAGAACAAGTTTCTATCTGGGAAAAAATGGAAAGAAATAAGGGGAATGGCAAAGGATCTCATTATGGGCAAGCTGGAGTCTGGTGACTATGACCACCCAGTTTTATTGCATGGGCACGTGGAGGTCAGGTTCAGCTTTTCTCCAGCAAGTATCAGTAGATATCAGCTGCAGAAAGAGAAGAGGAACTGTTGTTATGTTTTTGCATGGAGCTTGGAGACTGTCTCCATGCAAGCCCCAGCCTTCCTAAGTCAAGGGGACAGAACAAGACCTTAAAACAAGCTATAAGCTCTGCCTTGCCCTTGTTAGCTCAAGCACAGGCTGGCCTTGGTATAACTCTATCAACTCCAGCTTTAGAGCCTCCTTCACCAGAAGGCAACTTGTGGAGGCATGTCCTCCAGGGACGGATTCATGCAGTGACATGAGGTGCTCTGGCACCATGCACAGCTAAAGCAGAGCAGCAGGTAGTCCAGAACCCAGAATTAGCAGGTTGGTGCCAGCTGTCCCTCCAGACCACAACACCTCTCCTCTGCTGCCATTCAGAGGGGAAAAATTAGGATGTATGACCATTCTTATGTTTATTTCTCCATTCCTTTTATAAAAAGCTATTGGTTGTTTTTTATCTGGACAGACCTTCAAGATTCCTCAGTTTTAAGGTTATGCTTCTGATGGAAGAGCCTTTTCAGAGCACATAGTGTGCCTTATTCAGCTCTGGAGGGATGCTCGTGATGAAAGCTGTGTTTACAGCCAGCTAAGAACCTGTCTAATAGAGAAGTCCAAGCTTATGGGTGCTATCCCTATTCAAGCATCAGAGCATATCCCAGAGGGAAGGTGAACCCCAATCTCTGCTTTATCGTGGATACAGCCTCTCTTCTCTATCAAAAAGATGGTTAATCAGTGAGGAGGGATAATCAGCTCAAGCTGGGCATTTTGTCCCACCTTTCTCTATTTTCTCTCTTAGGTTGTGATGAACATCATCCCTTAGACGTGCCCATAGCTCCCTACTAGCGATCAAGGATCCTGTACAGCCATGGAAGCCTACCGTTAGCTAGCTAGGGAACATGCTTCCCATTCCTCATGCTGTTTCTGTCCCTGAATTGCAGGACCTACCTCTTGGAGCTTCTTCTGCCATGGCCCAAACTGGATTTCCATTAAGCATTCTGTTTCTTGGATAAACTAAGCAACACTTGCTTCCCAGGCCCATATGCACAAATATGAGTTAGCCACAAAAATATGCAATGCTAGACAGCAACGCAGACTCTGAGTCAAACTAGAATCCAGTTTCTAGCCTGGAACTGCTCAAAAGCAGGTTATTATTCTTTGCACCCTCCACCACTGACTGACAGTCATGTCTTAAGACACGTTCTCTGTCACACAGCAGCTTGCTGACTTCTCTGGACTCCACACCTACCTCAGGAGCGATGTAGTCAGGAGTCCCACAGAAAGTACTTGTCTTTGCATCTCCAAACATGTTCTCCTTGCACATCCCAAAGTCAGCAATTTTGATGTGCCCCTCATTGTCCAAGAGGACGTTGTCTAGCTTCAAGTCTCTGTGGAGGAAGAGAAGGAAACCCCGCCTTTAAACTGTTCCAGAGTCACAAAAGTTATTTTAGCAGGCTAAAGGTATTAATTCGCTATCTGCCTACATGTTGCAATTACAAAGGAAGACTGAGGGCCGAATGAGGAGCTGCTCTCTTGGACTTCAATATCCTTCTTCCTCATTCCTCCTGTCCCAGCACTGATTCATTTGCTGGAGAAGACTTTACGCAAGACATCTTCTAAAAGCTGCCTCCTTTAAGGATGCAGAATAGTGAAGCTGAAAGGGCTTTGCTGGTGCTTCTACCCTAACACAGCCTGGAGAAGGTGAGCAAGAAGGGACCAGATAACGTTCACTTTCTCCTTCCCTGTGAGTCTCAGTACCATCTCTGAAGCTGCTGCCAGATCTCCCTCCCAGTACAGGCTCTGCAAATGTTGGAAGAGGTAGGGACCCGCAAACCCTGCATGGCTTGCAGAGGGTCAGAACGATCCCAGACATCAGCAGAACACCCACCACCTTTTCACTGCTGGGCTGCACTATCTGAGAACCCGGGGATTTACAAAGCGCTTCACACATAGCTGTCAAGATGTTGTCAGAGGTTTCAGGCTCTGAGATACTGTGGGAAGCAAAGAGCCCAGAGAGAGAAAAAAAAAAAAGAAACGCACAGAAAAGGAAATAAAAGCAAGTGAGCTGATGAATCATGGCCATTGACAGAGAACAAAGAGGTCCCCACGTGGGAACAACCTCTGAACGGAAAGAAAAGCATATAAGGAAAGAAAAGCATATAAAGAAAGAAAAAAAAAAAGGCAGAAAGAAAGGAAGGCTAGCATGGCTTCTATGTTAAATATTTTGTATCTTACCTAAAAGTTTTGGGTTTCATTGAAATAATGACTCAGGGAGATATTTGGATCAGCGATGCTGCACTTCACCTGGGATGTAGGTAGAATTTGGGTTACCTGGTCTCAAGCACCCATGTTCCTGTGCTGCCTATCCTGTGCTATCACTGCTCCTTCTCAGGGCTCTCAAAGCATCCAGACACAACATTTGCTTGTGCCCACAGCAGAGGAGACAATTGGTCTTTTCCAACCTCTGCTGATTCACAGCCTACACACATTTTCCACATCTCAGGCAAGAGTGCTAACCGTGAGGCTGCTATATAGCTACCCTCTCAGGGACAACTGTTTTACAATGTGGGGTTTTTTTTTCAGAAATGGCTTTGACTCCCTCAAAGAAGGTAATTTCTAATGCATGATGCTCCTGAGATGATCGTCTACAATTGCAGGAAAGATGGCTGTTCAGCCTCCCTCTGTGCAAAGCTCCTCGTCTTGCTTCAGTCAGGTCCCAGTCAGGATGGGGGACCTCGTAGTGTCTACACACTAAATTGTTGTCATGGGGCACTTATTCGTTGCTGCTAGAACATGGCCCAAGAAAAAGTGGGAGTCATCAATCAAAAATAAATATAGAGACAACCGAGGCATTTGCTTTCCAAGTGGCAGACACTCATGTTGTCACAATTTCCAGCTGGAATGACTTATTTTAGTTACACCATTGAGATCAATCTCTGGCTGCAAGCACTGCTTTTATTCATCTGGTAGATCGAAACAAAACAAAAAACCCATCACCTACAGTTCGCTTTCATTATTTTGATGAGTCTCAAACTCATTGGCTCCAGGGATTGGAGTTTCTGCCAAAACCGCCTCAGCTCATTCATTAAAATTTAAGCCAACATTTCCAAACGTGGGTACATGAGACAGAACAGCTGGATTCATTATTCTTACTACATTGCAAGCGATGTAGTTTCAAAAATGATTTCTATTCACTTTCCCAAGTGCTTAGTTAGCTCCAACTGAGACGACACTGATGGCTGCACGTTCTCAAGTGACCTCATTGTCATTGTCTTGAATGAAAAAAAGGAAAAAGGAGTAGGACTGGATAAATCTTGTCTCTCAAAGCCTGATACCCAAAGCAATGCCACACCGACTACTGGGAATGAACTATTTCTTCCTATCACCATGCTACCCAATGTCTAGCTATCCCAATTTGCCCACATTTCCCAAGGCTCCAGACTCTAACCATCTCTCTCCTTTCTTGGGGGAACAGGTTCCACATCCTGACACCACTGGTGTAGCAACTCCAAATAAAAATGTGAATTATAAATAAAATTTCAGCATTAACAGTCCTGCCACAAACTCACAATATCCTGCAGATATTTTTAATCAACTTTTCTGAGAAGTCTGAGTAAAAGTGACAGACATGGCTAAGTGATTTGGGCACTTCAGAAAATGTTTCCCTTCAGTCATCCAGAACAGTAATTAGAGCCATAAACTTGCTGAGACCCCAGAGATCATCTTAGCTTAATGCCATCGATATTGATCTCATGTTTGCGCAATCACCATCATTGGTCAATAAAGACTATAAATGTCTCCCGCATGAGTACTAGTAATGAATAATAAGGCGAGTTTATATGAATGAAAGCTTGCGTTTTAATGGGAGAGGGGACTGTAAACAAGCCATTCACTTTTAGCATTTGTTCTAATGTTCACACTACATGACAAACATTGAAATAAGCTCATTTTGGTTTCAGCAAACATCACTGCTTTAGTGAGCTTTCTCATTTGTTTGTGACAAGCTATTTGCTTCCTGCTTTTACAGAAGGCTGCAAGGTAGTAACTAACTTTTCCCATGAAGATGAGTTGGACTAGAGCTCCCCAGAAATTCAGTTCCTCCTTTCGGCCATGGGAAAACAGACTGTGGTCTGATTTCTGCAGCCCTTCTTGCTCCCATCTTGACTCTGTCATTTTATATAGGTCTGAAGCACACCACTTGTGCATTAGATCAAAGCATCTGTGCATAACTTTGAGACTCCTAGGGAAGTCAAGCAGAAGCTGGAATGGGCAATTTTGCAGTAGAGGACTTTTCCTCCTTGGAATTTGATAGATTGATACATTATGGACTAAGTTTACACTAGTAATTTTGGGAAAGGACTCTTCTGTCTGACCTGCAGCATCCCATCAAATCCCCATCAGCTCCCTGTAGAGCCTGCTGGTAGAAATGGGCACTTCTCATACACAGTCTAACACAGGTTTGATGAACCCAAAAAAGCCCACTCCTCTCTGCTTACTACAAGAAGAGCTTGGGTGGCTAGCTCAGATTCATTATAGTTGGTGAGATGAATCCCATCTCCCCATGGAACTGTACACAGCAAACCTGTTAATAATCCCAAAATTAGGGTAAATCACTGTTTCCCTGCTATTGTTACTTGAGCTGAGCTTGTCACCACTGTTCGAGGGTAACCAGCACAGCAGATATACCAAATTTCTCATGGCTAGCTGGACCTTATATACCTTCATACACAGAAAGCTTACACTGGGTGCCTATGCCGGGTGCTATATGGATGACTCGAAGTAAATGAATCAAAGGGATTTTTTAAACATTAACTGAAATAGGGCTGGATTCTCAAAAAGGGCTGAAAACTGCCTTTTCTACACTATCACTTCAAAATAAAACAGCCAGACTCTATAAAAAGGAAATCTGCATAGAAATACAATACCAGTAAGTACATCCAAGCAACAGTCTCTCAGTTACCTCTAGTGCTTGCAGGGAAAGCAGAAAAAGTTTAGCATATTAGATACTAAAGAGTAAAATTACCTGTATATGATGCCTTTGGAATGGAGGAACTGGAGCCCACATATGATTTCAGCAGCATAAAACCTGAGTGACAGAGGGCACAAGTCAGAACGGATGCTTCCCAACAGCACTTTCAACTAGACCCAAAAAGATAGAAACTTTGTCTCCACAGGAGCCAAAAGTTCATTAAGTTCCCAGAAGACTTGGAGTGTCTCCAGAAGGCTTGGGGTAACTGGATTTTGTAGGTAACTGATGGACGATGTGAGATTCCCGAAAGCATGCCACAGGGTTAGCAGCCCATCTCCAACTGAAACCACTTTGTGAAATGATAGGGATTTGGAGCCTAGTCATCTTCAGGGATTTGGAAGCCACCCTGCACGGCTAGTTGCATTTTTTTTATAGGTAACTGACTCTGAGGACATGTCCTTCAGTGCCCAAGGATGTCTCCAGATTAACTGTGGAGCAAAAAACCACCTCCTAGCTCTTACTGCCTACCCTGCCTCTCCTCAAGATACGGTCCCAGTCGCAAGGAAGGCAGACCAGGCGGTGTCCGTGCCTCTCCCTTATTTACATATTTAAAGGAAATCAATGAGTTACAGTAAGGCACCAGACTGCAAACTGCAAATTACAGTTAATGCCTCAGACCTCAAAAGAGCAGCTATAATTTGCCATGTTCAGTAACTGCTGTGCAAACAGCAGAGTGGTCCCAGCAGTGGGACGAGTAGGTGGGCATCTGGATTTGAGGACCACAGACAGTATCCTGGGCTTGTCAGACGTCTTCACTGCTCAGATTTATGACTTGCTTTTGAAATTTTTCAAAGATATGAACTAGCTAGCAGCTTGGTGGCCTTTCTCTGGAGTCTTTTCGAGTTTGAGACCTTTGTTCTCAACACATTTCTGCCTAAAGAACACCACTGCGTCCTGCTGCAAAGAGGTAGTGTAAGGCTGAAGCACCGTTGCACAGTGAAAGTACTCTCCCAGAAGGGAATGTAACCACAGGATGATGTGCCCCTCCAGTATTGTACTCTGCTCCCTCAGTCTTCAATGCATTGGCTCTAAATTTCGAACATTCAAATGCTTTTAAAAAAATAATCAAATTAAACAGTGATTTAAATGAGTTGGGTTTTTTTCTTTAATTATTAAATAAAAATTAATTTCTATAGCGGTTTCAATATTGACTTTCAAAATACCTTTTGCTTGCAGAAGGATTAAAAGCACCTTTCATTTATTCTAATTCTTCTATTTACTTTAATCAAAGCTAAATAAATTTTTAATTCTCTGTTGGTGTATTAATTTTTTGTTTAAATTTACCTTTTGATAGGTTTTATCTCTCTTTTTCTCCCCTTGAACCTTAAAGGGGAAAAGGGAAAATCCCATCACTTCCAACAAACAATGGCTTCACCTCTGATCACTGGACCAGGAACCTCAGCTTTAGCAGGTCCTGCAGCTTGGCTACAGGCCACCTAGTATTGTAAAGAACAAGATATTTGGTTCCACAGATGGCTGAAAATGCATCTGTGGAATTTCTTTGATGGTAGTAAATCTGGGGTGGAGGTTGGGTCCATGATGTCATTACAGGGGCCTCCAATTATGGGCTGAACAAGAACTCAGTGAGTGCAACAAAGAGTAACCCCAGGGCTGCTGTAATTCACAGCAGACCTCTGCAGGTTGCATTAAAATGACCCTCATCCATGGGCCACGTCAATAAGGTCTTAGGCATGCTTGGGACTGTTTATAGATGGTGGAGGCACTTCCAGAGGTAAGGTCTCAGCTGGATTGAATGGTCCCTTTGGAGACCCTCTCTGTCTGAGGGAGTGCAGTCCTGGGAAAGGGACTAATCCAGCAAGCAGGGCAGCCTAAGGGACAACTTCCATCCAGCTCAGCTCTCACCTCTGAACAAATGTTTGTGGGACTATGCTGAGGTTAGCACAAAATATGGGAGCCAGATCACAGGCTCGAAGTAGGTCCCTGGTTTGCAGGCTAAAGGATAAGCCTGCAGGCAGATGCAATGCTGACGAGGGTGTCACAGCATCTGTAACACTTCCAGACAGAAATAGCTTCCCTGGTTGACCAAGAATGCAAAGCAAGGTCACGTCTGACTGAAATCAACTGTGCGGATGGGCTCTAAAAAGCCTTCTGTGGGAGGGCAAAGAGGACAGGGAGAGGAAGTGACTTGCTCCAAGTCCATCATTGACTCAGGGTGATGACTGGCATGACTGTTTTGTTCAGCTTGGAGAGAGCTGGGACAGAGAGTCATTCTGCTTCCAGCACAAGCATTATCCCCACTCTGCAGCTGGGTAAGGTGCAGAGAGGTCAGATGATTTGCCAAAGGTTTCCTCTACAGGACAGTAGCAGAGCTTGGAATAAAATTAAGATCCCTGGTGTCTCCAGCTGCTGCCTTTGCTTCTACCATGTGTGTGACCTGCAAGCCAAAAGGTTATAATAACATCTTACGTTGCCCTGGGAAGGTCGAACTTATGACAACTCTGGATATGGAACATGAGGTCTCCTCCATTGAGGTATTCCATCACAAAAAAGAGGTTTTCCTAGAGAATGAGACAAGATAACAATAAGGGGTAGGGCAGGGTGAGATAAAAGTAAAAAAAACACCCCACCCAGCCAGCAGTCAAAAAGAGGAAGGAAAAGATTACAGTGAGGGTTTTGGAAACAAAGCAGTTTCTTTTTCAGATTCCTCATTTCTCCTATTTGTCCTCTAAGCCCATACTCACCCTCTCTGTTCTGAGTTGTATAAACAGCATTAGCAAACATCACAAATCCACTTAATAACCAGCTGGTGCCACTGATTTTTAGCAGCAGACCTCAAGGCTCACTAGAAGAGGATGAGGAACTCTACAGTGCCTGTATAACAGAAGGACAGATGGACAAGATTCCTGGGGGACTGGTGGAAGAGGCAGAAGTAAATCCCAGGTCTCCTCTTGTTCCCAGCCCAGTGCATTGTCCATCCAGTGGAGCGATGTCAGGCTGGTGTAACTACATTCCTGCATATAAAGAAAGGAGGCACACCTCCAGGAGGCAGGAGGGTCTGCCTTTTTCAAGGTACCAGAGAGGCTGGCCAGATGCAGCAATCTGTTTTAAGCACATGATTGATTTTAAGCTTGAAAGCTGCTCTATTAAACAAGGCAAGATGTAACTTGCTAGTGGGGAGATTCATGAATTAACCATATTTCGGGATGCCCACTGAGTGCTTGCATGTCATGGAAGACTGAAGAAAGATCCAGTCCTTGTCCCCAGTTGCATGCAACCATCAGCTGTTCTACAACGGCAGTGGAAAACTCTCCTCCTAGTACATAGGAAGGATGGGGGGAATCTCTGTATTGAGTAAAGAGCAGAACAGATCACCAAAGTTTCCTTTCCAGTCTTTGATGTGCATCACACTGATCCCCTCGCTGCTTCATGAACCATAACTTCACCACCAGGCCCCACAGAAGCCGGAGGCTCATTCAGACCAATCTCTTCCACCTTGAATTGTACCCAAAAAGCAGAAGGGGCACCTTTTCCTGGAAGAAGCATGTCTCTGCAATGAGTTATGCTCCCAGGTTAAACTTCTGTTTTGAGAATCTCAGCTTTTGTGCATAAATGCATGAATAAAATAAAATGGCTACAGTATTTTTTTTTCCCTCAAAAGCCTCTCTCTGTTTTGTACACATTTGAAGTTAGTCATCTCCAGGCTATGCTAAAGTTTATGAATAACTTCCCTTTGATGCCTATTGCCCATCACAATTTTTTTTTTTGAGAAAATATAGTTCTTTTCACTTACATTTTTCACAGTTGAAGGAAGATTTTATCTATAAAATCTAATGTAAGCATTTCTGGCAGAAAGCCAAGAGCTGGCTATTTAAAAAAACAACAGTGTTTGTTCCTTTCAAATAACAGCTGTCTGCTCTAATTTGTGCAATTTCTTTAGCCAGATCCTTTTAATTACTGTACTCTTATTTAAATGGACGTCTGGCTGGAAACCCCACCTGCCATCCAACAAGCACAGGGCCAGATCTGGCCTTCCAGGGAAAGAATACAAATTTTGCCAATAAACCAAACGAGTGCAGGTTTTCAGTTTGAAGGTCTTGCATCTGTAGAGGTCTGTGCACATAAGTCAGTTTAAGCAGGTAAGAAGACCAAATGGAGATGGGCAATTTAGTAGAGAAATGCATAAATCTTGGAAGCAATGTGAGCTCAGGAGCTCGTTCAGGAAAACACTTGAACAGGTGCTCTTTGTGAAGGTACACAGGGAGGTGATGAAGTTTAGGTAACAACAGACTGGCAGCCACATGTATCACACTGGGACAGAAGAAACCTCATGGGTCTTCAGATGGGCCAGATTCAGCTTCAGTGGACTGGGAAGGAGAAAATCCCTGGGTTTCCCTGGAAAGTCCATTGACTTTGGTTACACCTTATCACACATCATTAAGCATAACTTGAAGTCCATGTTTATTCAGCAGAACAAGCAGTCATGCTCTGCTTGCTTATGGATTTTGAGCAACCAACTGATGCAGCTATTTAATTGAACTGGGGGCTCTAACTGGAACCCGGGGACTTTGGCAGCATCCTTCTGCCATCTGAGGAAACAAAAATGTGGATAACCTCTCGGATTAATTGGCATCTAAAGATCATTGTATGAACTCTGTTGCTCACCTGTCTAAAACTATGAAGCTGAAGACTGCAAACTTGATTTAGGCATGATCAATACTAAAGTTCATGGTCTAAAAGTGCTATAAAGTGGTACATAAACTCTATTGAAACGAAAGATGGCATCACTTTGACTTTTCTGCTCTGAGACTTGGTTGTTCCCCTTGTTTCTTACAAAGGTCAGTTGTCTGAAATGGCCCATGGAGAAAAATTGCTTGAGATCAGCCCTAAGTATGTCATTATGCATAGCAAGATATAACTGAGCAGCAGAAGCTGCAACAAGTCATTGGAGACATCTTCCTAAGCCCAAGATCTACAGAGCCATAGAACATGTTAAAAATGGGAACCACCGAAACACGTGCTTGAAACAACCAAGAATTCAACAGTGTGCTAGAGGTTAAAGGGTTAGAATGGCATGGAGGACGTGTTTGCAGACAGGCTCCAACCTACACTTCCTCTTGTCCTGGGAAAGTTATCTAATGGCTCCTGTCTGCTACTGCCAGGCTCTGAAGTCCATCAGCACCTGGAGCAGGTGAGAGTGGGTTAAGTGGGTATTTCTCAAGATGTGGCAGCTGAGACGGCATGACTTTATCATGCCTTTATCCCCTATGATTGTCCTAGCTCAGGGATGCTAAGCAAACAAACAGGAATGTTGTTCCTGAGTGATGAGACCTACACATCTCTGAAGGAGGCTTGGAATGAGCCCCTCACCTTCCCCTACCTGTCTGCCTTGCAGATAGATGACAGACGACTTGCTGACCCCCTGTGAGAACATCCTCAGTTAGCAAACACTCAAGTCAAACTGCTGGTCATGGTTCTAGACTTGCACAACGGAAGAGAACAAATCTAGTCTTACAGCAGAGTTTGGGGCCCTCTTCTACAACCACACAGGTCAAGGAGGACTAAAGGTATTTCGTGCACTCAGCGATGGACACTGCGCCAGGATAGTTGGCACTAGTTGTCTTGAGGACATCCATATGTCAGCCATTCCCTAGTTCTAGATCAGCTTCTAGGGGCCTTCTCCATTGCAACAGAGGGAACATGTGAAATACCTCTGCAGGAGGACAAAACGATACTCCTACAGCAGACAGAATCATGCAACTTGATGTTGTACAACAGAGACACATGTGGGTGTGCATCCTGAACATAAAATAACATGGTTCCCTAGTCAACTCAATGCTGCCAGGTGCTGAAAGACTTGATTACTGCAAGAATTCAATTTCTTGCCCCATCAGTCCCTCAGTGCTGGTGCTGAGCTCTTCTCTGCAGAGCCACCTGCTCGCTCTGCCTCTCCAGGACATGGCAGGGATGGAGTTAAACCAACCTGCTTCTGTTCTGCGTGCAACTGCTGTGAGAATGAATAGTCACTATCAGAGATGCTTTCAACTTTATAAACAATGAGTATAAAGCAGGCAGCATTTAAATTGATCTTTTGAAGGTACATCCTATAACAGGCTCTTAAAATCCTCAAACCAGCTGGAAGCCCTCCAAAGCACTTTTCTGCAGAGATTTTCAGATTTTGTTTTCTTTGCATTTGAAAGCACTTGCATACATATAAACACACAATTTAACACCATTTACTGAAGAGCAAAAATTCTTCTTCCCAGGGCTTCCAGGAGGATGAATATCAGAATAATTAATGCTGCAGGTCATTGTGGTTTTACCCTTCTTTAGACCAGTTACCTTAGCAAAGGGCTCCACAGGGAGATGCATATTAAGTGACCTAACCCCACTGCTTGCCCACTGAATTTCGCCGTTGCCAAGAGAAAGGTTTGACACTGTCCAATTCCTGCAGCTGATTCTTGTCTCACATTTTCATGCAGCTGATCCCAGCCCAGACTGGATGCTCATCCATGCTTTGGATCTGTTTTATTTCATGGGATAGATGGGAGACAAAGACTTCTCAGCCCTTATCCACCACATCACCCACTGACTCTTGCAGTCCCATCACATCATCCCATCCAGTGGAAAAGCAATCAATGCACACACCTCTCGTTGTGTATACTCCCATGAGGAACAGCTAATGCAGGGGCCCTCCTTGCTAGTAGGTGACCATAGGAGGTATTAACATTGCTATTTGCACCATCTGGGGGCTAACAAAGCCAATTTGCTACAGATTAAAGCAAGCCCAGGTTTAATTTTGTTCTTTGGTTTAAAGACTTCTTTTTTCCCTCTTGTGTAATATCAGTCTATCTTCTGGAGATGGCAGCATTTCTTAGACCTGTCAAATAATTCAGTCTGGTCCCTGAGCTCATGATTTATTTTTTGTTCTAATCTTTGCACGGTCAGCATTTTTGACTCCATGTTAAACTGCTCATTTGGGATGCTTAGCTTTGCGTGCCCATCTACTAGGTACAAAGCATATGAATATATTTATACACATATATAGAAAAAAATGTATGTATACATAAAGGTGTAGACAAGGCTGGCAATAGCTCCTTTCACTTGAGTTCTGGGACTCCAGGACCCATCCTCACAGCTCACAGCAAGCACAGTACATCACTCACAGTAGTAAACTGAGTTACTATCAGTCCTGTCAGTATCGGGCAGGATTTGGGAAAATGACTGATTTTCTCAAGGCTGGATAAAAACTTCTGTGAAAATTCAGAGAGAAAAAAAAAAAAATAAATCACCAGACCAAAACCTAAACAAGAAGTAGTCATATTTAGGAAACATACATATTTCATCAGCTGAAAAATAGGGCAAAAAAAAGTAATGGTTTTATTTTAAGAAGTCAGCTTTTTCAGGACAAAGAACTGAGCAGATACATTGCAGACTTTTAGAAATCTCAGGTAAGGCTGTACGTGTTTTGGGCCCATTTTCCTCAGAGCTGGACAAGAGGAGGGCAATTAGAATATGAGTATTTACTATGTTGATCTTCTATCACTTAAAAAAACCCCATGCTTGTGAGCTGGCCCACTCTTTTCCTTCCCAATATACTCCACCTGTTCACACCACATGGGCTGACACCACCTAGAAGTGTCTTGTAAAGACTTCATATTTTTGATGTCATAATTACATCTGCTCACACCTTCTCTGGCAGAACCTTGTTGAAATCCCAAAGCTCTGCTGAGATGCTGCTATTTCTACTGAACTACATTGAAATTTGGGCCAGGATTGAACGAGACCTTGCCAGTTTTCCAGCCTGCTGGTTGCAAGGGGCAAAATCCTCCAAGCATCCCTAAACTTCCCAATTCTTCCCCAGCTTCCCCATCAGCTGGTTCAAATTTGGCCAACTAGTCTTGAATGTTGTTTCCAAGCTGATGTATCCCCCTCAAAATACTTCTAGGATGGTGATCTAAAAACATTCAAGATCATGTCTACCAAAGGGCTGAATGCCAAGGCATGGTGTGGTTTGTACAAGGGAAAAATCACTGTGTTGCCCTGTACTCTCTTCTTTAGCCTTCCTTCCTGGTCCATGCCAAACCTAGGATGCTGGCTAGAAAGACAGCTGGTACGACCTCACAGGACACCTCATTCTGTGACCAGCACACCATGTTTTGTTTAGCCTATCCAATGCTTTGCTGTGCTTCAATGGTTCATCATGCTGGAAGTCAAGGCTTGCAACCTCACCTCCCTGCAGAATGAATTCTCCTGCAATGCATCACCACCTTGCAGCCACGCTGTGGTCAGAGAGGATCCTGCACTACCTGGGGAGGGCATGTGGACCTGATGTAGGGCTGCTCAGAAGGTCCATGGCACAGCCAGGCAATGGAGCTGAACACTGAATGGGTGTGAACCACGCCTGTGCCAACTCACATGCTCTGATTCGGGTCAAACAATTCAGCCCTGTCCCCCTAATGGCAAGACAAAGATAGAAGAAGATTGAAATTGCCCTTGGAAAATTTTGCAGGAATTGCAATTTTCTCCAGAGAGATATTTTAATGAGAAATATCCTGGAAATACTTATGGAAAACACTTCAGAATCTAAGAACTTTTAAATTAGGATCACACTCCTTATTTACAATCCTTTCCTCCTTCCTGCCAATGTAAGAGATTTTAAAGTCAGTATTAAGCACATTAAAACAACAGAGCATGTGAAAATGGCTCACCACCAGGACTTGGAAAAGATACAACACATTAGTAAAGCAGAAAAGAAATGTTTCTGTAATATTTGCTTTTAAATTGCAATAAAGATTCTTTCTCTTTTGGGTTGAGATAGATAGTCTTCTGTGTTGCTATTTTGTGCTAACAACCCAAAATGCCTCAAGACTTAATTTGCATTTAGGTAAAGGGTGTGAATAAAAACTTGGTCAATGAAGTAAAGAACCAGTTAGACACAAAAGTGGCTTTCAAAAAGGGGAAGTCTTTTTCTTATTACAGAAGATCAGTGAAATGCAAAAAAAGAATAAAACATAAGCACTGGAATACCAGTCACTGTTTTGGCATTACTAATTTTGTGATTTCACAGAATTATAAACATGTTTTTCCTCCTCTTTAACATAACAGTGTCCCTTTAAATCTAATAAAACAGAATAGCTCTCTGAGCTTGTTGCTAAAATTCACACCATATAATTATGTCAGCTGAATATCTGGATACAAAGATTACTGCAGTAAAATAAAACAGACAAGTTCAAAAACAGATTGGGAAAAAAAATCACCCTATGCATTTGAATTTATTCTCATGTAGCAAAACATGCCATGTATTCTGAGTTTTGAAAGAACTGATCATTCAGCCTCTGCAAGAATAAAAAGGAGCATTAGGAGCCTCGTGCCTACAAAAACCTGCCTGAAGGGCTGTCAAGCTTTATGTATTTCAGCATTCACTGATTACCTGGATTGAGGCCAGGAAGAAACTCATCCCAGAGCACAGAGAACTGCCAATAGATTCTATGACTTTTTTTTTTTTCCCCTCTGGAGACATGGGAACTATTGAGGTTCTTGTTTCAGTGTAGGAATGTCCCTGTTTTTACTGTCCTTTGTGGAGACACTCAGTACCTGAAGCAGCTCAGAAACCTTGCAAGCCAAAGCATTAGAGATTCAGAAAGGCATTCATTGACACATGCATTTCTGTTTAAAACTACTTATCCATCCAGTGATGCATTAAAAAAAATAAAAAAAATCAATTTTTCAATTGAAAATTCTAGTTTTCAATACTAAGGTCCGGAGAGGGACTACCCAGCAGTGCCCTGGCTTCTAAAATGATTGCTCTAAAAGATATTACGACTGAACCATGCTGTCCTTTGAGCCGTGAAAGACTGCCCATGGCTTGTCACAGCTCCCCTGCTCTGAATGACTTTCACGCATTGAGTGATTGCTGCTTGGCTTGCAAAGGTCAGAGGAGAAAAACATAAGCTAGAAATCAATCACAGCCCAGAGCGGCTTTGGCCTGGGCAGCCACATTGCAGCTTCTGTATCTGTGCACTTGAGGGCAAAATGGAGAGATCAAATAACTTTAAAGTGGCAATGTTGACTTGGGATGAGATGGATGGAGATGCTTTCTTTATGTCAAGAGAGCAATACTGTGATGCTGCCCATAAGACAGTGTAGGAAAAGATCTCTTGGGTTTTTGAGCCTAGCACCCATGTATTTTTCAGGCACTCATTGCTTTTCCACCCTGCAGGTTTTCTTTGCCTCAGCCACAGATGGAAGCACCGTCCCACCCTAAAAGGTCAATAAATCCCATCTGGCTTCTGGCATGACTCCATTTGATCTGTCATCTTTTTGTTGTGATCTCATGCGGGAAGTGGACACCTGCACGTATGCAGTGCCTGAGACCAGAGCCGCAGGCTGCCACTGCTGTATCCATCCCAAACCTGACCTCCAGCTTCCAGACCAGGGTTGGACCAGGGCTGGACCACAGACAAGATGGTTCTGCTGCCACACACAAGTCAGCCACTGGCATCAGCCAACATCCCCTTGGGCACCTGGAGTTACAGGCAGCACAAGCAGCTCTCCCTGGAGTACAAGTTCCCTTGTACAGCTGTGACTGTTGTGAATATTTTATCTTATTACTTAAGTCTTGATTTTCGTTGCTTTTGGAGTTGGGTCACTTATATTTTCCTCTGAAATCTAGCCCAAAAAGAAAAAGGGAATTAATTCCTTTCCTCTCCAGGGAAGGATCCATTCTCAGGACATGCTGCCCTCACTGAGAGTCCTGAAGGGGTTAAACATGAGTGCCTGGGCTTAGTGTCACATTGCCTACAACAGCTCCCAGACGTTCCCTGTTATAAATTTAATCTGTCTTTAAACAGGTGCCACATCCCACGGCTGACTGGGATATACTGCAGAGGTTATATTTGCTTCTCCTGACCCTGCAGAAGCAGCAAGCCTCTTGCTGAGCAGGTCCTAACCTCACACCAAGCAGTATTTTGTATCACTAAATCCTTGGATCGAGCGGGGACTGGGAGCATCCTAACAAAACCCTGTACAAGCAGCCTTGAGAGAGTGATGTTGTTCTGAATTTGAGCTTTGGGATAGCAAGCATCTCTCAGGAGTGGTTTGGGTAGGCTGGACAGACAAGACAAACTCTCAGATTTCCTTCCATCATTGTTTTCTATGCCTTGTGTGTGCTTTAGTGCTAAGAAGATTGGTTGTGGCTGTAGAAACGTCTCTGGTAAGATATTCATTGGTGGTTTGTTGCCATGTAGGGCCATGAAGACATATACATTACTTCAATGCCATTTCAATTTTCGTTTGGAGTCCTAAGCAGGATTTCAGGTGAAGGTGCTTTGTGCTGCCCCTCTGACCTGCAGCCATCACCACCAGCAATCCTGCATGAGTTAGGAAGAGTCTGATGCAACTTAACTGTAACTAGGCGAAAAGAAGATTCCTAGAGTGAAAGACAGTTTTATTCTCCATAACCAGTTTCTTGAGTTAGCTCTGATCCAGACTAGTTGCTGCAGCATAAAGGTACCGCTTCATGGTCCAAGAGGTTCAGGTAACACTAGTGTGGGCACATCTGCACCCTGGCTGAGGATGCGGCCTTTGCACATCCTCAGCCCAGGATACTTGACACAGATTTTAATAATGGGTCTCTGCACAGTCACCTCAATCAGTCTTGGATGCCATAATCCTCAAAAGCACCCCCCAGTTTGATGTGGGGAAGGTAGATGAAGCCACTTCCCAAGTGGTTAATCTGAAGATCCCTTCTCATGACAACCTCATGTCCAAGCTATTCCCTAACATCTAGCAGACTTAAGCACTTCCCCAAGTATCTGTATCTCAGCAAAGTATCCTCAGCTTGTGGAGGAAGGTGACAGATCCTTGTCTTACCTTGGTCTGGAACGTACAGAAGACGTGAGTCAGGAATGGGTGCTCCCAAGCTAAGGAGAGGACTCTCTTCTCCACCATCGTACATTCAACGTCATCATCCATCAGCACCACATCCTTCTTCAGGGCCTTCACGGCGAAATACTGGTCTGTGCTTTTCAGCTCGGCAAGGAACACCTAGGGTGGAAACAGCTGCTCAGACAAGAGCAATGGTCTTCTCTCAGATCTGGCAAGACAGCCACACAAGGATGGAAGCTGAACTCTGGGGAATTCACTAGGGTAGACCTTAAAAAATCTGATGTTTAAGGCCCAGTTCTACCATTAGGAATTTGTAGACTTTGAGTTTGTTTCCCCACACCCAGAATAGTTTTATGAAGCTGAACCCTGGGGAAGGATGAGAAGGTCTTGGTGATTACAAGCACAGGGGCTACATGCCCATATGGACAGGACATGTCAGAGTGCCAAACACTTCTGATAACAGAAACCATCTTTATGCAAATGCTCGAGATACATTTCCTGTTTTCTGACTTTAAATAATAAAACATAGAATATTGCTTTGTCAACATGTGAAATGCAAATGCCCTGCACCAGATCCTCAGCAGGTGTAAACTGATGTCTACCAGTAGACTGATCTATATCAGATATAACTTTCTCCCCTTCCTCCCAGTAAGCAGGAGGCCTGAGCAGACAGGCTGGGTCCCCCGTGCTTCTGCAGGACTTCTCTGAGAAGACCAAAACACATCCCAGAGCAGTTAGGACCTCTGTCTATTTTTATGGGCAGGAAAACTGAGACACGGAGCAGCGGAGAAGGGTTTTCTGGAGACCAAAAGAACTCTCCACTGGAAGGCAGTGCCAGCGCTGATCTTTACACTAACAGCTTGTCAACACTGTTTCCCACAGACTGAATAAATATGTAAGATTCATCAAAGAGGTCTTTGAAGTTCTCTACCAGAAACTATTTACTGGGTAAGCTCAGACATGTTTTAACCCTGACACAAGTTTTTTTTACCCTTTTGGCTACTGCTGCATTTCACTTTGTAGCACTAGACAGAGAATAGAGCCTAGAGCCTCCCTCTGTCTCTGCAGTGAATGACCAGAAATGCTAACACTGCTTTTTACCCTCATTTTTGTGCAGACCACCGCTCTCCTGGGGAAACTGGGGAACGTAGTATATTTGTGACTTGTGCTGTGACTTTCAAGGTGCAGGGAGGCAATGCCAGACCTCATGCAGAGGGGGCTTCCTCATGGGTTTGGCCCTCAACCTCCCTGGTCCATGCAAAGCTGGAGAGACCTCTCAGGCACTGAGATCTGCATTCCCTATGTCTTCTATGGGGAAGTGAACTCACTCCGAGCAATTAAGGGCACCAGCAGCAACACCTACACAGGAAACTTGTGGGTGACATTTGTTGCAGAAGGGCACAAAATAGCCCATCCTCTCCACACCCACATGGTGCACAGCAGAGAGCTGCAGATGTTTGCAGGCTCGGAGAGTCCATGTTAACCCAGTGGGCTGAAGCAAGCTATAGAATCTGCTTCCATGGAGGTATTCAAGACTTGAGTAGACAATTCCCTGAGCAACCTTTTCTGATTAGACCTGCTTTGAGCAGCAGGTTGGATTAGATGACCTCTAGAGGTCCCTTCCTTCCAATTTAAATGTTTCTATGACATCTATGCTCTTGAGTCCAGGTTAGTTTGGGCTGTGGAGTTTGGGGTGGTTTGGCTTAGCTTTAACTCAGATGTCTCAGCTCTGCTTCCCAGGCAAAGTGTAGACATGCTAAGTATTTTCAGGTATGGAAAGCCAACACAGCAAATATTTCACCAGTTTAAGAATTGGCTGCAGCAATTCCTCCAGCTTACTTAGCAGACAAAATGCAGCCCTTCTTTAAGGCACAGTTTCCACCTTGGAAATGTTTGGGATCTGAGCAATGCAATATATAATGATATTCTCCTTATTGGCTGTGAAAACACAATGGTGAGTTCCTCTGAGATTGCTTCATGCAGCTCTGCACTGGCACTGAATAACATGAGTCCCCTTCCAGGGGACATCTGCAAGAAGGAAGAAGAATCCCCAATTCATCAAGATTAATGAATCCACAGAAAACAGGTGGTTCTTGTTTCAAAAGCACAAATTCTTGGCTGTTGCAAGATTTGCTTTACGCTCCAGCACAGATTGGAGCTGGGAAAGAGCAGTTAGCATTCCCAGCTGGGGACCTGCTGCTCTGGAGAGGAGAGGTGGTCCACACTCAACTTGCTCAGCTAAGCTGGCAGGAGTAGCTGCACGAATGGGGACAGCACAAAGATCTTTCCCACCAGCTCCCTGTGGATCCCCAGGCCCTGTCAACCTGCACAGAAGGGGAAGTTGCAGCTTTACTCAGCTGCTTTCCTCTCCTGAGACAGCAACTAATGGGGAAGAGGGAAGGGAAAGGAGGATCTTTGTCTTAAGGAAGAAGAAGACAGGTTGAAGACTCAGTCATGACAGAGCAAGAGTTCTCTGAAGGCTTGGAGATGTTCTTTCCTAAGTGGCCTTCAAACCACATGCTATTTAGTGCCGTAATAAGCATTATGCAGATCTGTGCAGTGATGTCTCAGTCCCCTGATGCTTACCTTGCCAAAACTGCCCTTCCCCAGCATCTTGTGCAGGACAAAATCTTCGATGGTTAATTTTAGCTGCACTTGGTGTTCTTGCTGCTCCTGGGGCTGTTCTCTTCCCAAGTCTGACTCTATTAGAGACTCCCTCTTAATTGTGCCCTCCACTGGACTCTCCCAGGAGATGCCCTGTGGCTCTGCAACACACATCAAAGCATTCAAATAAACTTCTGGAAATGAACAGAAAATCCCCATAACACTTACAGGTATTATGCTTAGAGTTTTAAAAGCGTATTTCAAATGAATGGAAATGGGGTGGTCAAATCTACTAAGTAGACTGGCTCTGCTCCCACATTGCTTTCTCTCTGGAGGACATTTTACTCCAGTGTAACTCCACCTTCTTCAGTGACATTACTCCCACTTTACAAACCCCTTCATCTGTCTTTCTGTTTTACATCAGCAAAACATGACCAAATCCTTCATTTCTGCCCACCTGTGTTCTTCATCCCTTCTTGCTGGTTCCCATTAAGATGTGGTCCCATCTTTTCAAGGCTTTTTCAAGACTCTTGACAAAGCTAACATTTGAAACAGGTGGGACAGCATTTCCACATTGGGTCCCTATTCTGAATGTGAACCTCTGATTAAGCACTCAGCTGTCCTGGAGTGGAAATACTCAGAAATTCAATACCCCATTCGCTTGGATGTACATGAACTTCCAAGAGATCCTGTCCCTTGCTGGATTTATCCCATGCACTCAAGTGCACATTTGCTCTACTGTCCTAAACTGCTGAACAGCAAGAACACTACTCAGCAAACAAACAGACCCACATATAAACCAGATGTGAAACCATTTAAGGCTTTACTGATTCATATCAGCATAGCCAGTTCTACTTGTAGAAATGAAAGAAAATAAGCACAGATGGGGACATCATTTATTTCCCCTTGGGGGCCAGAGGGAACTTAATCCCCTTAGCTCAGATGGTACCAAAACCAACCTCTGAGACTGGATAGCCTGGTGCTGCACGCTATCAAACCCAGAGTACTGGTACAATGTGGCTCTGCCATGCTTTAACTAGTGCCTTCTGATATTCTGTTCTAGGTTCAGTTTCCAGGATATTATCTCCACACAGGGCAGTATTAACTTTCATTGAGAGAGTAAATGATGGTGGGGCCTGGGCTCTCAGATTGACCCTTGATTAGAGTTGGAGCTGAGGACCCACTGTCCCAGTCCTTGCTAGGTTTAAGTACTGATTCACTTGTATTCTTGGTTTGTCCCTCTCTTTTCTGGTAGATGCATTTTAAAGATTGTGAGAGGCAGAAAGACATCGTACCAGTGCTATCATAGGTCTGATGCAGTTACAGTACAGTTCTTGGAGGGGCACCATGAGCCATGAAGATGGAGGGGTCTTGAAATGACCTTTTATGTGGGCCCCATGAGCCTAGTGAAAGATAGCAACATTTTTGCTCCTAATATTCTCTGACCCAAGCACAAAGCAGACAAACAAGGGATCTCCCCAGGAGACTGTAATTTTAATTTCAGGCCCCTGAGCCGCCAGTAACTTTGTCCAAGATCTGTTAATCAACGCTCTTCCCCAATTTCACCTTCACCTTCCTAAATGTCTGCTCTTGTAGCACAGAGAGCTGTGACACCTAGATCAGCTCCTGGGTGAATGAAGTGGGGATCTGTCAACCATTTCAAAGGTACTGGATGTCAATCCCTACACAAAAATCTAAAATCAGACAAAGAATTAGCTATGGTGATCAGAAGGACTCCCAACCTCCCATTTAGAGCTTGGTTTCTCTTTAAAGTTCCCAGATCTTACAGTCTACAAGTCCCAGGAGGGGAATAAACACATTATTGCCAGTGTAGGTACCGGCCGTGCTGAAGTACTAGGTCAGAAAGAGAGTTTAGGGGTTAGCTGAATGTGTGGTGGTTGGTGTCTCATGTCACCAGAGGCTGGGATGGCATGGGGGTGTTGTAGGTTTATAGGGAAGAAAGTAACTAGGATGGGATCCAGGGTATCTGCCATGTCCAAGTGATGGGGCTGGGAAAAGTTGTTGAAATCCTGGAATGAGAAAGGATATGTCTTGCTCTAGGATGGAAAGATGCATGAAAGATTCACTGGCTAATAAATTCCCCACCCTTGTCATGTCCACCTAACCACATACAAAACAAGAAATTATCAAAGCTTGCTGTTCCATATCAGTAGGTGAAACTACCTTTTTTTCCTGTTGTAGATGCTGGTAATGCCTGAAGTGGTGTTACCTCCTTCACAGGAACTGGGAAGCCAATTTCAAGAGGTCCATCCCTGGAGATCTGTTCAGTGTCACGTTGACAGCGAGCCTGGATTACAGAAAACAACAAATTACTTTCGAGCCAAATGCTTTGAGCTTGTGGACACTGCTGGTTCCTGAGTGTGGCTGCCACACAAGCCAAGAGCTAGAAGAGGTCTTTGCTTAGGAGAAGAGCATCTCTGTACCTAACATTTAGGGGTTTGGTAAACTGGAGAAAGTCACAGCCTTCTGCGAGGTGTGTATGGGTGTTAACAGGTGTTTGTACCGTCAATATAGAGATCCCCTATTTTGCACAGTGGTCTGAGTCCCTGGCAATCCACACAAAGCACATTTTAATTACTCCCAAGTAACAAGGGATAGGACAAGAGGAAATGGCCTCAAGGGGAGGTTTAGATTGGATATTAGAAAAAATTTATTCACTGAAAGAGTTATCAAACATTGGAACAGGCTGCCTGAGGAAGTGGTTGAGTCACCATCCCTGGAGGTATTTAAAAGACGTGTAGATGTGGTACTTAGAGACACAGTTTAGTGGTGGACTTGGCAGTGTTAGGTTAACAGTTGGACTTGATGACCTTAAAGGTCTTTTCCAACCTATATCATTCTATGATTCTATGAGACAAAAATGTGGAAGATAAATCCTCTGAGGGCTACTAAGCACTGAGACTCCAGCTATGTCAGAAAAAGTCCCCAAAGCCCAAATTTCTGGAGATTAGAAGAGTATTTTGGGGAAAATATCTAGTGTTTTCCCTCTTCACCTCCCAACAGTGACTCAAAGTACACAGTGCAAGGAGCTGTAGGGAGACAGTAGGCAGGAAACAGAGAAGTAAGAGCAGAAAAATCCTCTGCTCTTTGGAGGTTTGGCAGCACTATCTGTCACATAAAGATGAGAAATATGCAGAGTTAATCCTGGTAGAAAGGCCTTCAGGAAGGTATAGATAGAAAAACACCTGCTGTATGGATTAAGATGTTGTCTTGGGATACTTGAAGAACTTAAATATGGAGGACTGGGCACTTATGGACTTTGCCCCTCTCTAAGGTTACTCAAAAGCTGAGACGTGTCCTAACAATCCCGATTTTGAACTACTATCTCTAAAATCTTTTATGATTTTGGGCTTGTGACAAGCTATTTTTCCTTCTTTTTAATAAAATTTTCTGTGTTCGTTCACTGTTTATACGATAGCAGTATCTAGATCCTCTACCCAGGGCCCATAGCTCTTCATGAGAGTTCCTGTTCTGGGGAGTTTCGTCCCAAACAGGTCAGAGAATCACGGGAGAAATTGCTAAGTGACAACCATGGAGCAAGGTAGTGAGAACAAAAGGACCAAACCAAGTTCCTCTCACTCTGCCTTGGACCTTGTTACACAACCTCCATCATGAACGTAATGTAACTACAACTGTACTGAATCAGGGCGAGAGTCCTTTCAGGTCCTGTCCTGTCTGCAATGGTGGTCAAGAAGGTACCAGGCAAAGATATAAGAGTGCAGGCAGGCAAAGTCATCTCCTCAGAATATTCTCCCTCTCTCCATAGATATGCAGCTCAGAGATTTCCTGATCCAAAAGCAGTGCTTTTCTATCAACAGAATTAATTATTCTATTAATATTGAATGGATTTCTCTTCCATGAACACTGGAGATTGTCACTTGAACCCGTGAAAACTTTTGGCCTCTAGAAATTGCTGTCATTAGTTTAACTGCCTATTCCATGAATGACCCATTTCCTACTCTTTGCTTTGAACTTGTTACCCACAGTGCTGCACTCAACGCCCTTATTTCTTGCACTGAAATAGACATTGAATAATTGATCCTCCTTTGTCCAGGTCACTCGCAGCTTAAAAGTATTTACCTGCTGGGTGCTCTCTATCATTGCCAGAGCTTCGGCCATTAGTTTCTGGTTAACCCCACATAGGTTTGCTACTTTTGTCTGGCACTTGTGATGAACGTTCATGCCACATGCTGAAAGAAAGAACAAGAGGTGTCAGGACAACAGAGGATAGCTAGACTGTAAAGGGTTGGGCAGGAACATATGCTGCTGTTGGCCAAGGGCAGAGATGAGCCATATGAACAGCTCAAAGCCTGGGTACCATTTATGTCTCATGAGACGGCACTCAGGTTGGTTTTTGTTTCTATATGGAGATGAAGTTTTTTTATATCTTCTTCTGGGCAAAAATGTTATATTTCCACATCCATCAGCCTTTGCAACTGCAAACTACCCAAAACTCCAGTCTGTCAGCTCACAGATAAACCATAATCAGAGAACAGGATCTCCCCATGGGTACAGGATTATGAAGATGTGAAATGTCTTGGGTCTGTCTGATAGGGGAAACAGAGAATGAAAGTCGATACCAGGAGTGATTTTGGAAGATCAAAGGTGATCACTGAGATGTTCTTTGCCTCTCTGGGAAGTGACTCTTCAGTCTCATGGACCACATATATTCCTATATGCTGACAGTGGTCCTCCTCCTTGAAGAATGATTCTCCTTGAAGAAGTGGTCCCCTTGACCACTCTTTCACCACCCCAGATGCCATCTCATACAGGTCTCATAGAGAAATGTGATAAATGAGATTTGTCTCTTTAGATTGCAACTCTGTAAAGACAGCATCCCACTCTCATGCTCAGCTTGTGCCACGTAGACTAGGAACTCACCATCACACTTCAATCCTTGCCGTGCAAGGCCCCAGAGGAGTGTGCCGCAGTGCTCACAGAAAGTTGGGCTCTTGTAGTTGTAGACTTTGAAGCGGTGAGGCATGTCAATCTTGAACCGCTCTTTATGGAACTGCAAGAGAAAAGCTTTGTTAGCAATGCACTCCTCTCCACCTCAGCTCTGCATGGAAAACCAACAGCCCCCAGGCTTGTACCACAGAAGATGGGATGTCTACTGCCCTTGTATCCTTGGGTATGACCATCAAGAAAAAACTATAGCTGTCATTCAGATATGATACTGATATAGATAATATCTGTGCAATTCAGTGGGACCTGGGTAATTTAATACATGGGGTTGATTTATCTGACCAGATAGCTGCTGCATCTCAACTACGCACCTAGACTCCCTTAATGCTCAATGCAAAAACAGGAGTACTTCTAAAAATTATTCATCCCATCCTGAAATGGGTGTCAACATTTGACATGAATGTCAACATTGTCATGAATCACTCTTTGGAAGTGCTTATTTTTCTTCTTTCAGTATATAAGGAGTCAAAGGTGATGACAAAGTTGGATACTTCTGCCCTGCAGGTGTCAGAAGACAGGTGAGATGAATCTCATCTCTAAAGACTGTAAAAGAAGAACAGGAACCAGGGTGGGACTGGAAGCAAACAGAAGCTGTGGGACACAATTAAGAGAAAGGGAATAGTCCTATCAAGAGTTAAAGTTCCACTTTTGCCCACCAAAAAAGAAGATTTATTATAAAATTATATGAGAAAAGCAAAATAAATAATAGTGGAGATGCTAGATCTTCCACTGACTGTTTGGAAAACTCAGATAACACAGAGTGGGAGGTTAAAGTACTGCTCTGAAAATTCAGTGTGATGTCCTGCCTAACGCTGGATAGTGAAGAATTCCCTCCAGTAAATTTCCACTTCATGTCCCTGACTTCCCTCTGAGCCATACTTCATACATTAGAAAAAATGTCAGTCCTGATTCAGCAACTGCTTATTCAGCGGCTGCATTTGAATAAATCACAAGTAGGAGGTAATGAAACCACTGGGAACATAAAAAACAAAGGGCACAGATCAGATTACACAGCTTTTAGTTCAATAGCACCTTTTGCTTCATCAGAAGTTGTTTTACAGTGATGTAGAAGAGATCTGAATGACACCCAAGTTTTTTAAAAGCAGCTAAATAATAATACATACCATCGTTTCTCTGCTATTGATTGCTGATCCTGTACACTTGGCTATTACTTTATCAATGCACTTCTTATGAATGGCAGCGTTACATTCTGAAAGAACAAGTGTGTCCGTAGTGTTAGTAAAAAAATGCCTTAAAAAAAGATCTAGTAAATATGATAGCAACCAAAAACAAAAAAAAAGTTTCTTACGTCTGCATTGATAGCCTTGTTTATTCAGACCCCTGAAATAAACAGAGAAATGGTTATTTTTGAATTTTCTGAAAGCCTCCACAGAAAAAAGGAGAGCAACATTTATGAAAGAAACAGAATAAAACAGCTTTGCTTTTTATCAGTCTTTATAGAGATTCTCTAATCTAAGTATCTTCAGTCAATCTAACCGTGGAGTGATTCTTTGTGATTTTCACAGACTTTTCAGCATATATTCACATTCTGAATTTCACAATATACAAATAGCAAACTGGGCTGATGAGAAATGTCTGAGCATTTGGCTGAAATATTTCTAAAAAATAAACTAAAACTGAAAGGAATTTTCAAGTTGGAAGTAAAACTGTGAACCACATCCTTGAAGTGATGCAGTGACTCTACATGTAAGATGCCAAGGGTCCGGTCCTGCTGCCTTCACTGACAGCAGGAGCACACATATTCACTGGAGAAGTGGAGCTGGTCCCTAGAGTTAGAAGGGGAAAAATCACAGATCTGTTTTCATTTACCATACAAACTCATGACAGACAGAGCAGAAGGTAGGTTGTGGAAAGAAGGTGGCCGTGAACTCGTGACACTTGACATTATGGATTTTGGCCTGTTTGATGGCTCCCCTGCGCTGGTGCAAGGAGAAAAAGCCTTCAGTCTCGCAGTCAGCCAGGTCCTTTGCATCTGGGGGGAAAGGAAACAGAAGATTTATTAGGGTACCCTGTGCTGATCAGGCACCTTGAGAAAATGCAGCTGCCAAAATACTAAGCAACTGAAGCTGATGATTCACTCATGGGAATGAATATTTTTAATAAATACCATTTTCTGAAACCCACACAAAGCTTGTTTGGATGGGTTTTATCTATCATTACTACAGGGACACTAAAATGACTTTAAACTTGAGACTCTGAGCTCCCTTGAATATTCATAACGCTGCTTTTGAAATGTCGACCAGAAATTTCCCAAGGAGAGATAATTTGCAGTTAAATATAAAGTTCTAACTTTGCATAGCACTGAAAAACCATGCCCTAAAAAAGATGAAATTACATTAAAAAATAACAATTATCTACATACGCACACAAACACACGTGCATAAATATATGTGTGTATATATATATGGGGGTATTTAACTGAATCCTTTATGCATGTACGTCCGTGCGAGTAAGCACATACGCATGTTCCTAGGATATTCTTTTTCTTATTTTTCTATGCCAACAATTGCTTTGCCATTTGCTGTGTCCATGCCATTACTCACAGGTCACATTTAAAATTTTTAGAACAGCAAACAAACCAATTCTGACTACACACATATACACATGTGCACTTATATATGTGCTTGTGTCTACAAATATAGATATGCACACAATATCTCACTCTCAGTCTCTGTTTTGTTTTACTCATGGGTTACACAGCCAATTACATAGGTATTATGTGGAAATTGGTTCCCTGTGTCATCTGATGCTGATCGTGCTATTTGTAATACAAACATAACTTCATTTTCTATGCTTTGGCCTCTCTGATATAACATATATGGAGGCACCAATAGTCTATCCTATATTAAAGGTAGGAATGGATGAAGAAAATATCAGTATGAACATGCTACTAGATGCTTTCAGTACTATGTTTCTATAAATGGAAGGTCCTTCTAGATATCTACAGCTTAGAGCTTCACACCACATCTGAGGGTGTGAAAATTTTGGCATCAAAGACAGGAGAATAAGACCGAACATTTGGATTGCAACTCATTTTCTTCAACAAAGCAAAATGTATTTCACATAGACATCAAACTCTGCAGGCGGGATTTGGTTCCCGGTAAAGACATGCAAATGATGGTGTGTCCCCTGTCCCTGGAGGTCTAGCTGGTACAGGCAATGGAGTCCAGTGGATGACTCAGCTCACTTTGCAGCAGAAACCTGCATTTGATCAGATGAATCACTCTCTAGGTTCTTTTCCTGTTTTGCCTAGATTGCTCTTGATCTTAAAAGCCCTACTTACAAGTATACTTAGGTGTTTTCAACCGTAAATTGTATCCCAGCCTTTACATCTGCACTACAATGCACACCACGGCACATGTCACGTGCATACATACAAGTAGAATGATTTCAGAGGGAGCTGGCTCCTTACGTACCTATTCTGTCTTGCTTAGTGAGAAAATCTACCATTTTAGTGGTAAAATGGTCAAAAATCTGCCTTTCAAATCACAGAGGAACAGTCAATCTTCATCCTCACTATACAATAAAAATTGCTTTTCTGGACACTTCATTTCAAATCATTATTATAGTTCCTATGAATAAATCAGTAATAACATAGGGATTGCTTCCAGTGAAGACACCACGTCTGTGCCACATAACCAAAAATCACATCTATCAATTAACAAACAAAATTACTTGCCGCTTATTTCCAGGAAGTATCTTGCATTCATCAGCATTCGCCCTTGAGGTTTCAGTTCTAGCTGGTTGAGATAAGTAAAAAACAAGAAAAAAAAGACCAGTGCAATCATTAAACAGTCCTTCAAAGAAGTAATAATCATTTCAGATGACTCAAGCTATCTCGTTTTCCCAGTGGGACTTGATGAATGCTGATGAACGCTAATTTTTGGGTTGCTCATACCTGTGTGGGGCAACAAGGTAGGGTAGCAGCAGCTATAGAGGGAGGAGGCTAGATCACTTCTTATCGCTTGGAGTGGCATGATAGAAGAGATAAATGTGACCAAACCACAGAAGCTGTAGGCAGGTTTTTAGACACCAGTGCAGGACCAGCACTATCTATAGAGAAAACTTGTCATTCCCAGTGGATCCGGCAAGGGGGAAGTAGGATCATCTCAAAAAACCAAGCCAACTTCGGATAGGTACTTAAAAGATGCTGAAAGCTTTTAGATACTTGGTTCTGCAAGTCTACCTTCCATTACAGTCAATGTGAGTGATGCTACAAGCTTACTCAGGCATTTCTTGGGCCTTCCCACTGGACCTGTATATTCCCACCTATCTGAACTTCCGTCCATAGGTGCCTTTGTAAATCTGGATCCACTTGCCTAGGAATAAGAAGACTTCGATTCAAGGATTTCTTCAGCCTGAGAACCACAACAGTGCCTTCCCCACCCACCTCCAGCACAGCCTGAGCAAGGTTACCTCTCTACCTTCCAGGTGAAACAGTGACCTTGCACAGGAAAGTGAGAAAAATGCTATTCTCTCTCCTCGTAACCCTTGCAGGATGGGATATCTGGGACCACCCACCCCAGGTTGTAACTTGTACCAGCGAGTGAGCGGAGAGAAGATCTCAGGAGCTGCTACCAGGCTGGGACACAACAGGACCAAGGTGTCCCAACTCCACTGGACCTCATGCCTGTTACCCTTGCTGCAAGCAAGCAGCACCCCAGACTATGTGCCCCCTCTCCGCCTCACCAGGCTACTGCCTCCCATGGCTTTGCAGCCTGGGGTTGGAGCCATGCTGAGCAAAGCCTTTTGGTTTTCAATTCCATCTCTAAGTATCTCAATTCCTTCCAAGTTATGTGATAAATGTGCAAATCTCTACCAAATCTTGCTCTTAGGTCTGTTAAGTAACCAAGGCGTTTTTGACTTTTCTACTCTCTTCTAAACCCAAGCAACTTAGCCTGAGAACTGGCATGAGAAATAAAACAAAAACCAAATTCCAGGAAATCAGTGTCTCTCCAAATTTTTTTCCACTTTATTGTTTACTCACGGCATGGCTACTGAGTGCTACATGTTGAAGACTATTATCAAGAACTTTCTTGCTTGAACTACCAAGGAACACAACCTTACATTTAGCATCCTCATGAAGACTGTTACTTCAAATTTACTCCACTATAACTCCAGTGATTTTAAAGGCCTTCCTCTGACATAACTCTGAAGTCAGGCAGCTGTGAATCAGTTACTTGATATTAGATTAAATTTTTAAAGCTGTTTCCCCAGAGCACATAAAATAATTCACATTTAGCTGCTCATATTACCATTTGTCCCCAGCAAAGATTAATATATGGGCATGGCTCACCTGAACCAGAATCCTTGCTAACAGAGGTCAT
>VXBL01008308.1:468586-492309 GCA_013400195.1 Aramus guarauna | reverse complement strand
TTTTTATGCATGGAAGTCTTTCCTTCAAGTCATACTCAAGTAGACTCAAAACATTATTCCTTGGATGGCAGCCAGTTCCTGCTGCCTTGCTGGTTACAGTCATAGCCTGGCATGGACACAAGGCATTCCCCTGATCCACAGCAGCCCCCCCATCACACCCTGCAAGAGGAGAAAGCGATGCTCACCCATATCTCTGTTTTCCCATTGCTCTTTTTGCACCTCTCCGCCAGCACCTTGAGTTCCACCGTGGTCTCTGAAACCATTTCGGCACTTTTGTCCTTGACGACGATGTGCATGACCCTGCCATTGTTGATGTGGGCATCAAAAGTGCTGTTCCAGGGAGGGTACATGGTGGGCTTCTTCTGCACGTACACTTGGCCATTTTCTGTCAACAAGAAGAGGTTTGGATTGACTGGACTTGTTTCTCATCTGCACTAAAGCCACCACTCTGCAGTCCCTGAGACAGATCTGTGTTATTTACCCCCTGTAAGGTCTCTCTCCAGGCAGGGTGTGTAATGGATCATGTTAGAGTGAAACCTAGGATGGGATTCATCTCACTTAACTTTAGGTGTCTACAATGTGCATGCCCATATCTGGGCTGTCTGAACATCGGGTCCATGCAGAACCAGTGAAGATAATATAATCAATATAAATCAATGGAGTTAGGGTGTGTTCATTTAACCAAATGCAGACACCTGCCTTAGAAAAGACAATTTCCACCCTTGACTCTATCAACTCTATTGAGCAGACCTTGAATATAGACTCTGACACCATAGATACCCACTTCTAATCAGGTGAATCTCATCACAGATAACCAGCCTCATATATCATCTGTCCCACGGCAATGCAAAATGAAACAGGTTTGCTTTAATCCCTCCAAAAGCTGGATGCACTTTATGATTAAGGTTTAGCTGGAGGGCATGTCCAACCACTTGCTACATCTCAGCTAACTCAGGGATGTTAATATATGAACTGTCTTGCAGACCTGCAAGCACATCCACAATGGGGTAGAGTTTTCAATTTAGCAAACTTTTCCTGCACCTCTTCCTCATGCATTAACTCCTCTTCCTTCACAGCAGACACATCTTAAAATGGTGAAGGGTATCTTTGAGGCTTAGCATTATCTTGCAGAGAGTTATCTCTAGTTAGTTCTCTCTGAAAAAAGTCTCAGCCAGATCTATTTATTTCATACAGCCCATTTTATTTCATATAGCCCTGTAAAAGGCTTGGACACTTACTCAAGGTAAATTCTATTTCACAGTTACCCTCTGCAAATTTTCAACCCATCAAATGGTGAAGCTGGTGGAATAAGAGAATAAAAAGGAGTTGTGTGAGCAGGAGACCTGCAGCTCCTGTCTCCTAAAGACCCTGCTCTTATTTCCAATAATCCCAGCCGGAAAAGCACATGCAGCTGGTAGCCAAACATGGCATGTGCTGGAGAAAATCTTTCTCTAGATGGGAGGACTAATTCCTCTGCTCAGCTTTCATTTGCACACCTTCAGAAGGGATTAAAACTGGTAAACAAGCTCCAAAGTTATTGGAAGCAGGAGAGAAAAAGAACAAAGTAAACAGTGATTCCCAATTGTGGAATATTCATCTCCGGAAATGAGAGAATGTTTATTGGGAAGAGAACAAACATGAGGGCTGTAATTTTATAACAAAAATTTCCTTTCACTACTCTGAACACTGGTTTCCTACGAAAGGAGAAATAACTACTAGAGCCACTAGATAGATCTAGGTCTGAGAAGAGGCATGCAGGATGCTGCGACCAATACTGACTTGCTGAAATTTCGCTCCACGAGCCAACACCTGGTTCTCACAAAGCAGTTTTGCACTTGGTTCAGTCACATAATCTTGATTTGAGCTGCAGTCTGCTCTGACCACCAGCACTGGTCTACATTGCAAAACCAAGCAGAGATCGGTCCTGCAGTGTAAAATCACTTATCACGCTTTTCCTGCCCGGTATGACAAGCAGTTGTGCAGCTAAATCTTAGGTTCAATTCAGTTTCCCCAAAGTTTATAGCACCTCCATGTAAGGTGAATCCACCTCTATTAGTTAAGGGAGGTTGACTTTTCACATATGCAAATTTAGGCAATTGTATGCTAAGCTCATTGTCTGCAGGCTTAATTCATTCCCATCAAGCTTGCAAATATATATTCAACTCACTCCGAAAAACCCAGGCAAAATCAGACATAAAAATGAGACATAAACTTCCCAGCATCAAGGAGAAGAGAAATCTTAGTAAGGACCATTATTTCTTTGCTACATCAGTGAAACTCCATGGATGTGAAACACAGCACTTGCAAAACAAGTGCTTTCGTTTGCATTGCACTCCAAAACATAAGGCTTAAATAAGCAAACCCTGGAATGTGAATGAACTGGCCAATATACGGGATCAGACAGTCACCCCTGGTGCATCCCTGCTGACGTCTGTGGAATTCTGCCAGGCATTCATCTAACCCTGGGCTCCTGAAAAATAAAATAGCATCTGTCTTTCCCGGGCAGCAGCTTTCACCGTGGCTGGGAGCACTTTTCCTGGAGGCTTGCTGAGTTCAAACACGGAGCAGGATCTTTCACGAAGCAAATGTCAGCAAGACAGGTGGTGACATGGCACCGGGCCGGGCGGCTTGCGAAGGCAGAAGTCATTTTGAAAGGGCAGATTTTTTTATACCTCAGAGGCACCTATGATCTCTGCAATGGTTTGTCTTCAGTAACAAATTGCTATAACACTTCTAACTGTATGGAGGTGGTGTTTTTGTTGTTTATTAAAGGTTCTATAATAAAATACTAGTGTCTCTTTTGCAAAATAAGCAAGTGGAAAAATAAAAAGGCTGCCCAAGATCTTTCCTGTGCTTCTGAAATTCTTTTGGGTGGCCCTGTTGTGACAGCCCTGCGTCCACAGATGATATGCATTACTCCCAGACCCATGGGGACCTCTGACCCAATGACTTACTCATCACGGCTCACGGACAAGGGATAACCTTTAGCATGAACCCAAAGCCAGAGTCAAATTCCCTTTTTTGGGAACCAAACACATTTATCATCTACCACTGCTCTGTTTGCAAAAAAAACCCAAATAAATAAAAATACTTCCTCACATTTTGCTAATGCGGTATATATCTGATCCATGATAGGACATTGCAAAAATTGGAGCAGAATTATCTACCAAAACAGTTCCAGCACAGAGCTTGCAGGGATTTGGGACTCAGTCTGTCCTGGGGTTAGACACTTCCTGCCCTGCATTCTGCACTCACCACTATACAGCGATCATTTGCCCTGAAGAAATCTTAATGGCCATGTGTCACAGCACAAGGCTGGGAGTCAGGATTGTTCGCATCTCTTACCAGCTTTGCAGTTGATTCACTCCTGCTCCTTGGACATGCCACTTAGCCAAAATTTGCATATCAGGGCATCAATATAATTTTTTTTTTTTAATCCCATTACCATTGAGTAGCAAGTGTTTTGTGAAACCAGGGAGCCAGAGAGCAAACTATGACCAAAAGAATCACAAAGTGGGGATGCAGCTATTTCAAATTTACTCATCTAATGTTTGTCCTGAGATGTTCATTGCCTTTCACCTCCTCTAAGCCTGTTTGAGCATGACAGCTCCTCAGGATGGTCATCTTGAGAGCATTTCTGGCATTTAGAGTCAGGCTCATCTCACTGAACACCAGACGTGTACCTCTGAGTGGACTGTCTAAACTGCCCTTGGAGTCAGTGGAGAGCACTGGGCTTTCCTAGGGTGTGATTCATCAGACCCATTAGGCATGTCTTCCTCAAGATGAGATGAATCCCACCACGGAAATCCCTGTTTGTTCCCCTGGGCTATAATGCAGAGGTAGCTGACTTGGTCAGATATGAATATCCTTTAGAAGACTGGAATTATAGAGGAGATGGATCCCACCATGGCCTCACCTTGTCTTAGTCACCTGAAGGTAAGGTTAGCCATCTACACATCTAGACACCCTCCACCAACAGCAGATTAACACCTCCCAAGGGTGATTCAACCTACCCTAAGGAGGGAGTCTGGGATGAATTAATCTCAGGAGTTTCCTGCTGCTATCACTGACATGACGAGGAGTCGCTCTGGCCACCCCACCGTGTTCTAAGCAACAGCTAGATGAGTGCAATTGCACCTTAGCAAACAGAAGTCTTTTAATAGCAGGATATATTTTTTCTTATATTCAATTATATTATTATTATTATTATTATTATTATTATTATTATTATTATTATTGACTCTCAGGAGCACAAAAAATATATCCCTTAGTACAGTTTTTTTTTTTGTTAGATGCCAGAAAACGCTTTCAGCTCTGTGTAAGACAAATAAATATAGGTCTGTGCTGACCAATTTGATTTTATTCACTTTTGAACTGACAAGAGACTTCAACTTGAGTTATAGCTTTCAAAGGCCTCATTAAAGCAAAGAGCCAAGCCCTGCACAGAGCTGAAATAGGACGTATTTTCAGTAAAAAGTGAGATGTAAGGGATATCTTCTCATGCAGTATTTTCTTTCCTTTTGAATTTACCTGTCACCACGTCTTCCAGAATCATTTAAAGTATCATTTAAGCCAAACTAAAGTTCAATGTGATAAACTCTCTTCAAACAAACAAACACCCCCAGTGAAATACTGAATTATTTTAAAATTCTAAAATTTCTTTTTTTAATCTACTTTAACATTCTCTGGAGATTAGTCATGGGGAGTCTCAAGGTATACAAAGGCATTTCTGAGCTGATTTGATTTTTTAAAGAGTCACAGCAGTCAAGTTAGGAATTTATCAAAGATTTAAGATAAATAACAGCCACTGTGAGGAATTCCCTGACACGGAAGGTCTTGATCTTCATGATTCTTGCAAAGCCAAACTGAAGAACTTTTGGTCCTCTCACTGGGACTATTTTCATACACAAGATATATAAGAAATGTTTTCCCAATGAGGAGTCATCAGTGTTGTTCAATCAGGAAAAGTGTGGAAAAGTCCATATATCCAGACACAGAAAACAGCTTAGCAGGAGGCTTCACTTTCAAACATTTTACGTAGTACAGCAACAACACAGAGAAATTAACTCTTTCTGCAAAGACTGGGATTGTTTGAGAGCTATTTTTTTTTAAATGGTAGAAGTTGCTGGACCTGACAGTCTTCAAAAAATGTGATAAACAAAGACAGCTCTCCCAGGATATTTCTAGGACACCCAGATTTCATTTGTCTGGAGTCCCACTGACAACCCAACAACTGTTCATAGAAAAGTGAAACCAAATACAGCTCAGCTCATCTGCTCTGTCGCATGCTGGGACCTGTAATTCAGCCGGTAATAAACTCAAATTGAAGACACAGACTTGTTAGGCATCATCTTAAAATCAGATTGCCTTGAAGGCCATTGCAAACCCAACCTTGCCCTGTGCTGAGACACAAATGGCTCCTCACAAACCAATGTGCTTTCTACACACCAGACACGACACAGTAAGGCACACATATGGCTTATAAAAGCTCACATGCATATACAGCACCTCCCCACTTACCTGACTCCACGGCTTCTTTAACCATCACAGCACAGTAAGGGTTAATCACTTCCCCCTGGGATGGCAGGTAAGGGCCACTGTCGTAGTTGGATAAACCAATACGCAGAAAGGGAGACATGACAAGTCCTGTGTCAAACAAAAGACAGGCGATATTTGGGAAGAGTCTAAAAATTCCCTTGGTTTTAACCAGCCTCTTATCTCCGTCGGACAGGGGTACGCCTGCCGTTAGTTATCCATCCAGCTGGAGACTCTCTGACTTCCTCCACTGTCTAATAAGATGATGGACTGATTGAGCGCAGCTCACATAAGGTAGCGTAACTTAGCTGTCAGCTTAACCGCATAGCTGAACTCATCTCAGGGCTGAACTCATTGCAGGGCTGGAAAGACCTGCAACAGCAGCTTTGAGTATTAGTGACTTGATGCCAGCTGTCAGGAACGAGAACGACAATACACAGAAGCCAAATCGAGACTTTCTTGGCTGGGATAACCTATGTTGTAATTTATGTTGAGTCATGCGTTCAAGAACCCGAATGCTATGAGAATAGAAAGGGTTTTGGGAATACAAGGCTGTTGGGAGCCTGCAAGCTGAACATGAAACTGTGAAATAACTGTGCGCTATTTATATACTGCATGGGCATTCAACTGCCTGGGTGCTGACCCATATTCAAAAGTGAAGCTATAAAGAGAAAATTCAGCTCATATGAACCACGCTATGTAGAGAGTGGAGAGAAAAAAAAAAAAGAAAAAAAAAAAGATAATTTTAAGCAGCTGAAAACAGAAACATATAAAAGCAAGACACCAGGAAACAGAACAAAGCCTTTGGGTTGGTCTTCTCTGTAGGCTCTTTCAGAACTTCCAGAGAGGAGATTTAGTGAAACCAGAAATTAACTGCTGTATCTGGTGCCCTTCATTGTGCCATCTGGGTGCAAGGACTGGGATTTACCACCCAACTGCTGTGTCAACTTCTCAGCTTGTCATTCCTGGCTCCCCATCTCGTGAATGGGGAGCAATAAGCACGTTGAACTCAGCTGCAGATGTCTAGGTCTTGGACCATCAAAGTTAAAAGACATGAATCCTATCACCAGCTGATACCTGTCAAATATATTGTCAACAATACGTTGTTCAACTACAACAGCAAACAGTTGAATGATTTGTGGGGTGGGATGCAGCCCAGGTCTCTTCTTTTTACATAAAATGCCCTATCCCAAGGGCAGCTCCTCTAGCATCACACAGAAGAACATCCAGATTAATTGCTGGGAATGGCATTTTCTTACCTATAAATGGTATTTTCCTGAAAGACAAGTTCAGTCTCTGACAAGAGGGGCTTCTCTTTTCATCACAGTTGTGGACAACATGGAAAGGATTTTCTCAGCTGAAAGAATGAGGATAACTGCTCTTCTGGCTGGGCTGACTTTAAAACTTGGACTCTCTGTTCAAGGAGACAGGAGGCAAGACCATCAAGGAGAGAGGAAAACTTGAGAAATCAAGATGTCGTCCCCTGCTTGAGTGTCTTCTCTCTTACCCAGCAGTGTGGAGCGATAAGTTTCCATCAGCCCCCTGTGCAAAAGCCTAGGGTGACCATAAAAGTCAGAACAACTTTCCGTTAGCGCATGGCCAGGTCTCAGCAAGTTCTTGTTTTGCTTGTGTCTTGGATATGGTGAGATCTTCTCCTTCTTCCTGTTTTATAAAATGAAGACAAAACAGCTACAGTTAGCACTGGGACTGAAACACCAGTGATTCTGGACCAAATATTCACAAGTACTGAGCACTCACACTACGACACTTTTTGACACTTTTGCAAACAGATGGGCTGTGCAGCCAACTTCAGCTATTCTCTGATTTCGGCAGGGAGGTTTCCCTGAATTTGTTACCCTACAGAAGGCCATTCTATAGAACGGACAGTATAGGAAGACTCTCCTTCCCATTTGAGCTCCTAGGGAGGTAAGCTAACAACCACGCTGAGTTTTCAGGTAAACAGCAAGGGCTCATAAACCCTCTTGGATAGTTAAAAGAGAAGAAAACTGTCAGGTTTCTGGGGAAGACAGGAAAGGACAGAAAGAGAGAAAAAAAATTCTGTGATCCATTTCCACTGTGTATCCCTCGGAATGCACAGATCAAGGGCCACCAGCAGCTATCAGACCTCCTCTGAAGACTGCTCAAGGACCTCTGCATGTGGCATTGCCCTCAACTGGGAAAACATCAGCACTTTTGTGGTTTTACAGAAGGTAGTGGGAAAGGCAAAGCACCACCTTGGGCTGGATGCAGGAGATTAGGATAATCCTGTTCTCCTCTGGGTGAGAGCAGCATCTCTCTGAAGGGTATTTCAGATACATGATAGCCAAGTGCCTCATGAACTTGCTCTGGAAAGCCACTTGCATTGAGATATTCAAGCATAGGTAGCTCTGTGAGGAGGCGCATTTGTGGCACTGCACAATAGTACAATGAATAGTTTATGGGTGGTCCATGGCACAAAAAGGCTAAAATTTCTGCCTGGACTCACAGAAACAGAGATATCTGATGAAATAAAGTAGGAAAAATCTAACAGGGACAAATATATGTATATATATTTCCCTCCTCTGTTTGATGCAATTATTGAGCTATTTCCTTTGTTTCAAAAAATAAGAAGCCTACTTAGTCTAAAGACAAAAGGAAAAGCAAATCAAAGGGTGTCTGGCAGCAGAAGGGAAATCCAAGTAGTTGCATGTTCTTTCTGCGCAATGTAGCATCACTATGGAAAGCTAATAAAACCCAAAGACTAAGGCTAACAGTCAAAACATGTGCATCAGGCCCCTTTATGTGAAAGGAGATGTATTCCTCTGCCATGCTCCTCTAATACTTCTGGTGATTGCTGGGCCAAAGACGATTATGTACCTTCTTCCAAATCACCAGTGACCATACCCTTGCCTTTAAGACACTATTGTTCCATGGACAGGAGGAGGAGGAAGGGCAGGAAGGGCTGTGACCACTCCCTTAGCAAGACTTTCAAAACTTACTTTGAAAAACGCAGGGTGCTAGCCAGAATTGCTGGTCAACATGTTGGGCATCTAAGAACATTAGTGCTGCTAAAGGAAGCCAAAGGGTTTTTAATGACTCCTCAGCACTAAAATGTAGTAATACTATTGGCTCAAGTTCTAAAGAAATAAAATCAGGGCTAAAAGTTTGAGTCTGGCATTCATCACATTTCAATGAAATCAGTGTAGTTACAACATAGTTAAAATTGTGAAAGTATCTTGTCCTGCTAAATACTAACACCACTGCTCCAAAAAATCACTCGCTTGATGTGCTACAAGATACCTGTTCAGATCAGTGAATCTGCTTGCTAAACAGTGGCATTCAAGACTAACAAAAACCGAGCTGGACACCCCCTGCCCTCCCCCCTGGTGCGATACTCCATTTTGGCTCTGTGTAATCAAGCACTTCATGAAGAGGTTTCCCAGAGAGGTTGTGGAGTTTCTGTCCTTGGAGATATTCAAAAGCCGTCTGGACATGGTCCCAGCAGTGGGCTCCAGGTGGCCCTGCTTGAGCAGGAGAGTTGGACAAGATGACCTCCAGAGGTCCCTTCCAACCTCAACCAGCCTGTAACTCTGTGAAAACAGACTACCCTCAGATCATGAGCTGGACCCATTTTAGACCCTTCTGTTAACATGCGATGAATCCATTTCTCTCCCTTGAGAGCGAAAGAGAATGCCTGGGGATGATCTACTCACATGGAGCACCTCCACTGTAGAGATCTATTTTTCAAAAAATCCACTGCATTGTATCAGATCTAAAAGACTTATGCTGGGACTTCACATAAATCAGTCTATTCCGTGAAATGTTCTGCAGCCAACAGCAAACAGGTGAGAATTTTCTACTCAGCTGTAGATTTGTAGGTTTGGCACACCTAGTGTTAGCACTAGCAAACCAACAGCTGCCCATATAAGCCTTGCAAAGGCTGGCTAAAAACTAGCTAAAATCAGTTTACTGTTGTACCAGCCTTGTGTGAGCACTCTGCCCTGGGGTGAATTTCTTCACCCTGTCCAATAAATCAGACAGATAACTGGTTTCCTGCTTCTCTCTCACTATCTTTCCTGAAACCACTTTGGCTTTGGCCCAAACATCTGTTTTCCAGGTCATATCTCCAGCATTTGCCGCTACAGGACTGCTACTTGGCTCGAATCCACAGCCATAAACAATTAAGGAACAACACAACTCAGCTCCAGCAACAGCTCACTGTAATAGCAGCAGTTTAATTTAACACTAGAAGCAGCTGCAATGGATATGGAGAGTGTCTGTTTAATTTCCCAGTGGAATGGATATTATAAGGGATCTGAAAACTAAGGATGAAATGCGTCTTTATAGAAAGGATCACCTGCAACCTGTCCTCCAATAAAGCGCCCAGTACAGTGTAACTGGGGTTCAGCAATACTGCATCCTGCTTTGCAGGCACAGGGGAGCTTTGCCCGCTCCAGAGAACAGTGCAACATATGGAAATCATTCCCGGATGATATTAGGAAGTAATAAACTCCTTAATATCCTTAATCAATTGTGGTTAAAGAGAGAGGAAGAAATAAGCTCCTGCTTCTAGTCAGCGGAAGAACTGTGTTGAGGACACATGCCTTTAGTGGGATTTATGGTTTTGTGTTTCGCTGAATGAAAATGGATGCATGCTTGTTGCATTAAAGATGGCAATTTACTGAATGAGGGCCGACTGAGAGGGGAGGGGAATTATTTCTGGATTTGAGATGCTGCTTGCCTAATGTCATCAAACTCTTGTTTTCTAGAGGTCAGAGGGACTATTTCCAGCGCTCTCCCCTTTTTGAGGCAAAACTGTGCATGCAAAATGAGTTCGTAATTGGAGGATCTGCATCACCAGGAGGGAAAGGAAGCAGGAGTTATAGCTGAAGGGTATGAACTTTCCTTCACCTCTTGAAAGGCATCTCCCAGCCAAAAAGGCAGGTCCTGGCACTGCAAACATCTGTTTATATAGCTGGTGGAGACCTGCATGTGAGCGTAACTCAACACACCTCAGGGTCTTCCTGCAGATTTCAAGAGCAACGCTGAATGCCAATAGCAATGGCTGGGGTCCCTATCTCTGCCCCCTGAAAATTCATATCCCACAGACCATACAGTAGGGAACGGGGATCTAACCTGACTTCCATTCTGGGTGCCCATCTCACCTATTATTTCAATGGAGATCAAACCAGCCTATTCATAAAGGAGGAAGTTCAGAAACTCCCTGGGTGCCACCCAACATTTCTCACATTTTCCCTTCACAAGCATGTGGATCAGAGGAGAAGGAGGTAAAGGAGGGGACTTTGCATAGCCATTTAATTTTCCCTCTCCCTATAGTCAGTCACCCCATCTGCAACATCTTGCAAAGGGAGGGAGAAGGCAATGAAAGGCAGGAGCAGCAATATCTCATGGGATTGGTACAATACCAGACTCCATGCAACAAAAGAGCCTCCCAAATGTCATGGGATGATTTGATTTCAAAACATAGTTGATGCTCTCCATGCAAACCCTTTCCCATCGCTTGCAGACACAGTGGAGCCAGGCAAAGCATTTCTTCTGTCATGTTGAAATGTGGCTTGCAGACTTTTCTGGGGCCCATCGTAGGGACAGGAATGGGCATTTCTCTGTAAAAGTCTCTGGGCCATCTTGTGATGCTCTGTTAGAGCAAGTCACGTGTATCAGTAACAGGACCTGGTCTCTTACAGCCTACAAACACGGCTGCTTGGACTCTGCTAAGTTAACATGGTTTCTTCCTGTTGTGTTTGTTGTGCATAAGACAAGAGCGGAGCCTGAGGTCTATTTTCAGATCTTATATGTGGTTTGACTACAGTGGAGTTAATGCAGATGAACAGATTTATACCTGTGAAAGGGCTGGTATTCCTCCCACTAGAGAAATTGCAGAAAATTGCTGCTGGGAATGGCAGTGGTGATTGCATACATCCACAGACTCTAGGATGGGATCTACACACATTCGAGTGGATACATATATAGCTGTGTCTTAAAAACAGGGAATTCGTGTTTTGCTATCCTTAGGTCTCCATGTAACAATTGCTTTAACCTGACCTAAATGCAGGCTATGTCCAAAGACACGGTTCAGCTTTCCACTCCATCTCACACTGCAGGTTCTCAACCTCTTCCAGGAATCTGGTGTCTGTGTAGGATATGGGATCAGGGAACAGATTTCTCTAAAAACAACCCTTCTTTTCTTTTCTTGACAAGTGAGTCTGCAGCTGCATCCATTCCCTGATCTGACTGACACAGCACGGATGCAGGGGAATGATGACATGGGGGATGGTCTGCAGCAACTGCATTTTGGTTGGGCTAAAGAGACTGGGAAATTGTGACCTCGCTGTCGGTGAAGAGATTAAGGGTGGATTCACATGAATATATGCAGACAACTGCAGCACACGTGAGCTACTGCCCCAGCTCCCGTCATACACAGTAAAAAGACACAAGTACTTCTAGGGGTGCATCACCCCATCCTAAAGACATTTAAAATACATTAAGCCAATCCCATCCTGGAATTGATATTTCCCCACTATGATTATGTTTCCCCCAAAGATGCCTAAAATCGGGTAAATCCTACTAATGATGTTCTGATGTCCAGTGAAAAGGACCAAGATTGTAAGTTTTGATCCGGGAGCAGATGCATTCACAACTAACAGTTACAATAGCTTGAAAAGATAGTGAAATACAGCTGGGTGGGAACCACACACGTCCTCCCTGTCCAGAGCCATCTGCTCTGAAAGTCCCTCTAGAAATGGAAAGAGGGTCTGGTGCCCACGGACACTCCTCGACACTTCTCAATTTGCTCATACAGAAGGAGCCAAAGTCTCCCATCAAAAGGGGTCTCTTTCAGGTAGACCTTTTGTTTTCCAGTAGACAATGTGAATTTACCTCCCTTTGGAGAGGCAAAACTTCAAAAGCCAAAACCCTTGTTATTTCTGCAAACTGGAAAGAGAAGCAGAGCAGACCCACCAAATGTCTACCTGGGATAAATCCCTCCAGGTCCTGTCCCTGAAGCTAGGTCATAACCCTTTTTTTCATCACCTTTAATGAAAATTTGTCATGTGTGGTCCTGAAAGAAAGCAAAATGGCACCCTCACCTGTCCCACCAAAATGATGCACTATTCAGTTTACTCTCCTTTGTAAATCTTTTTCTTGTGCATTTTCAGGTCAAAACAATAAGAAAGCAACTTGTCAGTTTTGCTTTCTTATTTTCCTAGACAAAATAAGCTTCTGGTAATTTTCTGTATCGCTCCATTTCTGCAACATTTCGGCCACACAAACTCAAAAGGAATGTTTTAAAAATAATTATCCTCATTGTACTTATCTATAAGTTCTAATACTGACTTATCTTTTCAAGTTTTAGTTGCCTTCTAACAAACACAGGCCAAACTTGAGGCCACAGAGTCTGGTTTTTCAAACACTGCACACAAAATGCTTTCAAAGACCTTTTCAATATAATGAGGGGAATAAAAATACCTCGAACCGAGATGTAGCTACAATATCTCCTTTCCTTTGGCCTCTTGTTCGTTAGCCCAGCAGTTCCTGTATTTCTGTACGATTTTGGCACTGGTTCACAGACTTCTTACTACAGGTTTTTTTGTTTGTTGGGTTTTGGGTTTGTTTTTTTTTTTTTTTTTAATTTAAATGACACAGGCAGAGTTTGCCTCAAATACTTCACCATCTTGTATCAAATGGTCATTAATGCATTGAACTTCCTGCCAGTGCCAGCATCTGCACCTATTTTTTAATCTTCCTTCCCCTAAAAAAAAAGTCCCAAGGAGCAGGGCAGGACCATAATGGGACATATTAACATCCTTTCTTCTGCAGGCACAGTTTCATGCCTATGGTTAACCTCGTTCAACAGTAGAGGTATTTAATGGCTTTATTTAACCTGGAAATTTGCTAAAGATATTTGGACCCAGAATCACAGAAATGTTGGGCTGGAAAAGAGCGCTTTGCTCATCCCTCTGCCTCCTGGCAGATTATGTCTACATCATTCTTGACATATCTGTCTAGCCATCTGTCAGGAATGAAGCTTCTTGTCTGCTTGGTGTTACCACACACTCCTCAAAAATGTGGCCAAATTTGTCACAGAGGAGTCTCAGGTTGTAACTGGAACCCATACTGGACATCCACACCTTACTTCTGTGTGACACAAAGGCCTTCGGAGATGTATTTTAGGAAACTAATTTTGATCTAGGATCATCTCGTTTCTCCAGAGTTTGCACTATTATTTAAGGGGAATTAGTGTTTCCCCCCATTCCTCTGCAGCACTGGACACTTCCTATCAAGCTCAGCAGACAGGATTTAAAAAAAAAAGCCTGACTGCCAGATAACTGCATTTTAGGCACACCAAGAGCACGAGCCCAGCTCTGGTCCACAGCCCTCAGCTGCCTTCTCCTTGCCCTGCAGTCCTCCCAGTAAGTCTGCAGTGACTTAGCATTCCTGTAAGCACTTGGCCCAGCTCACATTTTACAATGAAAACCACGACAGATATTTCAGATAATTCAGCCTTCTCCACACTCTTGCAGTTTCATGTTTATTCTCAAACATGTTAAAAGCAGAAATACTTCTTCTGCACGGCAGAAGCTGGCAGACCTGCAGCTTCTGCCTTCATTCTCTGCTCCATCAGACTTTGCTTTCATGGCTTCACTAAAATGACCCCTAATGAGGTTTTTTTTTTATCTCCATCAATCTCAGGGCTCCCTTCTGCAGATGCCACACCAGTGCCCTCTCTTGTCAACACCATCGCAACACCAACCTCTATGTCTTTCCTGTTCCCAATGCCTCTGGACTCTAGCCGCCTCCTTTAAATAAACTCTGACGTATCATTCCTTCTTCCTCAGTCAGATCGGAGCTCAATTTAAAACTGTATTTCTATTTAAATAAGGAAGCTCTGGCTCCAGCTAGGCTGAAAGCCCTCTTCCCACTTATAGTTTGGTGTCCTGTTCTCAGCATCAGAGCCTCAGGTGGGTTCCCGAGAGACTGTCCATCTCTGTCTCTTTATATCATTCCACCCCACTTGCCATTTAGCTCACACCAACTCTCTGAGAGGTCATTTGTCCACCAGTTTCTCTCTGTGCTTCTGCCCTTAGTCATCTCCCTGACTGGGTGGATACAGGACACACAGTGGGTGGAAGATCGTAATACAAAACACCGTCAAAATTCATTTTAGACCAAAGAATCACTTTTTTGTTTTGGTTTTGGTTTCAGGTTGGGTTTGTTTTGGTTTTTTTTCATATCATCTCCTGGCTGCTTAAGCAAATCTTCATGGGTTCACCTTCACACTATGTGAAGAGATAAGTCGTGATCATGCACACAGCACCTGCCTCCCTTCTCCCCAAAATTCATACTTTTTCCCCTACTCACTAGCCCTGGCTTATGCTGTCCCCTGAGCTCAAGAGGTAGCGCAGAGCCTCACATAAAGCAAACAAATGTTCAGTCCATCCTACACTACCTATCTCGGTGCTACTATGGCTCAGGATCCCCAGGAACCATGAAGGGTTCACCTCATCATCACTCTCCGAGCTCAGCTAGGCAACACAAGGTGCAAGAAAGATGCCTGTCTCTACTGCACAGACTACTGGCCAGAGAAAAATCTCAGTTACACACTCAGATATCCAGGTGCACTAGTGCGGGTAGTCCTGGTGCACTCACAAAATCCCAGCCAGGAACTAGCTCAAGAGCTGTGTCACCTCTGTACATTGGTATGAGTTACAGCCATAGCAGCATTTGTAAAGACGCAACAGATGATTGTTTATTTTAGATAAATGAGGTCCCTTTTACTATGATCAGAAAAGGAAGGACTGACCAAAGAAATCAATGCAGTGCTTTGCTCTAAAGATGGCAAAGGTTATCATCAGTTACCACCCCCTCCTCACCACTCCCAAGAGGAAGAAAGTCCCTTTTTCTGAGGTGATAGCATAGCTGCTGTCTGACATAGAACTGCAGAGCCAGAGGGGCTGTGCAAGTGCGAGCTGGACCATAAAGAGGCATATTGGTGGCTACAAGGACTTCAGCAAGCACATAGGCATTCCCTGAAAGGACTCAATTCCGAGGCTCACATTGGCACCATGGTCCAAAGATCAGTTAACGCCACGTCCTCCTTGTCTACTGTGCCACCGCCCTCTGCTCATTCCTCATCCACCACCAAAACCTCCCTCTGTGAGATCAGCAAGACAGGTTCAGGAGCATATGGGGCTGTAGCTGGTGATGTTTCCACTATCAGGGTCCTCTGCCCAAAAGGGACCACAGTCCCCAGTAACCACCCTCTGGCAACTTCTCTCCCAGACATACAGGTCCATCTATTGATCCTGACACACTGGAGGTCCCCTTCCCTCCCCTCTTTGCCCAAACAAACCAGTATATGCCTGGGATTCCTGACACCTAACTTTAGAAATTCACTCTGCTACCTACTCTGTATACATCTGCATATGGACTATTCACCCCAGGCTCCTTTCATAACCGACAGAAAGAAACAGACCTGCTGGGTTTTCAATTTCCATTATCTCCATGTAGCTGACTAAAATGGGTCAAATGCCTGGTGACCTCAAATGCCTCTTTCTCCCCACAGCCGACAGAGACCATGTGGCTAGTTCAGGTGGAGATGTCTGTCTGACATTTAGGCTTCTGAGGCAAGAGGAGACGGTTCCCAGCTGTGGTGTCTCACCTGCCAGCAGTTAAGCAAATTCAGAGATCAGCTTATGGGTCTTTGTCTGCATCGAGACCCAAATGAACTAACACAGGTATTGCAGAGAGAGACAAATAAGCTGAAGACACAATGATGGCTTTGACTAAGTGCAACAGACTCTGAACCAAAGCCCACTGAAATCTTTCTTTAATTTTCTATGGGGTTTGAATCTGGTCTATAAACAAGACAGAAGGTCAATGTTAATAACTACAAACTGAAAAAACTGACATAAGACATAAAACTGAATTTTCTACTGGTGAGATTTGGTAAAAGCACCATCCTTTCCAATTTCACTACAAAATATATTACAGAGAACCACCTTGCTTTGACAGCAGGGCACAGGGAGACACAAAGCCGTTTTGAAGAGATCTTCTTTATCTAATTTGCTCAAATGTTTTAATAACAACGCCTGTAGTTACCCTGACAAACACCCCCGCCTTGTATTAGGGGGGAGGAGGGGACAGGGGAGCTGAAAACGGAAGCCAGAGGATTACTATTTCACCAATGTTATAAACCAAAACATAAATAACAAGTGTTACTGCAGGGGTGGGAGGGGAAAACCTGGGTAAATTCAGCTCTCAACATGTGCACAGTCCTTCAAGACAAAGAATGGTGACTCCCACATCAGCATTTGTCTTGCTGGTTTCCGTGGATAAGCAGGGTACGACCTTGTCTAAATCTCATTCACAAACCAGAACAAATCTCTATAAGCCTCAGCTGCTCTTTCTGTTCTCAACATACCAGACCCAAAATGCCTCCTCTTTCGCTCAGACTGACTCTTCCCCCACCGCAGCTATTCCTGACTTGTACTGCTGATTTACATCGGAAGAGGAACATGCTCACCAGCACATAAAAACTCCACAGCAAAATCAAACGACCACATCAAAAACCTCCTCAGGCGGCTTGAATCCAAGCGAAAAATTAATCATATGCAAATTTGGTTTTGAAACGGAATAGAAGTCAAGTTTCTGCTCCCAGTGCACTTGCAGAAGTCCGGAGTGAGGTTCATGGGGTTTACAGCGCAAGATGACCCCAAAGCTTGGTGTCTCCATTAATGTGCCAGCCCTCCTGCTGCTGGCTGTGGAGTTCCTGAGTATCCCTATAGATTGTTATCCGCTATTTACAAATTCACAGGGTCATTAAAAGACCAAGCTGAATTAGTACTTGACTTGTGCCAAGGCAAAGCTGCAACAAGCCTGCACGTTTCAGGAAAGTTACTCCAGCTTTACACATGTGTTTTTGCAGATAATCCTGCTGCCACTAGCATTTCTCTCTCTCTCTTTTTTTTTTTTTTTAATTAAAATTAAGGCCACATACCTGGGCAGTTTATTTAGGTTACAGGTGAAATTTGGCCTCTCAGACAGAGACATTTAGCTCACAGTGAGGCTACTGCTGCTGCATGTTTTGTCCCAAGGACAGGACTGGGTCCAAAACGTTGAGTTACTGCATCAATGAGGACAGACAGGGACAAAGTATACACCTACCAAACGCAAGAAAACCCTACTGTCAGTCCAAAGTTATGAGCGCATTTGTTAGAGGCGTTCTTCTCTCACAAAATACCAGAATAACTTCGCAAAACGACGAGTCAGCCAAAGCCCTAAAGCCAGTCTGCTTTGAGAACACATCCTCTTTCACCCTTGATCCCTGCATCCCTGAGATGAGCTACATTAAATCCACCCTCTCAGCAAACGCGTGCATTTATAGTGGTGCGACAGCTCTTCTGCTTATTGCGATGGACTGGGTTTATTTGCTTTTCCAGAAAACATGTGGTGCAATGGCACATGAGGGAGGAATTGCACTTTCTGGTCTGGTGGCAGGTGGCTGCTCTGCAATGAAATATCCAGATGTGGCAACAGAAGAGGAATCGGTGTTTGACTTAGAGCAATTGTTTGGGTTATAAGTTCTTTAAGATCTTTAAATGCCTCATACTTATCAAGGTAAGAAACAGAGGAGTCCAGATGAGTCTATGCCCTCACAGATGAAGATTTAGGGCCGTGATTTAGTCCACAACACTTGGCCGAGACATAGCAGTGAGGAGCAGGTCCATGCTGGTGAGAGGCCAGGGAGAGCCGTTTCTTCTCACCTTCTCTGAGGTACAAAACTTGCTACATGCAGCACACAAGGACAATTCATTAGGTTCATTACCCCCTTCTGGCTACATTCCTTCCTGAGGGCAAGGGTGTATCTCCTTTCTGTCCTGTGACTGGCACATATGCTGTAAGCGATTTTAGGTCATGAAGGTCTGACTAAACCCAAACTGGGCGTTTTGATCTTGTGAAGTCAATACTGTTGAGATCAGCGATGTATGGGCACACATGTCCCATGCCAAGTGGACCAAGAGTGGTCCCAAGAGCAAAAGCACATCCATCCCTTAGGTATATCACTGTTCCTTGAAAGATCCTCATCCATCCTGCCTACAGGGAACAGTCCCTATCATACGTGATCACTCACAGTGTGCCTGCCAGAGGCCACAACCAGACCTGGGACTGTGCTGACACTTACATGTTCTTGCTGACTGCAGCACAGCGCTCAGCCCTGTTATTTTATTAGCATAGCTGGTAACTCTGGGCACACAATAAAGAACTGGACACACTGGGTCTCAGAAGAACATCCAGTGGCTCACACCAGCTATCAGGTGGAGCTGTGTGTCCTGCCCAGCAGGAAAGAGTGGGCAGCAGGTCCCAATCCTTTGCTTAACATCAAAGATGTGCCAGCAAGGAAAAGAAGTATCACTGCGGGAATGTGACCAGGCATTGTTGCTTTAGTTTGGACTGGGACTTGTTTTGGGCTACATAAGATGAACATTTGAGTTCACTAAGTTTGCCTGGATTGCTTGAGACCTCACCTTCCACTCTGAAAATAAACAGTAGCTCCATATTGTCCATAAGGTGGGAGTTCAAGGATAAAGCAGGCTTGCATTGCAGAATCCAAGTGAGTCTGCTCCGGTTCTGGGGCTACGTGGTCTTCTTCCCTTAAAGAAGCAACAGGTGAAAAGATCTTGTGCCTTGGATATCACCTAGCAGGAAGTAATTAGCTCGGCCTGTCCCAGGCATGTTTTCTGGAGGTGTCTCTTTCTTTCTTACAGGCAACAAGGATGGTCTTTTCTTAGCTGGTCTGGTGAGGTGTGTAAGAATGAATCCTCATGCCTGGGAATGAGGCTAACAAAGCCAAGGAAAGAGCCAAAGCTTCAAAGAAAATGAAGAGTACTTCCATACATTGTGCTAAACCTAAACACAGGTGAATCTCTAGCTTACCCTTCTGCAGTAGGGAGGAATGTACTAGCCGCCCACAGCCCCACACCCACCTTTCACCATATACCTATCTATCTTCTGCCCACCTTGTTGTAACCAGTGCCTTCTCCTCAAGCTGCCTGTCTACACAGGGTTTTTCCTGCCCCAGATTGCTGTGGTGATGAGTCTGAGGTCTACCCTACCTCCTCCACTCAGTGATCTACTTCTGCAGGCACAGTCACATCATCTCCCATGTTACTGCCAGCACCTGGAACGACCTTTTCAAACCAGTTTCAAAGGTCATTTTCCTGTCCTTTTAAATGATAAAACCCTCCATGAGCAGCAGGTGGTAAGCTGGTGTTTTCTGTTGCCATGGAAAATTGTCAAACATATTTGATACAGAACCACTTTTTCAACTAAAAAAATAAATATTTTCTGAAGAGAAGTTGGGTTTTTGCTCTGGGAAACTGAGGTGCAAATTCTGAATGTTTTGATTCAGTCAAAACTATAGATAAGGTTCTCCCATATCCTCATTCTTTCTGTAAACTAAGTTTATCAAGTCCACATCTTCCATGAACACTTTGTCAGGGACACTGGGGATGGAGCCAACACCTTTCTGCACTATGTAAAGAGGTCATGCTGCATCCTGGAAGCTCCGGGAATCAACTGAATGGAAAAGCACGTACCCTCTCTAACTAAATTATTATGACACACAGTAACAGCATTCAGAATCAAAACATTTTTTTTGNGGATGGAGCCAACACCTTTCTGCACTATGTAAAGAGGTCATGCTGCATCCTGGAAGCTCCAGGAATCATCTGAATGGAAAAGCACGTACCTTCTCTAAATTATTATGACACACAGTAACAGCATTCAGAATCAAAACATTTTTTTTGTGGACCAAAGTATTTCCACTAAAAAGCTAAAACACTCTGACATTTTTCTGTGTTTTGGAAAGGAAAACACCTTTATTTCTCCTGTCCTCTAAAACCAACTGAATCTGTAACCCTGGATCTTCCAGCTTAGACCCTGCTCTTCTAACACCTTACCTGGGAGCATGTCACTATGCTCATGAAGAGCTATGATCTTGCAGTACACAAGGTTGCAAGATTTCCTCCTTCCATTTCCTTCTTTCACCACTTCTACTTCCACATGTACCATGCTTTTGCTACCTTTGCTATAACTCGTTCCTACATACATTGTAAACTCCTTAGGATCAACATTTTTCATGTGTTCATGCACTATCTCATCCTCAGCTCCTGGTTAGGGCAGTAGTAATTATGGAGACAGTCCTCCTGTGGTCATGTTTGCCGATAATTATAATGTGCTAAGTATAGAAAGGTGTTTATTGCCACCTTTGAATTCCTTTACATAGCATGGAAGATGTTCCAGCCATCTCCTATAGGCACCTTGCTTTGATGTCACATCAAATTCTTTCCTTTCACTGTTCATGGTCTGGCAACCCTGAATGAAAACTGTCTGAATTTTTCATCACTGTAGGTGCCTTGTCTATGCTAGGAGATTATTTCAATGCAGCAATACTTTGGGAAACTAATACATATTTCTCATGAAAAAACCAACACTTCTTGTAATTGCTTTTTCTGTTTTTCTAGTTCGCAATCAGTGGGGATATGATGCAGGGTTTTCTTCTTTTTCTAAATGCAGGTATTCAGCAGGCTTTACAAATAAAGAGACACAAATTAAAAAAAATTATGCCATGAAAGATACACTTTATCCATGAATGCCAAGCAAATTAAAAGACATAATAATTAAGGCAGCTAATTACTGAGAAGCAAGCCAGCCCAAAACATGTCAAATGTGTTGTGGAAATGACCATTCACAAAAACCTGAAAAATGTTATGTAGAGCTTACAGTCTGTAAATCCGAGGGCTCTTTATGGCTCAGATAAATATCAAGCAATTCATGTGAGAGATAACTGAACCCTACATCCGCACCACACACAGGGCACTGTGGTGAGAGAGACAAGGTACGGTTACGTGAAAGCTGCACCATTTTCTTTTCATCCCGCCCCTGTACATACAAACGTACACTTCTTCCATTCAGCATTTCTGCCCCAAGAGGACCAAACATAGGAAAGTATTCTTACACATAGGTGGAACTAAAAATATCCCATAACGGGATGGCACACTCCTGCCCGAGCAAGCTGTTCCAAAGCAAAGGTGTTGCTAAAAGTTACGATGCAAACTGGATGAATTATCTGTTGCTAAAACAGCTGTGTGTAATTTGAAAAGCAATCTGGGTTCGTTCCACACACATCATCAAAGTTAATAAATGTTATCTCTACTGCTGGATGCGATCTGGTTGGTGGTGACAAATTAAAAATCTCCATCAGGCCTGATAAATCACAAAATTAACACAAACAAGCAGTGACGCAAAAAGCACTTTGCAATTGGCTACAGAGAAGGGTTTGCAGTTTACGCTGCCTTTGCCAACGTTTTCCTTCCAGCCAGCCCTACAACCAGGAGTCAGATGCTCTGGTTAGCATCAGGTGCAAGCCAACAGAGAACACCACTGCGGAATGGAAACAGGCAGGTGAGCTCGCAGGCTGACACAGGCTGCCTTCTGATGTCAATCCCAAACGTGATCTGGTGAACATTTCCAGGTGAGAACAGGCAGACAGCACGTGAGTAACCCCGCCAGGGAACTGTGCATGCACACTAAGCTGTAGGTACCTGTCACTGCGGGATCAAGGCTCTGGTTAATCCTATAGATGATTTCACACATACAGGTTTTGGATGGTCATACTACTGTATTGACTTTCTCTTCCTTTTCCATTTTGAGAATCACTTTTTCAAAGCACAGACGAAGAACAATGCTCAGCTTACACAAACCTTGGCTTCAGCAAAATGGGAAGCAACAGCAGATTTTGTAGCCAAGTGTTTTAACTGAGATCCACAAACGTATACATAAAAAGCCAAGAGCAGCTCCTATAGAGCAGTCCTGGAAGGTGGTTAGTACTTCACCTCCAGCTTAGGCTGCTGCAGAGCTCCTTGCAATTAAACCCAAACGATAAGAGAAGAAAGCGAAAAGTTGCCGTCAGAAGTTATATTCACCATATCACCTTCTTCAGACACAGTGGGAGGATACACAAAGACTAACCTCGAAAAGATCCCAAGGAGGAAAAATAAAAACTTGTCATGCTGGGAAGCTAAGCTGCTGGGGCTCTCCTTCCTTCCATCCCTCCTTCCTTGCTTCTCCCTCTAAGCTTTTCCTTTGAGGCCCTCCACCTCTGACATGATGATAAGGCACACAGTGCATCCGTGAGAAGCTCTGAGAGTCAACTGAGTGACTTTCTTTGAAAGGAAACACACTTGAGGCAGAAAACAAAAAAATAGTTAGCTCCACCCTAGCAGTGTAATAACCATCTGCTCATAGCTCTCCTTGGCATGAAAAAGGAAAAAAAAAAACAAAAAACAAAGAAAAAAAGGAAAAAAGAAAAAAGAAGAAAAAGGAAAAAAGAAAAAAGAAGAAAAAGGAAAAAAAAAGAAAAAAGNAAAAAAGAAAAAAAAAGAAAAAAGAAAAAAGAAAAAGAAAAAAAAAGAAAACAAGAAAAAAAAAGAAAAAAAGAAAAGTTTTACCCAAGGTAGAAGCGTGATTACAAAAACAGCCTGGGCACAAGGGGGCTGCTGAAATGCAAGATGGAGGTTCAGGACAGGGATCTGAATCCTTGATAGGGTTTTTAAAAAAATCCCAAAGGACAAGTAGAAGTGGGCAGCAAGTCTAACTAAACTCTGCATTGCCTATGCCAGTGCAACTGTGGCATCACCTCAAAGCAAGGAGTCTTTCAACTCTGAAACCTCTGCACAGGTTGATCATTACTTGCTCCATTCATCATGTGTCCTGACAGGCATTGGCCAAAAAGTCATGTGAGGAAAATGAGGGGTTCAGCACAGCTCAGGGAGCTTTGGCAAGTGACGGCTGGTGGCTGTCAAAGTCTCACGTCCAGCCTAGACACTAAAAAAGAGACAGAAGCAAAAACCCAGAGCCTGGACTGGGATCCGGATTCAACTCTGATGTCGGGCGTTCAGCCAACGGCAGCTCGGCGGGTCTCTGAGCTCCAGGAAAGCAGCTGTCTTAGGAGGCCATCTGATATCTCCAGATGATTGCAGCCCAGCTCCACCAGAACCAGGTGGGACAGGAATCTCCTTGGAGCAGGTGCTCCTTGCTGGTCCCTCAACTCGGTTCCTAAAGCACATTCCCCAGAAACTCAAAAATACTTGGTAGCCTCAAGTGGGATGTGGAGTGTTTTTTTCAATCAA
>VXBL01008308.1:438381-468547 GCA_013400195.1 Aramus guarauna | reverse complement strand
AAAAAAAAAAAAAAAAAGAAGAAAGGATAAAATATATATATATATATATATATATATATATATATATAAAAGACAGGTCCAGGACCTCAAGGATTTGACTGTTCAAAAATACAAAAGTCAGAACATTGCCCTATTCACCGCAAATAGTTCTGCTTCTCCCTCCCCCCGCCTTTTTTTTTAATAGCAAGTTCAGTGAAACTTTATCTCTTCCTGCCCTACTAACCCTACTAAATAATCTGCTATTAGCATGACTCAATTGAGTGGCTTTCAGCTGCTGAAGTCATTTTTTTGCTACTGTTGTTTCATCTGTGGAAATTAAAAAAGAGCCCATAAAAACTTTCCACTCCTGCAAAGTATTATGTTACCGGACACTAGAGAAAAGTACAGTCATTAGTTAGTTGCATTGTAGTTACAATTTACAGGTTTTATTAAAAAGGATCCGATCACGCTCAAGACTAACTTCATCAGCATTCAACGTGCACGCAGGGAACATAACCCAAGTCTCAAGACTCAGCAGCCAGGCTGGGTTTTCGAGTCCCCTCCTTCAAAAGGAAATGCAGCTCACAACACTACACAGCGGAGAAGGGATGGAGACAGTTCATTTCTCTTTACCGCTCAAATCTTCTTTCAAACTTACCACAGCGCTAGTTTGTAGAATACTACGAATTCGATCCGAAAATTATATACCCAGCTACTGAGATACAGCATCTCCTCTAAAACTATACTTGTATCTGGCTGTCTTACTACACACCGCTGTAACCAAGAAACACCTACAAAACATCACACAACCTAGCAGGGGAAAGTATTTTCCCTCCATATTTTCCCCAGTTTGTTTACTGTGTTGAATAACACTTTGGTTATAGTCGGCTTTCATTGTTTTTCTCATTTCCCCCTCTTCTTTGTATTGCATGAAGGCACATGGGAGAAAACAACACTATTTTAAAGGCAGGAAAATGTGACTATGAAACCACAAACACTCGCAAAAGACATCAAGTGTACAATCTGAAGGTAATTTAAACTCTTAGTTAAGGAAAAAAAAAAAAAAGAAAAAGAAGAGAACTCTCTGGGTAGATTTCAAGATGACACTTTTATAATCCCTTAACGAACGAGAACCGACAGCTGAAGCAGTTTCCTGAGCAGCGCCCCAGGTAAAATAAAACGCCAACAGCACCGCAGTGCCCCAGACTTCCTCGCTGTTGCTGCCCTGCTGCGCGCCTCCTGCCTCCGCACAATTTGCGCGCACCGCGCTGCCCTGCGCACCGCCTGCGCCCGGGGGGCTCACCCGCTCCCCCCCCCCAGCACATCGCCCGGCAGCGGGACGCCCTGCCCGGCCCTGCCCGCTCAACCCCCCGCCGCCCTCCGCACCGCTCCGCACCGCTCCGCACCGCAAGCAGTACCTGTTGCCCGCGCAGCGCCGCGCAGCTTGGCTCGGCTCGGCTCAACTCGCCTCGGTTTAGCTCGGATCAGCCCGGTTCGGCTCAGTTCAGGGCGGCTCAGCTCGGCTCGGTACAGCCTGGTGCAGTTCAGCTAGGCTCGGCTCAGTGTAGCCTGGTTCAGCGGAAAAAGGCTCAGCTCGGCTTTAGCACGGCTTTGAGCCCAGTTCAGCCCGGCTCTGCTCAGCTCCGCCCGATACAGCCCGGCTCGGCTCAGCCCGGCTCGGCTCAGCGCTGCCCTCCGCAGCCGCCCCCGCCCCGCCGCCGCGGCCCGCGGGGGAAGCGCACACCGGGTCGCCGGCCGCCACCGCCGGGGCTGCCCTCGCCGCCTCTTCCTCCTCCTCCTCCTCCTCCTCCTTCTCCTCCTCCTCGTCGCCACCCCGCCCCGCCCGCGGAGCCCAAAAGGGCCCGATCCCCGGGGGCTTGGTGCTGGTTCGGTGCTGCTGGAGCATCGTGTCCAGCCCTGCAAAGGGACCCCGCTTTGGGGCTGGGCACACGTAACTGGCTTTTGCAGGCAGGGAAACCGCGGCTGCAATGAAATGCTCACCAAAAAGAATGAAATAATTAGGATAAACTGAATTTTTTCAGGCTGCAGAGACTTTTTGTTGTGGCTAGCAGGAGAGTTTTGCTGAGGGGTGCAGAGGGGAAGCCAACAGAGAAGTCTTTCCTTGTTCATCTGTCCCATCGTGTTACGTTCTTGGCCATGGGTGTTTGAAAAATCTCTCTTCCAGGCAGTCCCAACTTTGGACCAGGTTGTTGTGTGAAAGAAGGCCAGGTGGTACCTGTTCGGTGCACCCCTTTCAGGTCTTGAGGGTGTTAGAAATGGGTTTTGCCTGGGAATCCCCTAAGAGACCTCAGCTCCACTGGTCCTGTGGCTTGCTCCTGTGCTGTAAGATTAGATGTGATGCTGAGGGTTGTGGACATGTGGATCTGGAGTGGGAAACTGGCCTGGGAACCTGGGAGAGGAGCAGCAAGAAGGAATGGAAACCTCAGAAATTTGAGGGACAAGGAGTTTTGGAGAAGATCATGCAGAATCCTCACCTCCTGCAAGAGCACACCAGCCCTGTGAGACTAGTGGGCTTTGCTGCCCCTAACGGTCAAACAATGATTACAGCTATAGCAAGGAGACCTACAGGTGTCCTTCACACTCCTTACACACCCGTAGAAGACATGAGGCCATGATCAGGTACCTTCTGTGGGTCCTAATGCTCTGGTGAAGAATCTCAAATGGTGTTTCCCTAAAAGGTCAAAGCACCATTAGAGTCGCAGAACATGCTACCTGCTGGACCTGTAAAAGAGATGTTTTGTTTGAGATCATCCAAATGAGGTATTTAGAAATTTTAGGACCTGTAATTGTTTGCTTTGAACAGGCTGCAATGGTTCTTTGAATACTGTTGTGATTACTTTGCCCTTGCTGCTGATCCCTCAAACGTAAAGTATGCATTAAAATAAAGAAGAGGGAGGCAAGGCAAAGGGAAAGGCTGCGGGGATTTTGGAAATCAGGGGAAATGAATTGCTTTCAAAGAGTGATTCTCGCCTAATTTCTGGAACAATTTGAGCTGAGTATAATACCTATTCCTGTTACCAGCAGGAGAGGAAAAGACATTTCACGAGGCAGATGATTTTGCACTTAATTGCTTACACACCATTAACTTACATATCCATCCTTCCTGTCTGCATCAGAGTGCATTATATTGGGGAGGCATGGGGTGTGGTGTTGATAGCGCAGAAGATGTTCTTTCACCCCAAGTGAAAGGTGAGCTGTAGGTGATTAAAATCTCATATATTCCATCCCAAGCTTAAGTTTTCAGATCCACTGGTTAGTGACGCTGTTGCTACAATTTGCACAGGAATGTGGTGGTTGGAGGACCATTGTATCCACCTGCACTTAGGCTGGATGAGTGCAAGTTTTGGGCAACGTAGTGGCATCTGCCCAGCTGCGATGCAGCCCCATGGTCTCTCCCCTGTTCCCTGACCCCACTGATAGTGCCCCCATACATAGACCAGATCCCACCTGGGGGACAGAGAATGACGCAGCAGCTGGTTACATGAAGATCACTTTGACTATGGGAAATGTTGCAGATTTGCAAATATTTAGGCTCAGGATTAGTTTCTGTGTATCACACACAAAACAGTGCATCGGGCCACTTAGCTCCAACATATGGGCAGAAAAAGGCTTCAGCTTGTATCCTCTCCCAGCAAAACATTTGGCTGTGCAACAACAAGGTCTCAGAGCAGGAAAAATCCTTGGCAGGACATCTTCCAGACCCCGCCCCAAGGAAAAATCCACAGGAGCCCTTTCTAAGGGGGCATTCACCCATTTTGTCCATCCAGATCTCTGGTGACAGCTCCATGCCTACCCACCGCAACCTGTCCAAAGCTGTCCTTCACTGCCGGAAAGCATCATCTTAATGTGTAACCCAAACCTTCCTTGCTGTGATTTAAATCCACTTCTTTTACAGAATCATAGAATCATAGACTGGTTTGGGTTGGAAGGGATCTTTAAAGGTCATCTAGTCCAATCCCCTGCAATGAGCAGGAACATCTTCAACTAGATCCTATCCACCAGGGACATGGAGAACAGATTTTCCCCTTCTTTTTTGCAGCAGCTTTTTGCATATTTAAAACCAACCGCGCTGTAGTCTGGAGGCAACTGCCATATTAATTACCCAGCTGACACAGAACTTCCACTGAAACACACATCAACTGCTGTATATTATTATTGTCATTTGACTTGACTTGTACAACTAATCAGGCATTGCCTTCTACAACAGGCAAGACCACTTCTGTGGGTGTAGGTATTTGGAAACCAAAAGCCCTTAAAGCTGCATCTTTCTGGTGGAAAATATCACCACAAGCCATCGTGTTTTCTTTCCTGTATTTGAAAACCACCCACATTTTCAGTAAGAAAAAAAAAAAAATCAAACTGATTGAGCGTTTTGCCTGGGCAATGGGCCTTTCTGAAGAGTTTCATTCTCAAAATATTTGGTCTCTGTTGTTTGTTTTTTAAGGATGATTATTTTCAATTTATTTTTAATTTAAAGGAGGTGTGGGGAAAAAATAACAAGGGAACACATTTAATAATTGCAGCGAAAGAAGGTAAAATATTCCTCTTTGCTTTGAATTAATTGAAACTCAATGAGTCACTGCACATGAAAAATAAAGAAGAACATATAGCAGGTTAAGTAATTTTCAGTGTTAAAATAACACTAAAACTGGGCTTTTTTTTTTCTTTTCCTCCCTAAAGGTTTCCATTTCTGCTCAAAGTGTGCACTGCATGTTAACACGAAGTTTACATTTCAGTCTTTTCTAGCCATCATAAAAAAAGGGCTTGGGAAGGACCAGCAAGGTCACTTCATCCCTTCTACTATATGGCAAGTCCAACGATCCCCAAACCACACGTTCCCAAGAGAGGTCTGTCCACGTGGCTGTTACACACTTCCAGCTCAGGACCTCCCCGGCCTCCACAGAAAAGGACAGGAAATGCAGTGAGCAAATCAAACCACTTGCAAAATTCTGTGTGACGGTGCATATCTCCCAGGCTTCACCAGAAAAGGTTGAGTAATTATGGGACAATCTTTCTACAGGGTCCGGTCTGATTTTGCTTCCTTGGAACTCCATGACTGCAGATATGTATTGTCCCTTTCAAGCTATAAAGAGAAACCAATCAATTGTGATGCTGGTCTTAACCACTGGTGGTGTTGCAGTACCCTCCAAGAGCTGTGAGTCTCATATGAAGGACCAAACAAACATACGAAGCGAAATGTATTCTCAATCCATAAAGTTTGCTCAACTGTGATTTTGTAAAGATTCAAAGCTTTTTCTCAGTCCCTACTCAGTTATTTTGGGCTCAATACTATGGTTTGTCAGCAGCTATGAGCTGGTAGCATTCAAAATAATAAATTTAAGTAGATGCATAAAAATGCATTTTAGGGCACAGGTTGCGGGAGGCAAAGCTGCTGCCTGCCCTCACCTGCTGGTTCGCACACTGCCACCCTCCCGCCTGTGTCCTGCCTCCGCACCCCAAGGTTACGGCTTCCTCACTTTGCTGACTCAACTGATCTCCTCACTGTGCTCTGAGCCAGAACAGCAAAACGGTCTGGATTTAAGAAAAACAAGCAAAGCAATACTGAAAAAAAAAAAAAAAAAGGTAAAAGGGTTGCCCTTTGCCTGTAACAGGCATCATTTTCACAGGGCATGGCCACAGGAAGGGTTGAGTGAACACAGTTGTTGGGGAAGAGGTGGGGTGGGTGGTGGATGGGTGGGAATGAGTGAAAACCTCCCCAGCCAGCTCCATAGCCAAAAGGTTCATGGTGTGTGACCACACGGTCTAGCTGACACTACATGAGAGGTGTGGTGCTCTGAAACTGCCAGAAAAAATATAAAGTCATTTGTGAGCAAAAGGTTCTCTCCTTCCCTGGAGAATAGTCCCCTGTTGCTTGTGTGAAAGCAATAACCCTTCACTGACTTCTGCACGAAGACACCATCTCTAGTAAGTCTTCCTGAAATGGAGATCGTTGAAAGCTGCCTCAAAGCTTGGTCTCTTCTTGTGCCTGGGCATTATCTGTTGACCACTTTTGGAGGCAAGCTTTTCAGTTTGGGGGTTGTGGGACTGTTGGCACACATATTCTGCCATTCCTAGCTCCTTTGATAATATTAGTTAGTTATATGGGGAAATCTGAAGCAAAATCAACAGTAGTCATCCTGGAAATCACAGAGTCACAGAATGGTTGAGGTTGGAAAGGACCTCTGGAGGTCATCTCGATGAACCTCCTTGCTCAAGCAAGGCCACATAGAGCTGGTTGCCCAGGACCATATCCAGACAGCTTTTGAATACCTCCTAGCATGGAGACACCATGACCTCTTTGGGCAACCAAATGACATTGGGCTCTTTTTGTTATGTATATATATACCCTTTATACTTACTGTCTTCCCAGTTAAAAGAACTTTAGTTTAAATTCAGTTGGGATTAACAGAAGTCTTTGCCCAAGGAGGTCACAGAGGTTAAGAGATCAGCAGGATTTCAAATGTGCTCACATTTATCTTTGTAACTACATTGCCATTCAGCACAGAAATTTGCACCCCTCTAGAGACAAGATTTCTGCGAGGTTTATCAACCTTCTTCTGGCACTGTGCTAACAATATGGGGCTTTTTGATTTGAACATGAGACATTTTTTCAGTTTTAGATCTGGATGTCTGGGTTTTGAACCTTGCTGCTGACAACTCAAACCGTGGTCTCCTCCCATGGCTGATGCCTGTACCAAGATTTAAGCTGCAGCATAACTGAAATCTGAAATAAGCATCATGGCTAGAAGGTGCTTATGATGTTTGCTGAGGTGGGGCAGATGTTCTCCTTGGAGACATAGTCACCTCCTTCAAACTAATGGGCTCCAGCAGCCCAGCTGGTGAGGGCTCTTGCATTTGATCTAGTGACCATGCACTCATAACAGGTTTGAACCCTCCTCCCAGGAATCCAGAAATGTTTGTGGGTTTTTTGGTTGGATTTTATTATTATTATTATTATTATTATTATTATTATTATTATTATTATCTGTGCAGTTTCAGCAGGCAGACAGTCACAGATTCCTATTTTTCAAATAAAATACTTTGTCAGAAAGAGCAATAACACACCATGATAATACAAATTTGGATCTTAAATAAATGCTGTCTCATGTAATGGTGAGGAGCTGAGAAGTTTTACCTGATAACTTTGATTCTGGGTTATATACTGCAGTAACTCAAAGCAGTTTATCACTAATATTTCAGAAGTTCTGAATGTCTGACACAGAAACCCCTTGTGCTGCGTGCTGTACAAGCTCCTAAAAGGGACCAGCTCTTAGCAGCAAATAGCCTCCTTTACGCAGGGCAGCCTGGAGGAGAAAAGCCCAACAGAACAGGTTGTCTAAGGCAGGACCAAAGTATCTCACATCCAGTATATTACCACCTCCTACTTTTTAATGTATTTATCCTTATTGTAACCTAAACAGGAACAGCTTTCCCTCTTTTATAGGCAGGGGACTGAAGCCTAGGGACACAGAAGGGTGATGTCTAGCTCTTGGGTAACCAGTCACACATCCCCACACTATAAGTCCCCAGACATCCTGTCTCAAGGTGTCTTTTGCACTTGAACCTGTCTGGAAGGCATGTGGTGAGAACTGACAGGTCAGCCCTAGCAAGGGAGAAGATGACGACTTGTCCCATTGGAGAGGCTTCCCTGAGGCACAGCATGAATTAATGCCAGAAGATGCTCCAGGTGGTGAAGACTTAGCTGAAGGAAGAGCTGATTTAGCATGGGAAAGACTCCGTATCTAGTAGATATGCACTCAGCCACTGGTGGAGAAGTAAGCACCAAGTGGACTTTTTCACCAAAGGCATATGCAGATGCTTATTAGTGGCCTTCACGATCTCAGTAGGTTTTTTTTCCAAGAAAGGCTTTGAAAGAAATCATCAGTGGTTAAGGAAATGGGGCTGTAAAAGTGAGATGCATCTCGAAAGGTGTGGTGGGCTGAGCCTGCTAAACCCTGACTCAGCCCACTCTGCCTCCCTGCCAGCCCAGTGCAGGGATGCTGAGCGGCCCCTCGCTCCGCTGCCGTCCCACTACCCCACTGTGTGCTGAGGCCATGCTGTCACCTTCTTGGTGCTGCAAAATAAGCACTGATCTACCTCCTGTGCTTGGTTTGCAGCAGTGCCACCTCCTAGCTGGGAGCAGCCAGCTGAAAACCATCCTGTTCTGTACTTTTTACGTCTCGTCTGCAAGCTATCCATGAGCAGGCGTGAGCCAAAGATAACCTGTGAAGGTCTTTGTTTTATTTCTCTGAATTCTCCCTGCGTTTCTCACGTGAGCTGGCCTGCTAATTATTTTGAATTGGCCTATTCGCAAGAAACAAGGACGTTAGCAGACGGTCTTGTTTCCCAGTGAAATTTTGCTAATAATGAGTTGTTCAGTTGGGTACTGTGGTGTTCACGCTCCTTCTAAATTTCCCAGAAATCTGTTTTCTCTGCTGCAGAGCTAACGTAAGCTGAGGTGAACAGAGGCTGCTGACGGTAACATTTGAGACCTGACCTCCTTGTGGTGAATATTTTGGGTGAGGAGTGGGTTTGCTGGCTTGCTTTCTTTTAGTGGTTAAGGTGAAAGGTCAAAACTTTTTCTTTTCGGTGCTAATGTCTGATGTGAGTGCATTTACCATCAGTGCTGGCTGATGGAAACATATCAGTCTCTGGTTAAGGGAACCATTGTCACATCCTTTCTATTATGGCCACAAAATTCACAAAATTATGACTTTTCACGATAGCCTCTGTTCACCGGATGATGTTGGGTGTCCAGGACACATTTTCCATCAATGACCTCAGCTTTGGGACACCCAGCAAGAAACATGATGGGCTCAATTTTCAGCAGCATGGAAGAGAATAAGATTAGATGTTGTTAAACATGTCAGCTTCCCTCTGAAAACCAAGTGCCCTCAGGTCAGCTCTGGCAGCCAGGAGAGCCAGTCCTCAGAGCGAGATGTTACAGTGAACTCAGCTAGGATCAGGAGGAGGTACTTGGAGCAAAGTCCTGAGCAATTGCAACATTAGGAAGGTACCTGAAGGTAAGGTAAGCAATGATCCTCTCTTTCTGTCACTGGCCACAATCAACAGGTTATAACCCACTTAGGTACCCAAGTGTCTGCAGCATTGCTAGCAGGAGTAGAAATAGGATTTCAGTGAGGGAAGAAATAAAAGGGAGATCCCCAGGTGTTTGATGGCTTTGGCTTGTCTGTGTGCTCACTGTTCATTACTACTTTCCTACCAATGACTGAAGGCAAATCCATCAACCCCTTCAAAACATAACTCTGTGCTTTGTGTGATCCTCATGTCCACTGTAGTCCAGAGGTCTGGCAGAGTAGAGAGAAGCACTGAAAACTCCGCATTCATGTTAGGGCACCAGAAGAGAAAAAAGAAAGAAATTAAGGACAGATGAGTGCTGTAGGTGACCTTCAGAACCCTGTGTGGGAAGATGAGAGGGCTGTGATGGAGGGACAGGAAGAGCATACATACAGCATGGTAATGATTCAGGGCAGCACACCATGAGGACACTTGCTTTGGGTAGGTGAGAACACAGAGGATGTTGCCTCACTTGGGTTGGTTTCGGGGATGCCGGTGCTGCTGCTTGCCTTGCAATACAGTGCGGAAATAACGTGAGCTCATCTGAAACAAGCTCTTGTAGCTATTTCAAGGAGTTGCTCTGTAATAGTACAGATGTGGGGGAGGAAGGGCTGATTGATCATATCAAGAAATCGATATCTGTGCATTAGATGACAGTCTTCTTCATAGATTGTCCTTGTCACTACAGCAGTGAAAATGCAACTTTGGGATAACCTAACAACTGGCTGCAAGTCCTCTGGACCCCTAGCATGCAATAGAGCCTGGGCTGCTGTGTCTTCAGTGCTCTTGTTGCGTGTTGGTAAACAAATGAAAGCCGTGATTCTACTTTGTGGTCTCGTCACATCTCTGTTTAGAGAAGGTGAGGATCTGAAGGGTGAAAAGACCTTGGAGCATCCTTTCCTGTAGGATATCTCCTAGCCATGCTCCTTACACATTTACCCCAACCACCCAGTCCCGGAGTGTTTGCATATTATTAAAAGTAGGTCATCACGGTACCAGCTCAGGCTATTTTGTCTCTGGCAGATTTGGTTTGAACACTTTGCTTTCCAGACAATGATAAACATGATAGTATATGAATAACTTTTTACCTCTGGCTTCATTTGGTTCCTAGAGAGAGCTCTTAGAAAGCATTAAATGACTGTAAGCCTGCTCAGTAATGCCTGCAAATGAGAGGAAAAACAAAAGATGGAAAAGAAAAACAAAACTACAATCCCTTTTCTGCTGTCTGAACCAAAGTGGTTTATCCAGGCCTGTGATTTCCTTCAGGATATGTAAGAAAAAGCTCAAATATACTCTGAAATTAAATGACTGTGTTATAGAACGTCCCCCATACAGGAGGCAAGTGCAGCACTCTAGTTGTACTTGAAGTCTATTTTGAAGGCTTAAGTGGGACTTTGGTAATAAGCAGGCTTTGTGTTTTATCTTTCAGTACAGCCTTGCAGATTTGGACTTAATCCGGGTGTTGTATAAGGCATCAAGGTGCTATAACACTAAACGCCTCAAAAGTAACAATTGATACCAGCAATTCTTCTCATTTGTGCCTCTGGTTTGTACTTAAATACTCCTATAATTGCTGAGCACTCTTCCATGCACAGTAGCATTAGTCAGAAGTCCTTTTCCAGGTGAGGGAATCCAGGGCTCCATTTATTATTAATTCTCTTGAAGTCCTAGAATGAATAAGGCTGAAGAACCAGAGGAATCGTGCAGTGGCAAAAATGATTTTAAAAGGTCAACGCACATAACCGAGAAAGGAAAGTCAGGTCCTACCCACAAACCCTAGGAAATGCAGGGGCTTGTTTAATATTCATTGTGGGTTTTCCCTAAAAGTCAGTGCACGCTTAAAAATGTCACCGCACAAACTCTCATTTCATGTTATTTCTTAAGCCATTGCATGTGTGGTAATGGAGAATCAGCTCCGTATTGCAATTCGAAGGTCATGCAGTATTCAGGGCCCTGACTTTTTGTAATGTCGGTACACTTAGCATTGAAGACTATACATCTGTTTTTGTAATTTCATTCTAGTAGTGTCCCTCTCTTGCCCAATTATTTTTGATTTGAATCTTCAAGCTCTTTGGGACAGCAATTGTCACTTCCACAGGTTTGGACAAGTTCTAACATGATAGCTTTTTACCATGGCCGATATCAAGATGCTAGTGAAATATGAATGCTAAATAATAACTGTGATGATAAGGCAGTATATATTTCCTTTAGGAATTATACCTTTGGTTTCTGAAATTCACGTAGAATTTCACTTTCATGAAGAACTGCCAGTTCAATTCAGATCCAACTCATCAAGAAAGTAATGTCAAAGAGACAACTCCTTGTAAATCGGGAAAGGTTCATTGACTTGAGCAGGATTGTGCTCATTTAAACCACAGTAGGCACACCTCCAATCATTTTAGTAGTCTGGATCAATAGAAACAGTTGCATGATTTTGGTTCAGTGTCAGTGGAAGGGGTTGTTTCTTCTGAGTCTCTGGGAAAAGGAAGAAAGTTCTAGTGGGAGAAAGTGAGGTTGTGAAATGTCTGGAACCAGACTGGACTGGTCTGTGTTTGGGGTTTACTAAGAGAGCAACATGAGATGCAGGCTAAAAGCTTAGTTTAAGAGGAAAAACCATGCTTTTTAAGAGCCGGAAAACTTTGAACAGTGAAAACATTGTGCATTGATCTAAAGGCGTACAAACAACAAAAGTAAAGACATTGATACATACAAACCCACATTCATACATATCCATGTGTAATCTGCAGAAATGTCTAGATGCAGGGCTGTAGCAAGGACATCATCTACATAGGATATTGAAAAATTCTATGTATATATACAACACCCCTAGACAGCACAGAATATCACTGCAGGTGTCCGCATCTAAGACGAAGGAGACGACCTCGTCATCTGCAGCAGCAGGGCAAACAGGGGGTGGCAGCAGCTTAGGGTTACAAATAGAGATGCTCAGATGATGAAGGAGAACTGAAGTAACAGAGCAGTGTGTGCCATCTGCCTATGTGAGTATTTATACACGTGTATATTTGTATTCTCCACCACTCTCACTGTTGGTTTTGCAAATATTCTTATCTGGTCCAGATATTGGAAGAGAGGGGACATGCTTTGCAATACCAACAACACGACTGAGCCAGGGAAGTTGTTTCAGGCTGTTATACCTCTCTAATGTGAAAGAAGCGTGGAAGTGGACAGACTGACTCTTCCATGCCTGAACCTTTAATCCTTGCTTCAGTGCCTCAGTACTGTGTCTGAGTCACCATCCGTCCTTCATCTGAGAAGACTTATGGACACAACGGAAACTGAGAAAAGTTGCAGAGATGGGCACAGACACGTGCAGCTAGAGGTGCACGTCTGTATTTGGGGAGAAAATCTGGAGTACATGGAGCAAGACATGGAAAAGGTTGGGAACTACTACTAATGCTGATGTTGCATTGCTATTTACTTGTGACTTAAACAGAGTTAAAGCAATTTTACTTTTGCTGTCCTTGCCAAGGACCATGAGGCTGTGGTGGAGGTGGCTGCTCCTGTCTAATCTGCCCAACATCACATCTTGTTCTCCAGGTTCCTTGCAGTAGAGACGGCACTAGCTCTCCAGCTGACCAAACAGAGGACTGTCACCTACATGTTGGAGGAGTTGTACCATTGTCTAACTTACTCTGCCAATCCACTCGCTAACCATGTCCTGGATCTGGCCTTCCTCCTGCAACCTGAACTTTGAAGTGTCACTTTTATTATTATTGCAGAGGTCTGTTTCTGTGTTCTTCATCAGGCTGCTCTGCTGAGCCCATTAGCAAGCATTTGTACCCCCTGCTCAAATAACGTGCTTTCCCTCCCTGTGACCAATTTGTTCACTTTGAGTAGGGGCTGGTTTTCTGTTTGTGCAATACTCTGCAGCATAAAAGGAGAAAGGGGAAGCGATCACTTGTGACCGGGCAGTGGGCACTATAATAAGCAGAGGATGACGATATATGTGAGGCTGAAAGGAAGGCAGGAAGTGCTCATTCTTACAAGTTGGTTTTATTCTAATTCATGTGCAATACGACGCATTAGTCTGGGGTCAGTCAGTGGCATCCTAGAGTGATGAGCCAACTGATAGGGCTCATAGAATAGAGATGGATGGCCAGGTTATCTCCGTCCAGCCTGCCAGAGATGCAGTCAGGTGTTAATCAGTCTTCCAAGGCAGTTCAATGATCAAACTATAAACCACAGAAAAACAAATGGGATCATTTTCATATGTGTGTACATGTAACTTTCACTTTGAATCCTTCTGTGCTCAGTTTGACACAAAGAGAAGAACAGAGTGGCCACTGCTCAATCCAGCAGGGCAGGTGAAGTGAAAAGTCAAGTTCTTCACCTGCAAATTAAAAGATTTAATGATTTCAACAAGGCCAAGTGCAAGGTCCTGCACATGGGTCAGGGAAATCCCAAGCACGAATACAGGCTGGGCAGAGAATGGATTGAGAGCAGCCTTCAGGAGAAGGACTTAGAGGTGTTAGTGGACAAGAAGCTCAACATGAGCCGGCAGTGTAGTAACTAGCAGCCCAGAAAGCCAACCGTGTCCTGGGCTGCATCAAAAGCACCATGACCAGCAGGTCAAGGGAGGGGATTCTGCCCCTCTACTCCACTCTTGTGAGACCCCACCTGCAGTACTTCATCCAGCTCTGGGGCCCCCAGTACAACAAGGACATGGAGCTGTTGGACCAAGTCCAGAGGAGGCCACAAAGATGATCAGAGGGCTGGAGCACCTCTCCTATGAGGACAGGCTGAGAGAGTTGGGATTGTTCAGCCTGGAGAAGAGAAGGCTCCGGGGAGACTTTAGTTCAGCCTTCCAGTACCTAAAAGGGCCTACAGGAAAGCTGCAGAGGGACTGTTTACAAGGGCATGGAATGACAGGACAAGGGGGAATGGCTTTAAGCTGAAAGAGGGGAGACATTAGGAATTTAAAATTAGACATTAGGAAGAAATTCTTTACTGTAGGGTGTTGAGGTACTGGCACAAGTTGCCCAGAGAAGCTGTGGCTGCTCCTGGCTCCCTGGAAGTGTTCAAGGCCAGGTTGGATGGGGCTTTGGGCAACCTGGGCTAGTGGAGGGTGTCCCTGGCCATGGCAGGGGGTTGGAACTAGATGGGCTTTAAGGTCCCTTCCAACCCAAACCATTCCATAATTCTATGATTCTATGATTCTGTGATGACTGCCTCCTGGTGGAAAGCGTGCAAACCAACTTTTTCATGGGTATTTTTGGGGTGCCACTGAACAACATAATATTGGACATGCTTGCTTCTGGTAGGTGCCTTAGATTTTATAATAAATCAGGCAATATCCTTGACATAGGTAAGAACTAATTATCGTGCAAGGAGTTTCAGTTTCACTGTGATCGCCTTATCTGAATACAAATCTGAACCCTCCACACATTGTCAGATATGAAAATATCTAGCATACTGTTTATTGCCGTACCACCTAATCATGTTTTTCTAAGATGTTTTGTTACTGGCAAGTTGTTGGTTTACTGCTTCCTAGGGTAGAAGAGCAGCAATTTGGGTTGCCCCTTTGCTGTCATGGATTTGAGTGTCAACACAGTCATTAGAGTCACTGGAACATGTGAACAGTCTCTGATACATCTCCAAGGAGGAACCTTAGACATCCCAAAAGAGTTTTTTCACACTCTCAGCCACTGTAAACAGAAAACAGAAATGCTATGCTTTGTCCTGGGTGAGGCTCTTCCTTTAAAGATTACTAGCATTTCATTAGTGATATGCTCCTCATTATGGATTAGGAACTCATTGTGCTGTAAATTATGAGAAATTTCTGACTCCAAAATTTGAATGTCAGATGGATGTCTAACTCCAGCTAATCACCTGGGGTCAGTGGAGACAGACAGGTGCACCGAGTGGCCTCACATATATTACAGGTTTGCAACTCAGAATCATCTCTCTTTAGGTTAAACAGACCTTCATGTATTTCCATAGCTGTTGATCTGAAGAGTGTAAGTCAGAACAGAGATCCTGCAAGGTGGATGTTGAACAACAGCTGCAAAGTGACAGGTGTTTCACAAACTGGAAAGCTGGCAGCTGCTGAAGTTGAACCTGCAAACTCACAAGTTTTCTGGAAGTGGACTGGGTCTGGAAACATTCATGCAATCACAGCTGTAGTAACCTGGGCTTGGTCAGTCTCAGCAGCAGGTTAGCCTGACGAAGGAAACAAATCATCCTCAAACTCTTTATACTGGATATAGTGGCATATGAACAGTTCCAGCGGAGTTGCCAGTTATAGGTGAAGTTGAGCTCCAGTAAGGAGTGAGATCCTCCCAATAGGTGCATAGGTGAAGCTGAAGGATTCAGATTTCATCACTGATGGAAAATTTATTGGGAAATTTTTGATCAAACTCTTGTAAAACCCTCACATTCCCGCCACCTGAAAACTCTGAGCAAATGAGTGATGTCTTCTTTGAGCATGGAAAAGCCAACATTTCCATTGGCAATTTGTTACTGGAGTTTGTGGGCAGTTTTTTTTGTTTTTAATCCCCCAGGACAGGAAAAAAAACCCAAAACCAAAACCAACCAAAACCAAACAGAATAAAGCTATTGACTTTTAAAGTAATCTTTTCTGTCAATATAGGCCAAGCAGGTTTTGACTTCAAACAATTTATAAAGATTTGCACACCTCATTTCAAGTGTCATGCAACAATCTTGACTCCATGCTGCAAATTGTTTAATTAGCCACATTAATCCACTAAGTAAGGGCAAAATGTTTAGTAATGATGTCTAACTGGGGCATTGCAAGGGAACTTTGTTGTTTAATTAGGAGATAATCAATGATAGTCCAGAGAGTACCAGGTTATGAAAGGCTTTTGCATGTAAATTGGGCTTGTGCTGAGCTCAATACAATAGCTTTAAATGGTCTGTTCAAATTAATTGTCATTGTTATGATACATAGATTTAAGAGGGGCCATTATTCATGGAAAAAATTATTTCAGAGTTCCTTTAGATCTAGCTAATTAGATGTAGGGATAATGAAAGGTACCTGGAAGGAATGGCAAGATGGCGAATTAGCCATCTGACATCAATTAGCCATAGTGGTTGCGCTGACTGAGGAATTGGCTCCATGAGGCACCTTGGACATGGAACTGTCAAGGCTTCGTGTTTCTACTACTTTTAATGTAGCTATGATTTAGGTGCCTGAATACTCATGTGGATCTGGGCTATGGAATCCAGGTAGGTCCTTGGTCCTGAGGATGGTTGTGACTTGCCTGAGCTGGTGATGTCTGTCAAAGCCAAGGTCGTCTTCTAGTCATTTCCACCATGGAAGTAGTTTTGGATGAGCCAAGCCTTCCTGAAGTCAGTGGCTGTCCCTTCATGGACTTTGAGGGCTTCTGGCTTGGGGCCTAAGGAAGGTCTGAAGGGCAAAACTCAGAAAAGGTACTGAAGACAACTGGTAGAGGAGGGGACAAGGTGTGGATCCCTGAAGTTCCTGTAGATTTGGGACAGAAGGAAGCATCCTGGTGGGCAAAGACACAGCATTAGACTGTCAACGGGGAAAATATTTGTTACAGGGCTCTGCTCAGTACAAGATAACTCAAGTGATGCTATCCTTTCTCACCATAATTCAGGGTCTTGGCTTCACTTCTACTCTATGACCTGGAAAAGCACAGCCACTGTTTGCAGCTTCACTACACAATTTGCAAGGTCAGAAGAATATATAGGAGTTGAACTGATATTATGTGTGCTTGGTATCAAAGATGACATAGGAAAAGCAAGTATTTGAAGGCATTAAATCATTGTCATGGCATAACAGTAGCTTTTAATGGCTGATACAGTTTTACTAAAGATGCAAGTTTGGCAGTCCTGCTTTGCCTGGATTAACTCAAATAGGTGGGATTCATCTCCTCTATCTTTAGTTATCTCCCTGTGAGGAGGCTGCTGAGGGTCCATGGTTGTCATTGGAGATCTCATCAATAGTGGAGTTTAAAGTGCAATTTAATTGACTGAACATGGACATATACTTCAGAGTGGGATAAACTGCACCATGAACATCATTGATTGTTTGCCTTCTTGACAAATATGCAATCAAGCTCAATCTTCTTACCATACAATTTATTTCAGCATCTCATTCTCTTTACCATTAGAAAGATGATTTTTTCTTAACATCCAACTCAAATCCACCACAATGCAGCTGACTTCTTATCCTGTGATATGACACAGACCTATAAAATCATGAGTGCCATTGAGACATCATGTAAGACATAATTGACTAGTCTTTTCTAGTACCAGAACATCAAATTATCATCAAATCATGTGAAAGAACAGGAAAAAAAACCCCATGCAGGTGTAGTTCTTCATGCAGCATGTGTAAGACCTGTAATTAAGTTATGAAACCTCTCCCTGGAGGATGTTCTGTCCACTGAAAGCTTAGTGCTTCAAAAAGCACTTAGACAAATACATGGGTAAAAACCTCTTCAGGGTTATTAAATTCCAATAGACTCTCTCTGCTTTAGGAATTCCTGGAAATACAAGTTGCTGGAGGCTAGGGATATTGAAGGAAGTGTAACCATGTGTTTGGTCTCTTAAGATTTTCCTTAGTTCATTTGCCATTAGTAACTCTCAGGGACTGGGCGCTCACCTGCCTGCCCTGAATTTGTCTGTCTTAATGGTACATTGCTCCAATTCAGTCTACTTTTCCTTGTAGATGATATTGCCTCAGCCTCTGAGGTCTTTCTTGCCCTCTTCTGTTCCACGTCTTTCTTGAAGAACAGACTTCAGGCTGGACCTCATCCTCCATGACAACAAAGTTTACCTCACCCTTTTTTTTTTTTTTTTTTTTTTTTTTTTTTTCTCTCCAGTCTATGCTGTCATTTCTACACTCCAAAGTGCCGTTCCCTTCAGGTATAAATATCTCTTGTGAACAGATGCAGGCTGGTGTAAATCTATGGTATGCAAATCAATGTGATATAAGAACATCTGCTCTGCCAGCATGCTAATGGGGGAAGGAAAGCGAGGGATTTAAAGTCCTGAGAACTTTCCAGGTAAACCCATTCCTGTGAAGGTGTGGCTACCCACCTGTAGTTGTCCTCACCATCTTCCACTCCATCCCTGGTAAATGGGGCTGGTATACTGAACAGCCAGGACAGAAATGTCTATTATACGGTTAAAGGACCAGTGGACGGTTATAGTACATCTGCATTTAATTCTTGTAGCTATTAGAGACTTGATGTATGATCTTCCTCTCCTGATTGCTGGATTGTCTGATGCCTGTGTCTCCACACCTGACTTGCCTTTTGGGCTTGTCAGAAACCCTGGGTGATAGGACCTCTCTGTGCTGCTCTTAGTCTTATTTCTAATTTATTTCTGATGTTTTATTCAGCAAGATCCCAAGCCTGGAGCTCTTGACACTTCATGAGGAGTAAGATCCAGGTCTAGATTTGAACTTTTAGGCTTGGGGCCATTTTCCAGTTTTGAGACAGATGTTATTTGCATATACTTTCTTGCTTCAAAATTGTATGGCCCTCTGAATTAGCATAGGTCTAATGAAAAACATTTATTTCAGGACACTTTCTAGTAATTCCAAGCTACACCTTACAGCAGATATTATGTTCCAACAAATATCCTCTATAGAAGCATTGCCTTCCGGTGCTTCTGAAATCCTTTAGTGGGTGGAATATGATTATAAGGAAAAAATATGTAAAATATGCAAAGGTTAAAGCAGACAGTTGTTGTGAGGTATTTTCAGATTCGAACATCTTGATCTTTGTGATAATTTGTATTCAGACATGCTACGTTTGCTAAAGGAAAGCCTAAAATAAAAGTTAGTAAAATACTTTACTTTGAGGACTAGCTGGTTGGCTGTGAAGTGCCAGACTGCTCTTTAATTTTTCTCGGCATTTACAGGTTTATCACTTGCTGGATTGCACTTAAATGTCACATTCTCGGCAGCAACTGGAGCTGATTTTGTAGCAGGGTGCCTGGACTTTGAGGGTGTCAGACAGTTGCTCTGTCACAGGTGTCTAGTGCCATTTTAGAGGTGCCTGAGTATCATGCTATCTCGCTAGCTTCTAGCCACATGTCCAGAAAGGCACAGGTCCTACATAGCCAGCCTTGTATGAATGTCTCAGATTGCCTGGGCATCTCAGATGGCCCCAAGCATCTAAACTTAGGTAATTGAAACAAGCCCTGATTCTTTCTCATGGGCATTCAATTCATTAGTGGTTGATTTAGTAGCATTCCACTGAAATATAGAAAAAGAGACAGCAATTAAAACATGATCTGTGTTCCTCATTGAAATGTACATCTCCAGGTGTTCCCTCACACTTTTGGACTCTAGCATGCAGTACCCTGTCATCATTAGTTTTCAGAGTTGACAGTCTATGGAAAGGAGTCACACAAACTCCCTCACTCAAAGACTGTCTGATGCTCATTGAAAATGCAGGATATGGCTTGGGTTCATATGTCCCTCCCACTTTCCAATCTTTAACCTGCAGTTAGAAATAAGATTGTTTTTTCAGCTATAAGCCAAAATCCTGCAGCACCATTCCCCTATAAGGCAAAAAAATTAATTTACCAATTCACTGACATCCAAACAATGCTGTTAATTGTGTCTTGTGGAGATAACATCCCGTCTTCTTTGATGTTTTTACTGAGTATTTCCACCATGATATTTTATGATTAGCAACCTCCCACGTTCTAATCAAGTACACTGGTTTCCTCTTCTCCCCAAAACATCGACTAGCCTCCTTCCCCCTCAAGGAAATGAATATTTGATGTTGGTGGGGGAATTGTTTTAGACTGGGGAGACTGTGGGCTGTTCAGATGCTGGCAGACTATGTGAAACCTGCCAAAAGAGGTTCTGGGGGCTCCTTCTCTGGAACCACCCCCTGCAGCCACTGTCCCGTGAAAGCAGAGCTGGCAATCGTATGGCTTAAATTGTTGCAGAGCGGTGTGATGGAGGGGTAGAGCACCCAGCTCAGGAAATCTGGGGTCTTCTTCCCTTCAACAGCACTGAGTGAGTTCCATGCCTCAGTTTCCGCCTTTTCCACAGAAGGAGAATGCAGCGCTGGGGTCGGTTATTTCCAAGCTGACCATTAAGGAAGAAAGAAGCAATTCCATTAATTACCTGTGGATTTGCTGCAGGGGACTGGTTTCTTTCACTCACCTGCAGGCCCCAAGCAGCAGCACAGAGGTTTCTCCTGTATTAGGTATTAGACCTCCAAGGTCTAATAAAGGTTGGGTTTACAACTGCAGCCTTTGTATGAGGGCATGGTTCTCCATCATCTACCATTTGCCTCTTTCTGTGACATGTGAAGTACTCAGAGCCTTCAGTCTGATCTTCTTCAAACTGTCCCAAAGGTATGGAGCAAGGGACAGGCACAAGGCATGGCTCCACAAGCCTTACTGCTCTGTGAAACAAGGCTGAGACATGGCACCGAGCATGCGCTCCAGGGGAAGTGTTGCTGTGTAAGGCTGGGACACAGTTTTGATACCTCCCTCAGCAACATGCAGCACTGCAGTAAATCCCACAGATGCCCTTGCAGGCCAACAGCCAGGCAAAATAAGACCATTCTGAGAAATGAAACACTGATTTAATTATTATAATTAATTATAATTAATTGTTTCCATTGCTGCAGGATTACAGGTCCCCTCAAGGCATTGAGCACAGTGTGCTGGGGATTGAAAGAAAAATCAGCTACACAGGTCCTTTGGTCTGTCTTGAGGAACCAGTGTTTGCTTAGCCAAAAGGTTTTAGCACAGCCAGAGCTGGCTAGAAACACAAGAGAATAACATTTGAAAAATAGAGTGGACTAGGAAGAAGGAACTGGGAGTCAACTTCAGCATCTAAAGGGAGTCTTCAGATCAGAGATTGGGCAAGAAATAAAAGGTGGTTTTGTGCTGTAGACTGCCCTTACTTGCACTTCCATGAAGGTCTTGATCAGAATCTGGTCCCTTCTGGCCTTTGGTCTCACTGAGGTTATTGCTGTGTGGAGAAACATCTAAAAATGTTTCTTAATCCCTGTTTCTGCACCAGTGGCTATATCTAGACTGCTAAATCAAAGGCAGGACTGGGACTGGTTCCTGGCTATGTCCACACTATGTTGCATCTGACCCTGGCTCTTCTTCATGATACATCTTATGTTCCTGAGACAGTTTTGTTATCTGCATTGTCTTTATTATCTCTGTGCCTTTATTGTCTTGTTTCCAGGTCAAGGTCACAACCATAAGGCTGCAGTGGAGCCTACTAGAGTTGTACTTCACAGCAGGAACCTGACAGCAAATGTTTTATACCTTGGGATGTGGCATGAGGATATATTGGTGGGCATTAAGCCTGCAAGCAGCAGCCCACCCTTTCAGCTTATTCCATGTCCCTCTTTCATGTTACACCATCTGCAGAGCCACGAGAGCCTTAATGGGAATGCTCCTTGCAGTCTGTCGGTTTGATGTGAAACAACAGAAAACGGTTTAGGAGAGGGATACAAGTGTGATAGACCTTTCTCCCACTCCCTCAGCCACTTCTTCAGCCTGGAAATGAATCCAAGGTTATTTAATTATTCCTCCTTCGGCTGCTATTCCACACTTTTTTATCTTTGTTATCCTTCTCTGCACCTTTCTTGAGCTGTAAAGCAAAGCTCTCTCTCCCATGGTTTTTTACAAGTAAGTAAACACACGACATGAAAGACATGTTTACAGAGAAATCCTCCTTAATGTATTATTCATTTGACTTTTTAATAAGAGTCTTTCTGTAGCCCTGATGTCCTGAGGATACCAGTAACATGAGGTTTGTAGAGAGTGGTAAAGTTTTTATTAGAGCAATGGATAGATTTAGGGAGGAAAAAATATTACCAAGTTGTGGACATAGAAGCTCAGCTTAAAAGTCTTTTGGAGAAAGGTTTTTGTAAGTAGAAACTTATCTATGTTCCAGCTGCTATCTGGAGTCATACAAGATTTCTCATCTTTCCCCAACATTGCTTTTTCTTTTTTAAGAGAGAAAAGAACATGACTGAAAAGCTCAATGCAAAGGTTAAAAAATGTGCAACACTGTTGACTACCAAGCTAATTAACCAAATACAGTCTTGTCAATACAAATTGCAGGGAAGATGCACTTCTTCCATTGACAGGCTGGTATATTCTGGTTTGCCTTTAACCTGCTTTCATGGACTTACTCTACAAGAAATTACCTGCCTCAAAATAAGAGTGTCCATTTGAAAATTTATACTAGTTTTACTCTCGAGTCCACTTTTCAACTTCAACAGTATCATAGTGGCATTCTCATGCTGCCAAACTTTAGGCCTGTGGATCTGAATTATAAACATTTCAGAAGTTAACAGTTCTGGCTGGTTTTACATGCAGCACTCACAGCTGACCAGTGGCTTTAACTACAGAGATTGCTGCAGTAGTTTAAAGCATTGCAGAGGACTGATTTCACAGGATCAGGACCAGTCTTGCCATTCATTCTGCCAATTCTGCTCCAGGGATGGGAATATCTGGTGGAAATAGAGCAACAAGCAGGAAGAGATGGTAGGATCTGAAACACAGCACAACACGCAGCTTGATGTTTTGCATCAATTCCAGGGCTGTTGCAGCAAATAAATCCCAGTGGCTGCAATCCCCTTGGGTTTCTGAATCACCCTGAGATATTAAATTAAACAAAATAAAACAGGGGGCCAGGAACTGAAGAGGAAACCAAAGTATTAGGGAAATGCTTTCAACTAAAGCTTATTTTATTGCTGGAATAGTGAAAATACAGCCAGACTGGATGCAGTGGACAAGTCCCACTGAACACAGACTCCATGTGAAGGGAAAATCTGCTGGTTTAGTGCAGCCTAGAGAGCCTGTATTTAAAGGCTGGACCATCTAGAGGTTATCTTCTCTGCTGTGGGTGCCAGGTGGGCTCTGAGGTTTTAGGGAGGAGACCAGAGGTGTAGAGAATATGGCCATGTCAAAGGATGGAAGCCACTGAGGGAAGTTTAGATCAAGAGAAGTGAGCAGCAAAACAGGATATGCTAACAGCCTTTGAAGACACCAATAGTAGTGGCAAAGAAAGAGGCGTATCTCTTCTCTGTGTCTGCTGGGGACAAGACATTTTGGCTTGAAATTGCAGGAAGGGCTGGCTGGGTTAGACATTTGGATGTGCTTTGTGATCCCTCTCTGAATCATTGCTTTTTAAGAAAGATGTCCCCAGTGGCTTCCTGGGCTGACCTTGCCTTTGGCTGTGTAAGGTATTCTGAGGTCAGATTGGTTGGGTTTGGCTGATGGCTGCAATTTGACTGATAGTTTGGACTGGTAGTTTGAACTGGTGGCTTGATCAGTTTCATCCTGATCCTAACCGAGACCTTTAGATTGCACTACAATTGAAATAATCTTAGTAGCGTGATAATAATGATAATAATAATATACTTTAGTGCTAATATTTACAGAGAAACATCTGTAGAGTTTGTGACTAAGAAATCATATTGAACTTTTCATCACATATTATTAGTTTAGACACTGAAAAAGCTTTTTAATCTTAGGACTAGTGACACATTGGAATAGCTCTCATGGGGAAAGGATGGGAACTCCCTTATTTCTTTTTGTTTCCAAAATAACAGACAGACATTTACTGAAAAGGTCTTGGGTAGGTTTGATCTTGCCTTGTGATAGAGGGATGGAGAGGATAATCTATTAGACTTCTGTAAACTCTGTCTCTTTTAAAGGTGCCTTCCTCTTTCCAGCCTTTTGGATATCATACTTTTAATGAGAAACAGCTGCCTTTTGGGACTGCTAAAATGAAACTAAAGATCCGTGTATATTTTGGTTTGTGTTCTTGGGTAGCAATTTCCTGTGTCTGCTGTGCAATGTATCTGAACTGAAATGAGATGGAAGGGCTGCAGCTGGCTGGCCCCAGCTCCCACATCTCCTTGGCTCAGCTTGGATGCTTATCCTGGGAGTGAGCTCCTGAGGAGCACCAAGCCTTGGCTTCACAACTGCCAGATGCATATGTCACAAGGTTGTCAAAAGATTTTTTAATTTCATCCACCAATTAAGCCTGATGTGCAGTTCTGGATGTGCCTAGGTCTCATTCCAGCTCTTCTTTCCTTTTTTTTCTTTTGCAACTAGTATCAGCCGGTCCATATATGTTGAGGTGACGATGTTGATGTGGACCATGGGTGGAGTGTGATGGGTAACTGAAGGTAGAGTGAAAGATGATAGAGCCATCATGACATCATCACAATGAGTGCTAGAAGGATATTTGCAGCTACACAGTAAAGGTTTGTGTGATACCTGTTCTCCCTGAGTTACCCTTATGTGATGCTCCAAAGGGTGTACACAGTGGGCATATGTCAGCCACATGAGAAAAGCCTTAAATGATGCAGGGATGTAACTGGAGGAAGGTGACAGTGGTCATTTTGAGAATTGCCACTGTGCAAAGTAACAACACAGTGGTCAGACTGAGCTGAGCTCTGAGTATCTTGTGGCTGCTTGGGCTGCCATGGGCTGCATTGGATCCAAACAGGCTGGAGAAAGGAGAGCTGGGCTCCTGCAAAAGCCATGCAGATATGGCTCCCAGATCCTTCAGGATGTGAGGCCAACAAGTCCATAAAATTGATGTTATGGGCAAACAACCATAGATACTTGCAGGAAATGCAAATCATTCACAATTTTGGGGTGGGTATATTTTTCATGCTTCAGGTGATAAGATTAGGTCAATATTGCTTATATTCCCTGTCACACAAAATGCAACCAAGTTGAAAACCAATGTCAAATCAATCACTCTTGTGAGAAATCTTTGAGGAACACATTTTTCTGTGAGAAAGTCAAGGGTTATAGATTTTACAAAGGAAGAAGAAAGCCTGACTTTCAAAAGAATAGAGGAGTTTTTATAGCAGCTTCAAGTTGAAAAAATAATAGTGTTCCCAGCTGAAAAGCCTGGGAATAAATGAAACTAAAATAAACCTCTTCAGCTTCATGTACAGAGGAGTATTATTCTTTTCTCAGTTGCTCTACTTTCATGCTGGTGTAACTCCAAATAATTCATTTGGGTTACTTCTGTTTGTGCTAGCTTTGGGGAGAAGAGATTCAGACCCAGGCACTGGGTAAGTGATTGACTCATCTTTTCCATTACAAAGAGAAAAACAGTGAATAGAAATTTTATGGCTAAATCTGGCTTTCAAACTGCAAAAATTATATATATATAGGCACACATATATATGTGTATGCATATATATGCATGTGTACATTCTTTTGAGCTTTACTAGAACCTGTTGGACCCTGTTGGTTTTTTTTAACAGGCTCCTGAAATGCACCACTCAAAGAGAATTTATGTTTGAGGCAGATCTCAAATGTGATTTTTTTTGAAGATTATTTGACAGCATGACATGCCAAAATAAAACAGATGATGTAATCTCTAAAATTGGCTGGACAATGGCATATTCTGGTAACCTATTACTCATGTAGGTTTTTGAGTAAGTATGAATATAATTCTTATGTTTTTATGCAATAATTCAAGGGAAAGTTGTGTTCTAGCATATTTATACAGAAATATGAGGTTCAATTCAGACTTCAGTTGTTTGGGCTTATAAATCAGGTCTGGAGCCCATGAATAGCGCATAAAATTTAAGAAGGAAGAAAGACGTTTCTATGAATGAATGTTGCCAATATTTATGTGTCCACAAGCTTACTGGAATAAAATTGTTCAAGTGTTTGTAGGATAGAGCTATTAAATAATAAATAATATGTGGCAGTGTATAGCACACTACCTTGCTGTCTTTCAGAGTTCTGGCATTCTTGGAGTATCACCTTCTCCCTCCTTTCCCTTTTTGGTAGTAAACATTTATGGAGAAAAAGTGTTGCCTTATGATATAGTCTTCCTTGTAAAAAAGGATCCAGACTGAGGGCAATTAGAACCCTAAAACTCTGAAAGGCATTTGCTGTGATATGTATTCACTGATTCCAATGGTAGGAACAGGATTACCAAAAATGGGTTTAAACTGCAACAATGGGAATTATTGCAGACGGTGGGGGCAATGCTTCATCGGCTGCAATTGAGAAGCTCTGAACAGGTTGCCGCAGGTATGTTGCAGACTCTCCATCACCTGAGGTTTTAAGAACAATTCACGTGAACTTGCACGTGTACAAAACCTTCAGATTCTAATGAGGAATTAAGCAAACATATAGAGAACTGAAACAGGTAGAGTTGATCCCACCCTGGGATGGATGATGGAGGAGGTAGTCCTTAAGATCCTATTTTGCTGTAATTCTATGATTTCTCTGAAGACACACTTATACCACCTATGAGTCTGGGCATATATTTTTCTGTAAATATTTTTGTAAGGCACAAACAAGAGCAATTACCGTAGATGAGAAAGTTCATTTCAGTGGGCTACGTAAGGTTTCAACCCACGTTGCATTTAATGGAAATTATGCATCTGAGTCACAGACCAAACAACGGCATAAAAAACAAAGGTGTTAGAAGATTGTACATTTGGACGTTATAGAAAACGAGTTTTAATTACGGCTAGCTTAGCAAAAGTTTGCTGTTAGCCTGTGGGGACTTAATCCTAAGTTCAAAATCCCAAGACTGGTTACAATATGCATTTTCAACAATGCAATGAGAAAAAGTGTCAGTGCACGAAAAATATTTCAGTATTTGAACGACTCATTTGCTTACTGAACTTTTTATAAAGTTTCCCTCCTGATCGTATGAAGGAGTTTCTCCTGTTTGATCTTAATATCATGGGTGATGTTCTATTTCAGAAAGATGGGCACTAGAGAGGAAGTAGCAACATCAAATGATCACCAACACTGAGGTCATATTTAAATTGGCATTGAAACAGATTGGCCATGAAATGTCGGAGATGTGTTCACCTGAAGTCAAATTAATTCGTGCTAAACATGTCTGGAGAACCAGAGTTCAAACCCTGGGTATTCAAGACAAGAAGAAGGAAAACCAAGCACTTGTCTTAGACAGGACCTCCAGACATCCTTTGAACTGCTGATGGGTTTTTGTGCCCACATGGAAATATATGATAGGGAAAAACTTCATGAGAGTCTGAGTGTCATCCTCTGAAAGTGAGGCTTTATCAGGATTCCTATGCTAAGTACCCAAAAATGAAGCTTCCCAAAACACTGGCAGCTTATCTGGTCTTGGGCAAGGTGCTGGAGATGAATCCTTGTGAAGATTAGCTCTGCAGGGATTGAGGAACTGGAAGATGCCTGAAGGAATGAAACTCTCCTCAGCTTTGGAAACTTTCTAGAGCCTTTCTGGCCTTCATTTATTTGCTGACAGGGCTGGCAGGCAGCTTAAACATTATTCCAGTGGCAATCTCATGTACATATGTATTATACATAGCAACAGAAATCAGGCCATGAATCTCATTTCACAAAACAGTAACAAGCCAATCAATATGCCAAGTGACTTTTACACATTTTTTTACCAACAACAGGATCCATCATCCTGGAAGCAATATTCTTTGGAGATGTAGCCATGTCACATTTACTGAAAACCACCAGGTAGGAGCAGGACACCTCAGGTAGCTTTGTTTAGCTTACCCCTAAATAAAGGGAACAAAGAACTTTGCATTTGGAAAGCTCTTGTATGGCAAGCTACCATGAACTGGAAAACATAGAAACACAGACAATTAATCAGGAGCAGCTAATGTGTGATAACGCTACTGCACGGTAATTCTCATGTGTGAAAGCACCCTAGTTGCACCATGTGAAATAGCTGAAACTTAGACCCTGAAGAAAGTGGAGCCCTGGCACACTCCTTGGAAGTGATTAATGAACATTTCATGGTATAAAGAGTAAAATAAACTAATGACAAGAAGTAAAACACTGCTTGGAAGATAAGCCCAGTTATGAACCTTAAACAAACTGCAATTTTAGTGAGAGAGGAGAGGCACTTCTTCATATTGTATCACCACGTTAATTGTGCCACAGAAATGAAAACAGTCAGAAGGTTGCTTTATTTCTGACAGCAGCTGGCTGTAAACCACTTTATGCTTTTAATGTTTTTCAGCTAACTCAGGCAGAGGAAGTTAACTGTGAAAGTGTGCAGCAGGAATGGAAGGAGTACTGCACTCCACATCAAGACGAGACATGTGAGAACGATGCTTTAAAACAGCTATTATCAAAAGAAGCTGAAAACATAGAAGACTTTATGACCAATCTAAGATTGAAGAGAAATTCTTGCTTTGTGGGAGGCTAGATCCCTTGATAGGAGATCAGAGTGTGATAGTAATCAGGAACTAAAAAGTCAGAAAGAGAAAGCATCAGCAGATTAGGAATTAACCCTTGACAAAAGTGATTAGGATGCATCAAGAAAAAACTGGAACAAAATTCCCTCAGAGCACAGCCAGAACTGTGACACCTGAACTTCACGTCATGAAGCCCTATGCACAACTGAGGATGTAGCAAGGGGTTTCCAGTGCCATCAACACCAGCAGCAACTGGTGTTTCCATGCCTGCCTGCAGTTTCGGGTTGTCTATGGGGCCAAGGACGACCTAGAAGCATCCCACGTCAGCGTACCACAGAGTTTATGTGGATTGCTATTTGATTTCAAGAGTATAGCACATGCCTACATAAATTCTGTGGAACAGTAATATTGCATTAGGTGAACACCTGTGAAAAATAAGTGTGCCAGTAAACCACCTCATTCTCAAGGCCATATCCAAATGTCTTCACAGACATGATATGGCAGCTGGAGTAGCCAACTGGAAAGTAACCCTGTAATGGTACCTACCCAAGATGGGATGCAAGCCTTTGCAACACTTTTCAAAAGTTGAACAAATTCATTATAAAGTCCCAGTATTACCTGTCCAGAAGTAATATAGATAAGACGCCTGTAAATACTTCCAAGAAGGTACATGAAAGCAAGAGCACAAGTCAAACCAGTAGTAGGTCAGAGCAAGACTTGCTAGACTAGATTTCCTGTAGTAGAGGTTTTATATTCAATATCTCTTCATGGATTTTTATTCCACCGGTATATCTGGTTGCTTTTTTCACACCAGCAACCTTTCAATATGCACCACATCCCACAAGAACTATGTGCATTAGCCTCCTGCAATACAAATGTTACCAACATCACCACCACGACCAGTGCAATTATTGCAGAGGAGATCTGAAAGGCCAGTGACTCCAGAATTTCGCTGAACTGTTTAACCAAACCTTGATAGTTAATTAATACTTTCTGTCATTTAAAGTTTTGCTTTCTGTTAGTGCTGACTTTTGTTACTGTTATCACTCTACCATTGTTATTATGGATATATGGGTCTGGGAAAGGAATATGTGCAGAACTGTGTTTCTATGACGTTTTGTTATGAGCCTGGTGGATCCAGGCATGCAGTAACCAGGACCTGAAGTGGGTAGATCTTTGCTGGATTACTTATCTCCGAGTCACTACTGAACAAATGTCTTCCGAGGACCTCTCAGAGCTATCTTGTCTCTGGCTTTTGCTGATTTCTATACATAAGACATATCTCTTTTGCACAATAACCTGATTTCCAAAGTCATGACCTCTGCCAAAGCACCCTGGGCTAACCCTGTGACTCTCCAAAGCGTCTCCTCATTGCATGGCTTGTGGTGACATGGTGCAACAGTGAGGAGCAGGGCTTTGTACACTGAACAAAACCACGACCAGCCTCAGCTTTCCCTCCACTCAAGCAAGTGGGATACCGTGCCGGTGGTGCTGGGGGCTGCTCTCCCATCCGCACTCTCTGAGAACCAAAGCTTGAGTGCAGGGGAGCTTTCACTTTGCAGATGCTCTTCTGCTTCCCCAGCAGCAAGGCAAAGGAGCTTGAATTAATATGTGGACAAAGCTAGGGCAGTCATTAACTTCTGGCCTCAGAAGCTGAAATTAATAAAAGTGAGAGGATTTCAGAGGAGGAAGGCATTGAGGGGTATTCTCTGGAAGTCAACAAAGCAACCCAGAATCGCTTTAAGTCAGGCTGAAATGTTTTGTTCCTCCTCAGGTTCAGTGGTTTCTTTTATTTCCCCTGTATTTAACTCCCTGTCTGTTAGTGTTTGCAGTTAGCTCCACTTTTCAGAGGAAACAGGCTGCTTGAAGTCCCAATGCTTCATTTTGGAAAAGCAGAAATACAATATCTTAACTTTTTTTTTTTTTCTTTTTTTTTT
>VXBL01008308.1:136297-438339 GCA_013400195.1 Aramus guarauna | reverse complement strand
GGGGGGGAAGCAGTTTCTTTGCTGACTCCTTCTGGCCATTGCAGTTTTTCCTTTCATTGTCTTCCTCACAAACTCCCACTCATCAACCAGAGCCCATGTCTCCATCTTCTCCTAACCCACCCACCAGCCTTGGTCACCATTTCTCATCCTATTCGGCATTAGACTGAACTGGCACCACCTGGTATGGTGACTGCAAAGGTCTGGAGGGACCTGAGCCTGAGAGTAAATGTCCCTCCTGTGATGGTGACCTCTCATTTCCACTCTGCAAGACTCCCTTGGAAGCAAGATTCCTGGAACAAAATGAAATATCTGGTGCCTCTGTGCAAGGAGTGTTCAAGAACTGGTTGTGTGATATGGCCACAGCCGAATTGGACATGACAGCTTGAGTCCTTGCATGTAATAAATGATCTGGGCTCCTTTGTTAGCTGTTTTGCTTCTCTCCGTGGAAGACTTTGAGATGGGATGCTGTGATGCTGTCCAGCAGCAGGTGCAGAGCATCATGCCCCTCATCCCATATGTTGCTTGTAACCTAATGGGGCAGTGTCTCTCCTGGACACCTGGAGCAATGGATTTGGATCTCCACAGGTCTGAGGGAGGCTCTGAATCACAGACTTTTCCACAGGGTTGAAATCCTCTGACCAGGCCTCCGTGAGGCTGGTTCTTCTTTAGCTTCCTCATAAACAAGTACCATAATCTTTGATTTTCCTTCTAGGAAAAGCAAAAGATCATGAATCACAAAATGCATTGGTCGTGAGAGCAGATCTGTTTCACCTTTCACTCTGGCTGCCTCAGAACAGCCCTTTGATGCCTATTTCCTGTGGCAAGTACAAAAAAAAAAAACAGATGTATGGGTACACACTTTTATTGTTTTTCTTTTACTCTGTTTTTGATGATTCAGTAGCACCTGTCTGACCCCAATACCTTTCCCTGCTCTGTGTTTCCTTTCCCTAGGGTAAAGGCATGGGAGGGAAGATGGAAACCAGCAGGTAGACCCCAGATGTTAATTCACCGGCACTTGGGGCAGCTGCGCATGGGAAAACTGCAGACCCCCAAGGACCAAGGCCCAGTGATGTATCTGGGACTGGTTGGGAGACCACAGACTAACTGCTCGGGAGGTTTCTGCTCTAGTTTATTTTCCTGTTGCCCAGGCATCTCTGAGAGTGAATGAGTCAGGGGAGGTGAGGGAATAGTGAGAAACCCTCCAGCCTCTGCCTCCCCACGGAGCCCAGAGGAAGAAGATATTGTCTCTGTGGTTAGAAAACCAGACACGTATCAAACGTTTACATTCGAGTCCTCAGAAGAAAAAATTGTCACACGAGCTGTATCATAGCTTGTGGCAAAGCTTTATCTGCGGGGCCCACCAAGGGTTGGTTTGAGGTGGAAAAATGTGACACCCAAATGCAGCTGTTTTCCTCCTGCAGAAGGACACTTACAAGCTTTTCCGTCTTGGGGGGATTCTCCCCTTGATCACAGCAGAGCAGAGGCTGAGCATCAGCCTTCCCTGATGTGTGGCTCGCAGCTCTGGAAGAGAAAGACAGACAATAGGAGCAAAGCAACTCCCTGAAACTTAGAGCTTCTGTTTGTATTTGTAAGAAAAAAGGAATATTCGGTCTTTTTTTTTTTTTTTTTCTTTTCATGGGTGAAATTCAGCTCCTTGATGAACTACTCTGTGATGGCTGATAAATAAGCACAGTCTGGCATATGATCACTTTTCATCACAGGGAAGAGGTGCACAGGCATGGTCTCTGTAATTATTAGAGCATATAGACTAGAAGATCATCCTTCCCACCATGGTCCCTAACCATCAGCTCTGCGTAGACCTGTTCGCTGTCCCAAACATAACTTCTCCATGCTGGCTTAGGATGTGAGAGGTTGGTCTGTCTTTGTGTGTCTGTCTTGGCTTAGACACCAGACAGGCAATGCCACCGGGCTTGGGGACAGAGAAGGTGTCCTGACTCATTTAACTCACTACTGCAGAAATAGCTTTGTATGTCTCCTTGGCTTCCGAAGGACTCTTTTAGGTCATTCCCTGTACTTGGTTCCTTATTGAGTCTCTACATGACAGAGGTCACAGAAAGAAGAACAGTTCCTATCCTCAAAGTTTTCTTTAGGCAGCAAACAGTGGTAACTGGGTGAGATGCCTGATGTGCAGACAAGGTTTGCTCCTAAATATGACAATGAAAACAAAATTAGTAATTTAATTTAGTTATTTCCACCCAGACTTACTGTTTGGTCTCTGAAACAAAAGCTCCAGGACAGAGCACGCAGTGTTTGAAGTGGGCATGAATTGTCATGTTTTACCTCAGCAGACGGTTGCTTTACAGGAAGCAGCCACAATTTTTGTTCTGTAGCCGAACAGATCATGAAAACCCTCCCAGCTGCCACCTCACTTATCCACGTCAGCGAGCAAAGTTAAAGGAACCATTTTCTTCAGCCCTTTGGGGGCTTGAAAATTTGGCAGGGACCATTTTGTAAGTCCCTGCTGCATTTCCCCTTTTCTGATGCAGCATGCTTACATGTTGCAGAGCAAACAGCAAATGCACCTGAGACACAAGTATTTGTGATGCTGGGGGTTGTCACCAGTAGCATGGGATGCAGAAAAGCAGCAAATCCTTCCTGGCTATTTGTAACGGAAACATCAACGTTTTAGTGGCTGGACAGTTACGGACTCTCCAAAGTCACTGAGTCACTTTGCAAGTTCTTTTCTTTTCCTTTGGTGGAAATGACACCAGATGTCCTAACCATATGGTTAGTTATGTATCAGCTTTCTACCAAATTGGGGTTGTCACAATGTCATGGTGTGAGACTCGGGCTGCAAGGCTGAGCAGTGATGGTTGGAGGTTATTAGTGCTGTTTCTTTCTTTTTTTTTTTTCTTCTATTAGGGAACTAATTCAAATTGTTCTTTAGTAACAGCTGCTCAGATAGGAAATGTTATATAAAATCAAATGACCGCAACAGCCTAGGCAATAGGCAAACCTGACAATTGCTTCCCATGGGTCAATAACTTGTGTTTATAGGGAAGGAAGTGGATCGCCATATAGAGATCAGGCATTTCCATCTGGACATCAGTTAGAAGATGGGAGTATGTGCAAAAGAAACACAAAATCTGATCAAGTCACTGTCAAGCTGAGGAGAGACACTTGGATGTTTGTGAAAATAAATTAACATATGTTATGTGTGAAGGGTGCAGTCATTCTTTAAAAGACTCAGTGACAAAAAGCTAATCAAATGACAGTTACGGTGACTTGAGCCCGATGGTAGCTGTTATAATAATTATACAACATGCAGAGGATTGCAATAGCAGGGCCTAACCCTCTGAAAGATGAAAGGATCATGTCAAACAGAAGCATTTGAATGCTAAAAGATGCTATGGAGGCACAAAGAAGAGAGTAGAGTAAGGCAGTTTCAGGAATCGATTTACCTTAAGTAGCTTTGGGCCCAGGGGCTACATGTCTTCAGCAGTTATTTGAGTTGAACATGGATTGCTTGGTGCAGTGTGTGAACTGGAAAAGCAGCTCCGGCCTCAGACCAGAAGTACTTGTGGAGGGTGATCCAGGTCTGCAGCTGGTGTGGCTGATGGTCTGAGTCACCATCTGTGATCATCAGGGTAGAAGATTAAAGTTTCTTAGAATATTATTCAGTGAATGATATCTCCTTTTACCCTCACATAGATTAGCTTTGTCTTGCTTAAGGTGATACTTGCAATGTCCCTGAGTGATGTTCCCAAAGAAAAGAAGGCTCAAACTGCACAGTGGAGTGTGGAACTAATCTGAGCATTAGCATAAAGAGGGTTTTTCCTAACATAATACTTGCTTCTTAACTCGAGACAACCTTCTTGATTTTTCTTTATCTACTCAAGTCCATTGCCTGAACTCACTGTTGCAGCAAAAAATATGTACTGTGGCAAGAGATCATAGGTAAATTACTTGATGCACAGTCATGTTTTCTCATATAAATAGAAGCAAAAGTAGATAACATGAACTAGGCATCCATGTGCTTAAGGCAAGTCCTGTGATAAGTTTAAAGGTGTTGTGCCTCATGTGTGACCATATATTTAAATTACAATATGAACAAGCCTGTGGAATATTAGTGATCATCATATAAATTGAGAACTTTGTAGGGAAGGCTGTGCCACAAATCTGATGTGCTGCAATTCCACCATCAAAATCTGAAGTCACCTACTCTTCATACTGGGAAAAAGAGAACATGTTCTTCCTAGGTGCTTTCTAATTTTCTTAAGTACATGCTAGCTTTGTTTTTTCTTCAATTTAATACTACTAATATGTGTGGTTTGCTTTCCCTTAAACACTGATTTTCCTGGTAGCAGATAGGAACGCTTTACTCCAAAGCTTTTGATCCTTTAGTTTATCATCTTTGTCTTAATCTGGGTGGATGATCCTCATTAACAGCTGGGACTCCCAGTGTTATTCCTAGATTTCTAAGAAGAAATGAAATAGCTGTTGAACAGCCAACACATGATGGAAATAAGTCTGAGATGGTGACTTGAAGCTTCAGCAAGATGGAAAAGGACATTTTCATAACTGAATATCAGTGACACTGGAGCCAGAACCACGTGTTGGATTTGCCTATTGCTTAAGGTGTACATGCTCTTATCCTATTATCCTCCATAGTAAATTTGTGGTAGCTTAGCCCACTTCTCTGAGTAATACATCTGTTTTTCCCTCTGTAGCTCACAAACATTGAAAAGCCCTTGTACTGAAAGGGTTTGAGTCACTCCTAACTAGTACTGTGTCAGAACTAGTTTGGTGTCTGTGTGTATATATGTATCTGTCAGTGGATAAGAGGCAGTGGCTAAAGGCTGGTTCAGGGAGGGATTGATGTCGAGTCCTGCTTGGATTGGTTCTGGATTGCATATCCTAGAGGAAAAAAAAAAAAAAAAAAGCTGAAAATACCATTAAAGTCTCAGTCTGCTTTTTGTCTCTGTGGTTTCCTTTAACATTTCTTACTCTGAGCACTATTAATTCTTCTAATTTCCAGCTGTTGCTTTTTGAGAAGTATGCACTATGATCAAGAAACAAATGTTTATTCTCTGTCAGCCATAGTGCCTAGGTATTAATGGACAGTGTCATTAATGCTCTACACCAAGGCTTTACCACTACTTGACATATGGTATAATTTATCCATGTTGACAGAAGGAACTGAAATCAGCACGTTCATTTTATAACCTAATCCTGTACTTTGTATTAATGTGTAAACAGTGACACATGAGAATTTTACTGCATGACATAAAGCATCAGCACTGAGACGATGTGTCTGTGTGTTGGAAGGAAGCATTTTTTTTCTTCAGGGAAGAGTGTTTTCTTCACATAGAAATCTTGATGAAATAAGATCAAAACTCCTATGTTGGAAAAGCAAACAAATGTAATATGGAGAGCAAAAGGAGATAACGCATATGTCCCTGGTATCCTGAGAGATGCAGATGTTCAATTTTGGGGATCTATAGTGCAAGTACCAACCTATGAGTTTGATGGATGTTCAACATCCACTATAGACCATGGAGATTTAGTGCTGGTAGTCAGCAGAACATAAAGAGTGGCTCAACATAACTCTAAAGTAGATTTCAAAGGTCACACATGGCCTGTTCCATTTCAGATACATCCCATCTGGCCTCCAGCTATTGCTCTGGATGGGTACAGGTCTCTTCCACGTCCTGTATTATATTCACCAGCTCTGTGCTGACATCTTGGATAACTTAGGGCATCTCAGATGCCCTAGATACCTCTATTTAGACAATTAGCTTGCATGCCCATGCATCATCAACTGGTCACTACTGACTGTATTGTCTCCTGGTCTCAACCCAGTTACCTGAACACAGTGACCCAGGCAGTAAGATAACCTAGGACATTTGTGGCATCTGCATTAGGATTCCTTCACACTTCTGGATCAGCAGCTGGAGTCCAGGTGAGTCCCACAGCTGAGCTATGCCCCATACCCCTCATCTACAGAAGCAGTTTAGCAACATAATACATGCATGAACCTTCACATCTCTACAGTCTGGGGGAGATTCAGCTCCAGATTCAAGCATTTAGATTTGAGTGTCTGGAGTTGAATCTGTCATGGATTTTTATTACTGTATGCTTATACAGCACCTACAACAAAGACCTGCTCATGAATCAGCTTGATTCTAGAGTAAAGACTTCTAAGAGTCTTGTTATGATGACCATTTCTGGTGTAAATACTTTCAGTTCACATGCTGCAAATCTAATTGAACTAAATCAAGCATACATGAATCTTAGCATTAAGCCTAACTTGGAGATGCCTGTAACTTGTATGGAAATATCTGGACCAAACCTAGAATTTCCAGGGTCCATTTAGCCCATTAACAGCTGAATGTATACTGTGAATAGTACTTAGCTGTCTGAAACTTTGTGTAGATTTTACCTTGGAGAAATGGGAAGATCTTTCTTCTTCTGCCTTGGTTCACATATGCTCTAAATTCTTGCCACCTGATTTAGCACAGATCCCCACCTTTCATACAAAGTTGCCTGAATGCTAGACATCACCATCTCTACAGACAGAAAAAAACACAGTGACCAAGTTCCTTTGCCTTCTTCGTCTTGAACCTAGGCAACACTGAGCCTGCATTCACGAGCTGACTGCTCTTGGAAAAGAGTATCAAATCCATCTAAGGCCTGGAGTCCTTAAAACAACACAAAAGGAGGTGAATTTCTCCTGGTTTAAGTTTTCTTGAGACTCCAGACACCATCTGGGAGGCTAACATGGATAGGGATGTTGGGCATGAAGGATGGGATTTGTCTGATCAAATTTGGGTTTTTATTCTGAGAGAAACAGGCACTTCCAGAACACATTCAGCTCAGACTTACATAGATGTGTGAAACAGGTCAGATGAATCACATCTTAAAAATGATCACATTTTCTTTTAATCATAAATGGGGAAAGGGGGACTAACACCTACACAGGTGACATTAGGTGGGATGAATCCTACCCGCAGTGCCTCTGAAAATGAAGTAATTTTATCTGATGAGACACAATACCAATGTCCCAGACATATGGGGCCATATGATGTAAGGGACTGTCTGAAAAATTTGAGTCCCTCAGGATTTACAAAATCCAGAGAACCACAGCATTACTGTCTTGTGTATATCTGTGTCTAGGTATTAAAATTTCTTCCTCTGAACTTCTAGTGTTTTGCTCTTCTGCATGCTGTCTTGATTTTTTTTCTAAAGCAAAATGTTTTTTTAATTAGAAAGAGATTTTTTTACCACCTTTCGAAAGGATGGAAGGCAGGCTCCGGAGCTGCACTGGCCTGAGGACTTCTCTGCAACCTGAATTCTTGCTGTCAGAGTAAGATATCTGTCTCCCTGACTAGTGAGACCCATGGACAATCATAGATGTCTGCCTACAAACTATTGCCTACAAACAATTGCTCATCTGCAATGTCCTGGATGGATGACATATAGGCATCTGTTTGTGGTACGAATCATCATGGTCAAGAAAAGGGCCATTTGTGTTTGTTTATATAGCCTTTGCTAATATAAAAATAACAGAAAACATCATTACATTACTACATAAATCTTTCCAGGACCTTCAGCTGATGTTATTTATGTTGCTGTCCTGTCTCCCCATCTGAGAGCACATATCCTGGGACTGGAAAAAGTGGGAGAGTGACAGAATACTAAAATGTAGAATCTTTTCTTTATGGTGAACAATTACATGCAGTAGGACTTTTTGGTCTGGAAAACAGGCATGTGAGAGGGCATCTGATACAGATCAATGAGTGACTTAGAGATGAGGAACAGAGAATAACTTGTATCTAATTTTCTTAATACTAAAACCCAGGGGAGCATCAAATAGCATTACTGTCTGGTTGGTTCAGAAAATTAAGAAGACATATTTCTTCTAGCAGCGTGAAGTGCAGCCGTGAAAGGCTTTGCTAAAATACAAGGGGATACTAACTCTTAAATGCTTTCAAAAAGTGATAGAACATACCCAGGGAAGAAAACTCTTTCAAGGGCTTTCTGTACAAAATCATCCTGGTAGCTGATGAAGGCCCAGAGCTGCAAGTTGTTAGGATATTCTTTGTTTTCCTCTTCTTTATACATTTTGACCATTGCTGGATACAGAACGTGACTAACCAGATCTTTACTCTGATCTCATACAGCTTCGTGCTACTTCATCACATATAGTCTGTCTCCACAACAGCCACGTGCAGATGATGTTTATGCACCACCAAGGAGTCCTTTTGAAGCAATAGTGTCTACCGAGTGCTTTACCCTGACCTGCAGCAGTAGCTGGCTAAGGTCTTTCACAACCACTGATTCTGATCCTGCAGAAGAAAGCTACATTGAGAAGACCATATCAAAGTCCTCATGATACAAAACCCCAAAGGGCTTCAGGAAGCCTGATTTTTGGAGTAGTCTTGGTGAGGCATTGATTAACTAAGTAGTCAAATATGTTATTAGCTTTAAGTACACAGAGACTTCACCAAACATTTAATCCTAAACATAACTGAAGAACTCTTCTCTCTACAAGGCACTACAGTGAGATTGGGAGTCCAAATGTTCACAAGATGCAGAAGATACCCCCTGGCTGAAGGTGCCCCAAAATGGGTTTTATTAGGATCCCACACTCAGCAGCTCTGTCCATCTTTGTGGCTTTGGAGTACTCCACATAATGAAGTCAGTGCCACCTAGTGTTTCTCTCCTTCAGGACAAAGGAACTGGATCTTCATGGACATTGAAGGGGACAGGAATAATTTTGTCTCTGCTTAAGAATAGCTGTAGTTGCCCAGCTGGCCATGACTGGGCACACAAGAGCCCCATTTTGTTTTGCTGAGGGAAGCTCTAACTAATTGCAGATCTATGAAGCAGGTCACAGACATGTAGCATCACACATGGACAGCTTCATGGCTCTTGTGGCAACCTCTCTGCTCTGTGACGCCCTGTGCCTGGCACCAAGACTCATCCTGACCTATACGTCTCCAACCTAATGCACTGGAATCTTATAAGTCATGGCACAGGAGAGAGGTCAGGGCACAGCGCTGCAGGCAGGACTATGGCGCATGGTGCCGCAGGCGTGAGAAACCTTCTAGATATCCCCTGCTCAGCTGCTGTCTGTCACCATGCTCTTTCCACTACCACAACAGCTTCAAACCTGATGCATTTCCCTCATGAACTTGACAAATTCAGTACTCAGGGTGAAATCACAGGTGAAGTAAACACTTAACTGCTTTATCAGAGGGTTGTCCTGCCCATGCTGTGGGACCTAGTTGCTTTTGAAAGCAGAGAAATGAGCAGGAGCACAGCCTTGCTGAGTTGATTTGGTTTTCAGCATAAAAAATGGCCCAGAAATAAATTTAGATGTTTCTGGCTTGTGATTCCTTCCTTTCCTCCTCTCAACCACTTCTTTTGACAAACTGTTCAAATGTTTCCCATGTACAAGGAAAGCATGGGGAGCAGAAATGTTTCTGACCAGGCAGCTAGCTGAAGTGTTGAAGGTCTGAGGAATGAAGGTTTATGGTCCAGCAGGTCAGCTAACAGTGTCTCTCACAGAGAAACAAACTAGAGGAATTCAACCCCTTTAAGCTGTTTATTTCTGACAGAAATGTGGTTGAGAGTGTACACTGCCTGTCAGAGTACAGATCTGCTGTCAGTCCTCCCCTGCTAACATCTGAGCCCATCAGCAAGGTGGACTGAAGTTTAGCACAGGATAGCAGCCTCAGAATTGTTACCCATGAGCCCTGCAAGTGTTCACAGTTGGGTGCAGAGAAGGTACCCAAGAGACAGCAAGAAGAACCCAAGTCCTTTGTCCTATCTGCTGTGATTACATCCCCAGATCCACACACTCACTCTCCACAGCCCATAGCAAATAGCTGGTGGACATGAGAATAGCTGTGATATTTCAGAGCAAGGGCATTGCGACATAGAAAGAAAATGAAGGCACCATACAGTGGGCAAGAGAATTTTGCCAAGTGAGACTTATAGAGGATTGGGCCGAAAGTGGGGGTGATGGTGGAGAAGGAGTATATGAGGCCAATGACACAAATCTGAAAGAAATCAGACTTCATTAACCAGAATGATCATCCCTGATTGCTCTTCTGTCATACATCATGTTTACCTAGTAATTCAGGAACAAATAAGAGCGCATGGGATAATTTTTCTTATGCTATTTTCTTTAGCTAGGGACAGTTTAGCACTGGTATCCATCCCTTGCAAAACAACCTTCTAGAATTCCTCCTTTCTTGATGTATGAGACAATTGTCCTGTGGTGGTCTCAAAATATGTGCTAGAAGATGCTCTAGATGTTGGGTGGTCTCACTGCCTCTGGCAGATTGGAAGTCAGAAGTCAGAAGTTTGGGACCGGGGTTCCAATGTGTGACAATCCCTCCTTCTGCAGCACTGGCCAAGCCACCTGTTTCTAGTCACAAGACCGAAGAAAAGATGGGGCAGAGATAAGGCCTGGCTGAGTCCAGGAAGGAACAGGGGGAAGCCCCATCACACTATCTCTGTCCTCAGCAAGTGAGACATTGCTGCCTTGCAAATGAATCATGTGAAAGGGACACCAAAGGTTTAGCTGAAAATCACATACGAATAAGGCTGGTAGCTTTCATCCCACTACTGTGAAGAAAAGGTCCCAGCTCAGGCTCCCTGGGCTCAGCATCCCCACAGGCAGGGATGGTCAGCAGAGGAGCATCGCAGGGGACAGCCACAGTTGGGGCAGAACATTAGCTGGGGATGTAGTGGAAGTAGGTGCCACAAAGGAGGAGGAGACAGACTGTGACAAGTAAGCTTCACAAACTTAGTGGAGAGGGGCAGATACCATAGAAGAATGATTTAAAGCACTTTTGGAGGTAACTAGCACCCCTTTGGCCACGGAGTGATCCAGAGGTGACTATGCTTGTAAGTTTACTGTCCTGGTTACCTGACAAAAGTTAGATAGCAGTAGCCATACCTTTCTGGTTGAAAACCAGATAGCGTAACCTTCCTCTTCTCAAATTACCACGGTTGTTGCAACAAGCTGTTTAGTTACTGTCGTAGTGCTGCTGCTCCTATTCCTGGACCACGTCCCTTCTCCTGTTCAACCGGAAAGACACAAAGTTCACCCCTGTCAAGCCCTGGCTAAGCAATATTAACACAGCATCTGCCAAGCTGTTTTGAATAGCCGCTAATATCTATGCTGCTTTAAGCGAAAAGCCTTTTCAAATGTTGCATACATTACCAGGAACAGTGGGGAAGGATGTTAATAATTCATTCATGCTCTCAGACTCCAGAGTGTGCTAGATCTTTCAACTTATAACAATAGACATCACCCTGCAGACTGTCATGTCCTGCTTTTAACAAAGGAAAAGAAAAGAGAGGGTGTGAAAAGGAGGAAGATTTCCCGGGTGGAAAATCTGAAGCTTGATGAAGAATTAAAGCCTGTTAAATGTGTACTTGAGCCAGCCATTGAGCAATAAAATCTATTTGCAACTGGTTGTTAGAAGAAAGATCTGTGTGTGTAGGAAAAAACATTTGTTGAGAAGATGCTGGCATTGCTTTCTGTTGGTTGTGGAATATATCACCCCCCAGGGCTCCTGTTTTGTGGGGTTTTCTCATTCATGCCAGAGTAGAGGTAGAAAGGAAAAGAATTTTTTTCGTGTGACTGTGCCATTTACTGAGTAGCTCAATAGCCTCTAACTACAACCTACCCCCATCAGCTGTTCCCAGTGGATGTGACAGAGTCCCATACACCTATTTTCAGCTCTACCAAAAATAAAGGGATCCAGAAGTGACAAGTGTTAAGAGGACTGGTTTGGGCCAGAGGGCAAAGCAGGCAGGAAAGTAGCACTGCTGAAGGCACAGACAGGATCTTTGGGCTGGTGACCATTGCTGAAGTGTGGGCACCCCCAGCAGCAGTCATTGTGCCTATCACACAGGTGCAGGGAGAGAAGCCACCCATTTCTTCAGCATTCATCCTCAGTCTATATTGATGTCTTTCCCTGCTCCTTCTTCTTCCATGAGTAGAACATCCTGGCCCATCCCTGCTCCATCACTCCCAAAGTGGTAAAATCCTACCTGTCATGGTGAGAAACCCCACACCAGCCCAAGGGTCAAGCAGTGTATTTTCTTGGTGGAAAGATATTTTCAAAGGAAAGATGGATGTCTTTTATGTAGTGAGTGCTAAACAACACCCAAAAATATCAAAAGGTCCTTCCTGCAAAGAGTGGGCCATCTGAATAGGCAAGAATGGGAGACAGAACTGAAGTGTTTCCTTCCCAGGTAGGCAGCAGATAAAGAAATAGAATTTAATCCCTCATATCCAACCAATTTCCTTATTTCTGCAGCCATGTCAACAGTTTTGAGCCATTTAAAAATTCCACATGTCACTCCACTCATTCCCATTCAGAATTATTCCGAATAATTTGGTTGACAAATGGAGAAGAGAGCTTAAGTCCTATCACCACTTCTAATGTCTTGATGGAAAACTTTGGTTTGCATTGCATGTGCTGGCCCACTGAATGCAGTATTTTACTCCCTGGAGTTCATTTGCTGCTATTTCCCAGGGAAGACTTCCCATGGGCATTTTTCTGTACTTGAGAGAAGAAAAGCAATGCTTTAATTCTTCCCTTGAACAAGTCTGCATATCAAGTACAGAACAGTTTTCCTGCAGACGGACAAGTTCCCTCAAAGCAGAATTGTAATCTGAGCACTGCTGCACATAAAAACAAATTGGAAATTTCAGGCTTCCTTCAGTCAGTTGTACTTCAAGTTCAATACAGGCAGATTCTGCTGGAAATACATTTACACCTGTGTGCAAAGATGCTAGGCTCCTCTGAACAGTAGAGTGGAAACACTGGTGCCTTGGAGAGAAATCCAACAGGAAAGCACTTCACAAGGCAAGGAGCAAGTGGTGTTATCTAAATAGCTTAGAGAAGCGGAAAGAAATGCCCAACAAAATTTTGCTCATGCATTTATTTTTCATAGATATGAGTGGAAAATCCATCTGGATGGCTTGTGCCTTGTATGGTTGTAATTCGAGTTCACCCTGTGGTTGGGACTGAGTTCAGTTTTTGTTACTCCCACCACTCCAAATACTCTTTTATGCTTCCTGCTCAGACTGACTCCTCTTTTAAGAAGAGTGGGTGCTGAAGTTGTTTTTCACCCAGCATTTCATATCCATGGGAAAACTTTCTTCTTACTCTGTGAGCCAACAAAGAGACCACAAGAGGCAGGGGTTAAGGCTGACAGAGTGAAGTAGCCTGTCCAAAATCACCCAGAAAGGGAGTGGTAGGGCCAGCCTCACATCCACCTGTCTGTATGTGCACTAAGGCTGTGGGAGGATGACCATAGGAATCATGCCCTCTGTCCCCATCACAGTTTTCCCTAGTTTTCATGCCTGTATGCATGACATACAAGACATAAGGTGACATACAAGATACCATCAAGTTGGGAATTCAGATAATGCGCTGTGATACAGGAGTTTCTGAAGGAATATGACCATAAGGAGAAGATAGTAGATCAAACATGTCCTATCTTTTCTCTGTCCCCTCCCCATCTGCTACATGCTTCCAAAAACTTCTTTAGCAACCTGGCAACCTGTAGACAACTCCAAGTCCAAATTCAAATGAATCCTCTAAGGACACAAAGCCTCTCAACGGGCATTGTTCTGCTGACTTCCATGGAAAAAGACTTATTTACACTATTTGCAAAAAGACTAATTTATACTATTTGCATGCCTGTGGTACAATCATGTTTTGTTCATGCTACAAACAAAAGCTCCATCAGAACAACACTACCAGCTGGGTTCATCTCGTAGTGAAGGCAGTCCATCAGCTGGCATTTGCTCTTGAAATTTTTCCAAGAGACGCTGTTCACAGGGCTGGTTTGCAGCCAGTGGTGAGCTGTGTTAGGAGTCCTACTATACATCAGAGAAGTTAATGTTTTTCTCTGATGAGGTGAAGAAAGGGGATTTTTACATGGGCAGGGTTCTACAACATATAAATAAAGTCTAATTTAAGGACATTGGGAACTCAGAGCTAAGACTTATGTCACAGTGGAATGTGACAAACATCTTTGTGACAGATAATGATTCCTCCAGTCAACACATCCACAAGTGTGTGACCACCTTGTGTCCAGAGATGCGTCAAGGAAGCGATGGAGGGTCCCTAAAGGCTACCCTATATGGTACATAGCAGAACTTTCAGGCCACATGACAGAGCATGGAACAGTGGCAGAAGGCAGAAGCCTGGCCTCCTCCTTGGTGCAATGCTACCCTTGCAGTTACCAGCTTCCTGGCCTGCCATGTGAGGTGTCTGGTGGAGTGACAAAGCAAAGAGGACAGGAGAGCATCAGGGCTCAGGAGACTGTAGGTGAGATGAGAGCTCCTTGGAAAGCATCAGGGCTCAGGAGAGTGTAGGTGAGATGACAGCTCCTTGGAGGAGTCCTCTAAGATGCTAGGCTTGGTCTTTCAGAGCTAAAACCATCTCAGGAAGGATATGTCCTATGTGGTGGAACCACAGTTTGGCTGGAGACATCAGCCCTGTAATTATGTGTCGAACACAGACTTCCCAGGGAGCTTTAAATGAGAACTTGGGATTGGTCGCTTTGACCCCTTGTTGCCCAGCCTCCCAAGCCCCCTAAAGTCCCTTTCATGGGGATGAGGTCTTCTGAGATAGAGGTGATCCCTGATAGTTCTGAGCCCAGTGAGATGTCATCATGTCTTTTGGGGACATGCTAGGGGCCAAGGGATGGAGATAGACTGAGGAGCTGGCCGCCTTTCTACTCTCATGCAGTGGGGGTACACTTCAGGCTTTTTCACAGCTTATCCTCACACCCCAGCATGTACATGGGGGTCTTGGCGAAGGACACAGGCACTGTCATGCCTTCCCTTGGTCCCTCCATTCACCCAACTGCTCCCTGTTACCCTTGACATCTCCTCTGCAGAGGTGCCAGTACAATGTGACAAGACTGCAAATAGGCTTGGCACAAGAGTCCTGCTTTCTTTTTTCCTTCCCTCTGCAGGGACACGCAGCCAAGAAAGTGTCAACTGCATAACTCTGCCCCAGCAGAGCCCTGCAAACTCACCCAGCCAAAGCAGCTGAATAGGAAATGTGATGGAGCTGGAAACTTGTCTTTGTCAGCTGGGTTCTCCATCCAACAACCCATAAAAAACCCAACGTGAAAGCAGCTGGGACTATTATAGCTTAGTCCTATCTGAGAAATGGCATTCAATTCCCCAACTGTTTATTTAACTCTACACAACAGTTGTGTAACATCACGCTGCTCTGTCCTGATCTAATTCCACAGAGTGGCTTTTTGGCTAAGGAAATTCATGGGTCAAACTGCCAAATCTTGGTGTTTTTCAGAGCTGTGCCATGCAAGTGATTATTTGAAAAAAGAAAGCCATCTAACCCAGGGCTTTGGAGACCTGGGGGGAAAAAAAAAAAAAAAAAGGCAAACAAAAACAAAAAAAAAAAAAGCAATTTTACTTTTATTTTCATTTTAGATACATTTGTGATGAAACCCTTGCATTGAGCCTAACCAGGCAGGAACAAGCAGGAAAACCCTAGGTGTGGTGGGTTTTTTACAAGTCATCCTTGTTAAGGTCATTTTGGGACTGTTGAATTCTTGCACTGCACTATTCTTTGTCCCTGATTACACCTGTATGACTTGATTTCCTATTGAAATCACTCAGCTGAAGCCAAGGAGGACGGCACAGCTCAGAACAAGATTTGGTCTCACGCTCCCCAAACAGGATCTTGAGAACTAACGCTTCACAACCTTCTCACTTTCCAAAGCTGAAACCACGCAGAAGGGAGTTGTCTTGAATAAAATAAATTCCCCACATGTTTGATGCACAAAAGGGAGAAGTTTGATTCTCTACAAAGGGTGGACTGAAGAGATTTGTTTTGCATACGGTACTGCAACATTTGGGGTAGGTGGGTGTTTATTCTCATTTTCCACTTTTGTCAGAAAGTAAGCAAGGAAAATTTAAACCTAGGAAATTTGCTTGCATTGAGTTACAAATACATCAATACAGAAATATTCACTTAGTTTGTAGTGAGTTTATTCTGCTGTGCTCCAAAATCCTTTTGCTTAGACTGTTTTTTGTGTAGTAAGACATTAATTTTTAACAATAATCACAAGAGGCACAGATGTAGATTTGATAAAAGCAACTTGCATAGCCACTGAGAATGACATTTAAATGTAATAACTGATGTGATGAAGAAATGAAGAAAGTCAATATGTAGCATAGATTAAATACGGTCTAAAAGGTGTCCATGAGGTTAGGTTTGGCATTTTCCATGGCGTAGTGTTTCTGGATCTCATGTTATCCTCTTACTGCCAAGCAGTGCTAAGAGCAGCATGCCAAATTCTCACCATAGAAATTCTAACCCTACACCTTGATTTGTGCTCAGGTAAGCATGCAACTTTGGGCAATAATTCTCACAGTCAGAAATGAACACACAAAACATTCAGTTTTCATTTAATTGTGTTGTGAACAAAATCAGTCAGTGATCCTCTAAACTATCTGCTGCCGCAAGGGAGAATGAACTCCATTCACACTGTTTGCAAAAATAGTTGCTGAAAATATGAATTGAAGAAGTTACTGAAAATATGAATTGAAGATGTTTTTTAAAATGCATCCACAATGGTGGAGAGCCCAAGATTTCCTTGGGCAGCTGATTTCTTTGCTTTATCAGTCTCCCAATTGAAATTTCTACCCGTTCCCCCAATGTTACATGCAGGGAGTGAGCCACAACACAGGTCTGTCTGGCCAACTCAGAGGCTGTTGGTGGTGGCTCCGAACCGATCCGTCTTGTGGCTGCTCTTGCAGTGCACAATCAAGGAACAGCCTTCCACCCGCAGCCCTTTTCCCCACTGCACACATGGAGCAACAAATGGTATCTAAATATATGACAAGCGATGGATACAACAAGCAGATGGTGGGAGAACAAGGGCGCAGATCCATTAGCAGAAATCTGGATCAACTCACGGATGATTCACCAACGCAAATCAGGGGTAAATACATAACAGGCACTCCACGCCAGCCATTCCCCCAGGAGCTGAAAGTCTTGAGAGACAAATCCAGGGCTCTCGCATCTTTACATGTGTCTTTTTGCAGTTGTACACGGGAGGGCAGCAAACATTTACTCAGCGTTTGGCACCGTATCTCTTCCTAACCCCTGCCATAAATAGATGCTGTTGGGATAGCATAAACTGTCCGTCATCACGAGCGGATGCTTGCTAAATAGCCCCATAAAAAAACCTAAAGTGGCTGTAATTAGACAGAGTGCACATTTCACTGTTATGACTAAGACAAAGGTTTTCTTGGATTTTTGCTTGCTGTTGGGCTAAATTCACCCCCCACTAAATTATCTCTGGATATTCCTTTCTTCTCTGTACTTCAGTTTTATAGAGTGTTCGCTATCATTTGTGTAAGTTTTTGCAGCGATTTTAAGTCTCCAGGGAAATTATACTTTTATTCTTCCCATCGAGGTGCTGACACAGACATTTCAAACATGTCTGTTCCCCTTGTTTCCTGATAGAGTGTATATTAGGGAATGGGGAAGAGGATAGCATGTTAGAAATATTCTCTAATTCCAGCTAACGAAACTTGTCAATCAATATGAAAATCATTATTTAGGTTTTGAAAATAAAGTCCTGCAAGAGAGTGTTTCTCAGCAATGATTCTCTTTTTTTTTTTAGTGGGTATAATTAAAGCAATTATCTTTAGCTTGCAAATATACCCACTGCCTCCTTCCTGCTCTCTGCCCATCTCCATCCTTGCTTTGAATTTAGCTTCTCCGTAGCTTTGTCCATTACCTGTCACAAGCAATACTGCATGTTTATATTGATGCCTATTCAGACTGAAGCTTTTTGGGTGGAGCAGTGTATTTCACATATTAATTTGTTCTGGATGACCCTAATTAAGTATTAATTACCATGTAGTTGGCTTCTCTTCAGCTGCCTAAAAGGAGCCCAGTATGGGTGTCTAAGGTGAGATGAGCTATCATCAAGTCTCCTCATTGACTACAAGAGGAGCTGAGGGTGGCTAGCCACCTTCAAACACCCCATTTCAGACATCTAAAATTAGGGAAGATGAATTCAGACAGAAAGGCCCATCTTCTTTCCATTTAACTTTATGTACCAGACTGAGGGTGCACGTCTGGGATGCAAAGCACCTCTAGAGACCAAGGATACAGCAAGCGTAGTTCGCCCTGCCCTCTGAAATTAGCCGTTTTCTTCTGCACTAGAGAGGGATCTTAGGAAATCACAGCCTTAAAATTACATAAGGTGATCTGTGCCCCAAACCCAAATTTTACATTATTTTTGAGCACTGAAATGAATGGGATTTAGGAACTTAAGTGCTTGGAAAAAAACTATAGCTAAATCATCTGCCTGTGGTCATGTCAGTAAATGTGTGATAGGAATTGAACATGGATCTGTGTCCTGGTCAAATCCACTAAGAGTAATCATTCACCTTGTGAGATTCAATAGCCTCACACACACAAAGCAAGCCCATCACAAATAAAAAGCGTCAGAAACCATTGTGGGAAAATGACTGAAAGTGTATGAAACAGTAATGTTGCCCATTGCTATAATCTTTAATACGATAATGTCATTGGGGACTGGGATTATGAGAGATGCTGTGTGGAATGAGGCTGTTTTATATCACAGGAGTCCACTAAGACAAAATATACAATACGAAAAAGCCTGACCAAGCAAAACCCAGACATCGTCCAGCTGTGATTTCATGGCAACAAATATGATTGGGGATTCTGCTTATCTAAAAGTTTTATCCTGTCTTTTGTCACAGAATTACATCTTAAACCATGAATTCTGACTTGGGGAGTTCACTTCCTGAAGCAGAAGTTGTGGGTCTGGGAGTGCCAGAAATACAGGAACAGTGTCAGTATGCTAAAATAAATTCCCTGGCATGGTTTACTCTAGCAGTTGTATTGGGAATATAATGTTAATTGCTGGACTAGTCTTTGGGCAGCTAATGAGTAAAGAATCCTCAATGGATTGAGGTCTTAATTACCTGATTTCCTTTAACCTGATTTCTTCTAACCCACCAGGTCAGTGGGACTAATCCCAGAAGAAGACACTATGCTATGTGAGATCTTCAAACAGGTCCAAGGATTTCCAAAGATGAAAAAGGAAGTGAGAAAAAGTGATAATTTCAGTGGAAATCAGGCACCTGTGCCTAATATAGTGATCTAGAAATAATCCTTTGCTAACCACTTACCAGCCTGAAACCTGAAGACACATCAGATCTTGCCCCCAGCCAAGCTAAGGAAGCACTGTGTGATGCATCTTACCTGATTTTAGAGGCTTTTACTGTCAGCACAGCTCATCTCCCCTTCACAAAACTTCTCTCTGTGATGTGCAGCAAGTCCTACAGTTTCCTGTTTCTCTCAGCTGGAAACCAAAAAGGTTATAAATTAAGAACTCTCCATCAACACACAGAGGGAAGGCATGTGTCTGAATCAGTAGACACATGGTAAGTCAGGCTTGGTAAGACCATCACTTGAGTTGACTGCATGAGCTCCAAAGCTGTATTACTTTCTCTACCTGATGCTTGCTGTTCTTTACACCTTAGGTGGCACCTGTCCCAGAAAGTGAAGTTTGCCCTAGATGCAACTTCTTTGAAGTGATTTGCATAACTCTGCTCATTTTTTCCCCCATGAGATTCTGGGCCTCATTGTGGTTACATTCTGCACCAGGTTTATCCAGGCAAGTATCTGGTCTTGCTCTTCACTTATCCTTTAAGGACTAGCGTGGGGGTGCCACTCAGTGGTCAAAATCAGGTTAGCGTGAGGTCTCTGAACTAGTGGACAAAGTCCTTGCTGGGGTCTGTGATGAGGGTGATAAACTCTGCCACCATCTAGGGAGGGCATCTCTCTTCTCACCCTACATTATTGCCACAGCAGGATGGTCCAAAGAATTTCCACTTGTCGCTCAATATCAGAACCTGAAACTACATAGAGATGGCTCCAATTAAATGAAATATTCGTCTACAATACCCCTGTTTCTGAGTTAAGGGTTTTTTATAGTTCTTTGTTTGGGTTTTTTGGGCTTTAGCTTGTATTCTGTGTTCCTTGTTTGGTGTCTTCAGCTCTTATTTCATTAAGATATGACAAAAAGGAAAAAAATGAAAGACAATCAGCAGATTATTCATGAAAACTTCAAAGTAAAAAATGAATTGGAAATGCTCACCAATTTGTAGGCTTTCAGATTCATTTCACTTTTTTTAGTGGTCCAAGAGTTAGGCATTTAGTCTAGACTACCTCTATCTTTAATAGACATAGACACAGGAAAAACACAGACCTCACCAGAGATTGCTGTCTAAGATGATATTTCATTAATTGAATGGTCTCACTGGGCCATAAACTGAGCACGTGTGCCTGAAGCGACACATATGCCTAAATGACTGATTAGGAACTACAGTTATTAGCAATGGAAGTTGATATTCCTTGGGTTATGATGACATGCAAAGCCTTTTTATGCTAGAGAATCTTAGTCAAGTTTCACTGTAGAAATCTGCACCCACACATTTACAGTAGAAACAAGGTCTCTTCTGAAACTACTCTTGAAAGCTGTTTACCTTGCCTATTTTTAAATTTTCTGTAATCGTGAATCTGTCACCCATGTGGGTGACTTAATGCCATGCCTACCATAATTTTGTACTAAGCTACTCGGAAGAGTAGAGTATCTCAGTACCTTTCTCTTTTAGCAGAATTTCTTATGTTTTTAATTGATGCAGATAATTACTTCGCATCTTTAAAGCCCAGAATGAACATCTGATCACCTTGTTTGATCTCCTGACACAGAATTACATCTAGACAGTGAATTTAGCATTCAAACACAATGCATGCATTTCATAAGGACAACCAACCTTGAATAAAGTTGAAGAAGTGAAATCCAATCAAGCTCCTGATTTATATGCTGATTGCTTTTTTTACAAATACAGAAAATTTGAAGAAGTTAATTTAAAATTAAGAAGTGCACTCTTTTTCCCCCCAGAATAATGTAAACAAGATTGTTCAACTCTGTTGCTTCTCAGCTACTGATCTGCTGCTCTGACCTTGTAATCAGAGAAGACTGTGAGCCCTGCATTTGTCTTTGAAGACTGCTAATAATTAAATCCTATTGTTTCATTGAAACAGAACATGACTCTCTCAATTTGTAACCAGAAGCAGTATAGCTGCAAAGAACAATGTTGGATAAACATGCCCTTCAAAGATCAAAGGATGGAGGGCTTTGTCAATTAAAAAAAAAAAAAAAATCAGCATAGCTAAACTGCTGTTTCTCAGCAACTTAATGCTGGTACAGATCTGAGGCTGCCTAGATTGCTTTGCTTTCATTTCACCATCTCAAGGGTATTCTTATTCCCCAAAAGTGCATGGGGAATCTGGCTCACCCAGATGTGAGTTGTGAGTCTGCAGGCAGAGGGAGAGAGTACCCCCCTCATCACTAATTAAACGTTCAAAGGATTCATGCTCTCTCCAAGCAGCACATCTTTGTGACATTAAATAAAAATTGGCCTCAAAGAGAAAACACACATACAATATGTTCAACAAGGCAATGGGCAAGAGGATAACAAGAGGATTTGGCTTTGTAGTGACACTGTTTGCTTTCATTTCTTCCCTGTGAGAGCCCTTCCTTTCTCCACAGATTTCCATCAAAGAGTTTGTCCTTCTTACCAATCAGAGTCTCACCTCTGATGCCACTTTGTCCATGAAACTGCAAGAGGAGATAAGAGAAGCCACAGTTGCTTAAGGAGTTTACTCCTTCCCATGAATGGACGTGTGACTAATGGCTAGCAAAGCCTTCTGAAATTAATGTGACTATCACTAGCTGTTTCCTGGTGGCCCAGAAAGGGGGAAAAATTGCAGCAAGTGAGTCACAGCTAAACCTTGGCATGTCTGTTCTGTATTTTGTAGTTTTTCCTCTCTCTGTTGAACAATTTCCTTGGACATGAAGACTCCCTTGCTGAAATGTCTCTACTTGTGCAAGGACGGGTCACTGCTGAAAAGGGCAGATTGCATTCTCCATGGCCTGACCCTTCTGGCCAGAATTGTGGGGTACAGTGCATCTGTATCCATCTCATAAACTTCTCAAGTGTCTCTTGTCCCAGTGCATGTGTGTATGGACATGCTCATAGCACATGCAGGTCATTGGCTAGGGTGTTGAGAGACAATGTGTAAGCTTCTTGTCCAGATGGAGGTCCATGTGGATCACCTAGCTATGACATATGGGTCCCAAGGCAAAAGAGAGGTTATCCTGCAGAGAGAGCCTTGTTGAAGGTCAGGATGAGGTAGGAGCAGATTCTATGAGACACAGGTGAAACTGGGCAGGTCACAGACCTTCAGTGAGGACCTCATCCACTCAATTTAATGCTAGCACATTCTGCAAGAGAATGAGAATGTGGAGGACACTTAGCACTGCTTTCACTCATCCATCCAAATGGCAATCAAATAGAGGCAGCCCTTTGGAGGGAGCTTAGCATGGCGCAGGGTAAAATCTGCTCTCATGGGGTTTTCACACAAATAGTCCATGAGAGGGTGTTCTTTCTGATGTCACTTGTCTTTGCAGAATCAGCTACCACAAGTGTCAGTCATGGTCCTTCACACTCCTTTGCTGTGATGAGTTTTCCTTGCAGCCCTCTCCCACCACTAAGCCAAATTTCTGAAGCAGACAGAGAGGGAAGAGATGAGAAGAAACTCATTAAGGCCCACCCAGACCATCTTATTCTCTGCTGTACTATTCTTCTCTGAACTCCCTGAGTAGTCCTGGTCTTGCTTGGGTAATAAGGTTAATGATATGTCTTAATGCAAAAGTTAATTTGACCCATTTTCATTTTGGAGAAGGGGGAATTGAGGAAAACATAAAACAGAATGAACAAAATCATGCTGAAATCTTGTGGCAGACCCGTCTCATCCATAGCTCTGTGCTTTCTGCTGTGGATTATGGTACCTCAGCTTGCGAGGGAATGAATGCGCTTCAGCTCTAGTTTTTTAAATTGAGGAATCAGAGTTTATTAGCAGGTTATTGCAATACAAATGCAGCATAGAGAAAAAAAAAAGACACATTTTTCCAGTGATTAGGAAAAAAAGGAAGTCCTTGTAACTGAACCACTCTCCTTTTCCTTGTCATTAAGTTACAGGGTGGATCTTCAGCTCACATTCATCTATGGTGCTTCACTCTTCATGGCATTGGGTTTGCAATGGACATGCAACCAAATCTACTGACACTACATCTGCCAGTGGGCTATGTCTTCAAATCTTTTCTTTCCCTTGCAGGTTGGGAACAAACATCTGGTGGAGAGTGGGGATTGTCTCTTTTTTGAACTTAGATATGACCATAAGATTTTCATCTGAAGTAGGGGAAGAAAAAGCTGGTTTATTCTGAGGATGAGGATAATATTTGTTCACCTTAACTCTTCTATTGACCTTCTGGACTCCAATGCTGCTATTATGTGTGCCTGAACTTAGATCAACAAATACAATCAGAGGAATGTAAAGTTTGTACTGTTGAACCCATGTGCAAGAGAGCTATCCAACCCAGGACCCTGCTAGAGAATTACAGATATTTGTTGTTTGTTTGCTATACTTTCTGATAAAGCAGAGCTAGTCCATTCTGCTTCCTGTTTATACTCCATTATTATTTCCCACTTCTTAGACTTATCATTCCACTTTGGAGAATGTTTTTCAGTTTCCTTGAAATAAATCTCTCTCCACACCTTCCTGTCTACTAAAGACAAAATCTTATTTTAATGAGTTAAATTCTAATATCAGTTAAACTGAGGAAAGAATCTGGCCCATAAAGTTTGACAAATGATGATCATTTTAAAAAATAAGATGTACACATTTTACCTAAACACAACTGACCTCATTCCCCTTGGCTGTCCTGATGTTCAGCTGCTTGGAAAGTTTCCTCCAGGGAAAACCTTTATTAAATGATTTGTGCTTCTTTTACATTTTGTTCCAAATTATCTCACTCCTTCGTTTTATTTCTTCTTCGGGCTGGCTGCTTGCTACAGCTAATTTGGTTGTCCTTGCTGGGACTACCATAAATACTCTTTCCCAGTAGTACTTTGTAAGCTGAATTAGTCAAGTGATCTTGGCTATAACATTCAAGAAAACAGTCGATAAGATTAAAGACTGGGAGAACTTTATGGTTGGAGACACTGTTTTAAAGTCACCCATAAAGGCGCATGAGCAAAAAGTGCTGACAAGGCCAAAACATTTCATAGATGCTAAAATTGTGACCTTCAGCATTGTATTAGAAGGGATAATTGTTCACTCACTTGTCTCCCTACAACGACTGTATTAAAGCATGAAACTCTCTTTGGAACTCTTAACAAGGGCCCTTCCACACAAATGGATGAAATATCAGATTAAAAACAAGGAGATAAAGCCTGACCTACCAAATGAAAGACAGAGCACTGAAGCCTGCATGAGCCTCCAGGTATTCTGGGTCCTGTCCTTCTCTGACTGTGAAATAGAAAGGATGACATCCCACCTGGGATCAGTGGTACCAGAGTCACCCAAAGCAACAGAAAAGTTTTTTTCTTCATCTGTCTTTGCTCTCCAGGCTTTTCCCTGGAGTACCTAGAGCTTTAGCGTGTGCAGAGCTGTGGCTCTTGGATGGGAGTCATGGTTGGATAAATCTGCTGTTGGCTTCAAGGTGGCACAGATTTACCATTTGGTGGCACAGATTTACCATTCTCCCCAGAATTAGTGGTGATCACTATGGCACGTGGTCCTGCACTGCTCCAGGCAGACTGGGTCTGTAGTTGCCCTTACAATGGTCCCATGACTTTCTCTCATGAGGTTGAAGGTCCTGCTTTTTTTTTTTTTTAATTTTTTTTTTTCTGGGTGCATACTTCAGCTGCCCAGAGAGATTGTATCAGTCACATCCCTGGAAGTGTTCAAGGCCAGGTTGGATGAGGCTTTGGGAAATCTGGTCTAGTGGAGGGTGTCTCTGCCCATGGCAGGGGGATTGGAACTAGGTGATCTCTAAGGTGCCTTCCAACCCAAACCATTCTGTGATTCTATGATTCCATGATTCATTCACCAAAACCTAATTCTGGGGTAGTGGAGGGTGACAATAGGCCTGGAATTATTTGTGACCGGGTGGAGTCAATGAAAATGTTTCTAACAAATATTCCCTTTTTTTTATTTATTTACTTTTCCCAGCCAAGCACCAGTTGGAACATTTCATTTCAGCATTTTTGAAAGTGAATGTTCATCCTTTTCAGTTGTAAAATAACTGTTTTCAAGTCTGAAATTGCCAATACTTCATTTGAAAGGGTTAGAAAAATAATTAAAAATGCGCATCAGCCAGATGAAATGTTTTTATTTGAAATATCTCTCTTTAATTAATTTTAAAAAATATATTACTTTTTTCCCCCTAGTTTGAGTGATATGACTCTTCTCCCTTCAACACCCCTAAAAAGAGTTTGCAAAATCAGTTATTCCCACAGTTTGCTCAAACCTTTTGGGATGTAGTGGACAGAGCCACTTTCATGTCAAGGTTGGCTTTCAATAAAGATGTTTTCTAATACTAAATTGAAAAGGCTCTGATTTTATTTTGTGGAAAAAGGTGAGCTATTTTCATTTTTATATCTAAATTACAATGAGAAAAGTATTACAATTCAGTATTTCTTGTATAATCAAAAGTCCATATTTTGTTAACTCTCCCATGCCACACACAGGATAGATAGGTTTTTATCTTTACAAGAGCTGACTTGTTGTTAAAAGGTGAGTCTATTCATGTTACAATAAACCTAGAAAATTATAGGGTGCAAAAATGCATGTTTATAGTGTAAACATGATCTGAGACATTTTGGGTAAAAGCAGCAATTCTACTTTTCTTGTAACAGATGACACTGCTTGAGGTTAGAACAAGAAGTACCTGTTGCCTGTGCTGTAATGTCTCCTGCAAATAGCTTCTTATTTGTGGCACTGATATAAATCTGTGTTTTATGGAGCTTACCCAACCAGCTTTTCTATGTCAGGTTATCACAGATACATTTTTTCCAATTCATTTTGAGACCAACTGCTGTTAAGAGGCTGTAACAAGGGATGTAACTTGCTCCTTTCACTTCCATTCACATAGTTTGAATAAACCTACATTTCAGCCTTTTATGGTTCCTCTTTCCATTATACTTATTTTATTTTATTTTTCTCCATGGGGATTGAGCCACTTTATTCAGGTCATTTTCTGCAATATCATGTTAACCCATTAAAATGTCAAATAATTTATTGTCCATTCAGTCCAGCCACCAGTCCTTTTCACCTAAAAAGCACAGTCATTTCTGTAAGCTCTCCGTTCCCCTGCATGTTCAAAGGGCCTCGTGGATCTCCTCATCTTCTCATTAAATCTTGCTGAAGAACAGTTGCCTTGGAAACCAGGGAGCTGATCCAGCAAAGGGGCTGAGCATCTTCACCTTGCCTTGACTTTGGTGGGAGGTGAAGCCATTCAGCACTCCTGAAAGGACACTTAACACCTGGCCAGGAGAGAAACCATTAGGCACTAACTACTGTTTTGCTCTAGTTTCAGGCTGATGGGAAATGATGCTGGTCCCTATACGCCCTCCTGTCCTCCCCATGAAGAACAGAAGATAGAAAGAGGTTGAAACAGCTGATGCTTTTCTGGCATCTGTGAACTCATTTGTAATTGCAGAGACTTTGGAAATGTGAACACATTCTAAATACTATTCAAAAGAACAAACCTCTCCTGAAAACATACTTTCTAACTTTCTTTCCAGGTTGTTTATAATGTGTCAGTGCATTTGTAAGGGAGATATGAGGTTTGCTACAGATGTGGAGTAAAAAACCAGCTTGGCTTAAAAACAAAGGAAAACCAAATAAACAGCAAATCTTAGATGTTCTTTTAGATAACAGACAGCATCCTTCCAAAAACTCAGCCAGTGTAAGCACCAAATCTTAGCATTTCCAAGAAAAAGACCTCAAGCTTTGGGGAATTGCCAGTGTAGAAATGAAGTATAGACTGCAGTGATAATCACAGCAAGAGATATCTTATGCAGATAAACTATAAGAACAGACCTGGGTCTGCTTGGGCCACCTTAGTCCATCAGGTTCATTATCTCAAGGCAGAGCAATGCACAGGCAGTGTTTGCTTCCAGTGCCAGCTCTTATCTCCTTTCATGAGGCCTTCAGACCTCCCCGCAAGTTCTTCCCAGGCTCACCTGGCTCCATACAAATCCATTTCTTGGATCTATACCTTGATATAGGTACCAGGGGCATTGTTCAAGGTCCAGAAGACCTTTGCAGCTGAAGCAACACTGCACAAGCTCAGCACAGGGACTTCAACCCTAAGCATCTAGATGCATTCTTGTGGGGCTGACTGTGAGTTAAGCAATTCTTCTGAAATAGGGAGTCATGACCATAATTACCAAAATACTTCCATTCTTAGGCTATCTGAGCCTATTCTGGACCATGGAGAGTTACAGGTCATAATGTCGCCTGGCCAAATACAGAAAAAAAATGTGACGAGCTACAGGACTGTCTTTGGCAATGTGACAGTACTCTGAGTATGTTAAACATGCCCACTGCTGTCTTCATTGGCTTTCTACAGGTAATTTTAAGGTTTTGACCTCTGGTTAATAAAGACCCAAGGACTGCATCCCTTCTCCATTCAGTCACGGTTTAAAAGTAGGTGGGAGCTATGACTCTGCTTTACAGACAGCCTACCACGATCAGGATGTGTTAGGTGGCTCCGAGAACATTTATTGAGTTTAGAGCAATTTCAAGCACACATTCAAGCCTAAGCAATCCCACTGGAAAAGAGAGGTTTACAGGATCACAGTCTAATGTAGATGATGGCTACCTACATCAAAGCTGTGGTCTTCTGAAAATCCAGCCAAGAACAGTGGAAAGAAAAGACTTCTTACTCAAACTAAAATACACTGTTCCCTACCTTACAGCATTACTCAGTGCTAAATGTCTCTCTCCTCTACCCTTTTCCCTATCATTTACATTTCCAAGTTTTGTTTCAGAGACTGCTCCTTGGAAGAAAGCAAGGAAACATACCTGCAGTGGCTGAAAGGATAGGTAGTGTAGGGCAGCTTTCTAACACTCACAGCAAGGACAGAATAAAGTCGGGGCAGTCTCACCCAGAAAGAAGGATTCACTGTTACCATCCCAACGCTGCAGCATTGGCATCATACCTGGTGTTGACTTCATGCAATAACAGGGGATTTTCAGGACCGTGCTGGTCCTTAGGGATCATGGATCTGAAATCCTTGCTGTGCTGTACACTGATTTTCTCTCTGATCGTGGGCAAGCTGAGATTGGACCAAGTGCCCAGTTTTTTCTTGAAAATAGTTATAAATGCATTTCTGAAGTGCAAAATATTTGGACAAAAGTTTCTTGCTTACAGTAGATGGCACTGGGGAGGAGGCAGGTCAGGATCCCTGCATCACAGGGATTTACACCTCCAAAAGAGGCTTTTTGTACTGACAAATAATATGCTTCTAATTAAAACTGCTGCTGTAAAATCTCTAATCTGATAACACGTTGTGCGGGAAGCAAGGCGACATCTGTTCACATGAACACATCAATATTAAGGTGGATTCTGAATGCAAAATTCTCCTCACACTGTTTAATAATGCCACTGGCAGAAGAGATCTCCTGCATTAATATCTGGCAGCAAATGTTTTGCAACAGGAGCGTGTATTCCAGGGAGGATTGTGTGAACATAAGATCTAATTTTCCATGGCAAAGCATTCATCACGTGTGTGAACTTTTCATGGAAGATAGTAATGCCTCCCATCAATAAAATCAAGTTGGCGGGTGAAACAAGACTAGGTAGAGGCACAAACACCCTCACCTCCACAATTACCATCTGTGGCCTCTGTTTGGGACTTACTAAATTTAAAGCATTTGGAGTTGGGCGAGGCCATCTACATTGGCACCTTTTTGGTGCTTGTATCTCTGGGGATTGCCCACGTGATGTCCCTCATGCCATCCTTAAGTGATGAGGGAAGAGCAGAGCTGGGGGCTGAGCAGCTGATGACCAGAGGAATTGCCCTGGACTTTGGGCAGGGGGAAGATGTGGAATCACATCAGGCAAAGGGATGTATGTGTAACACAAGAGAAAGCAGAAATGGTCACCTTGGGAGGTATTTGCAACACTGTTCATTGACTGAGGAGGCAGAGAGATGGTAAAGTCCCATCTCTGCTGCTGAAGGATTGGGTTTTGGAGAGCAGTGTGTTGGGGTAAGGTGCTAGTGCGCGTGTAAGGAGAGATGCTCAGGTGTGGTCCCTTGATGTGGCCTGGTGCACACGCTTGTGCAGCTCAGGTCAGGAGTGAGTGGGGGTTCATACCTTGATTAAGATGTTGGTCCATTCAGCACACAGGTACATTCTATCCCCAGGCCCTTCTGCACTCCTTGGGAGTCCCTCTCGCTTTCAGAGCTATTCCTGAGGGGAAGTAGGGTAGTGTAAGACTGACTTTTCCAGAACAGCCCAAATGCTGTACTGACATGGTAGTCTGTCTCCATCACTGTTGAAGCACAAATCTCTTGTAGTATTTCGTAAAGACAGACTCCCCAAGTACTCTTTTTCCCTCCAACAACTTGCTGCTCAGAGTATTACAAGCTAGAGTTAGTGTCTTTATATTTAACTGCCCTTAATATCTTTTCCTTCCATGAGTTTTTCCTGATGCTTTTTTGAACCCACGTAAAGTTATGGTATTCACATCCTCCTGCGACAAAGACTTGTACAACTTAGGTACAAACTGTGAGAAGAGCTACATTTTAGCTCTCATAGGCCCTCACTGGCATCTCATACTTTAATTTTCTGGCTTAAACCAGCCTTGTAAAGAGGTTTGCTGGAAGCCAGTAACAGTGGTGATGCTCAGCAGCACCAGTGGATGGCAATCTCTTACTGACACGGATCCTGTGCTCTAGGCAGGTTCATTTTGGGTGTTCATTTTGGGTTGGCTCCAAAGTGCATTGCTACGGGTACAGATTCATTAGTTTTCTGTCAGGCATATTTTTCCATTGACTTGGTTTTCTTCTATGCAAATAGGAAAGCAGTTTCTGTTTTTGACACGCAGATGTGTTGGTGTCAGTGCCCAGCCCCTAGAAATAGCTTTGTTGCTAGCATCCAGCACCAGATTTGCTGGTTTTACCAGGAATGGAAGAGGAAGCTTGATAAACCACACATATGATTCGATAAAAATAACCCCCAACCCACTTAGATTGAAGCAGAGCAGCACCCGACAATTCAGGGCAATGCAGCTGACCTTGCATACAAAGCAGCAGGAACAGTTGCTGATGTAGAAGACTTTTTACTTCTCCAGTACATCTGCTCTTACAACAAAGATTGGAATAAACTCAGCCAGCAAGAGGGACTCAAAGAAATCCAGAGGGAATGTTTTCTTGGACATAGTTCTCTGTAAAGGGCTGGTGTTCTCTTCAGAGCAATACAGATTTAAAAGGACCTGCAAAAGGACTCATGGGTTTTGACATACAACAAACTTAGACGTCCCTTTGGGATCCCTTCATTATCTCTAATAATTGTTTTGGTGATAACTTACCACAGAAAGCCCTCTGCTCAAGAAGAACCTTGCTGGAGATGCCTAATCCCGTTGAAGCATAACATATGTGGCTCCTCCTAGGAAGGATTTCTGTGAATTTAGGTTAAATTTTGGCCATTGTTGGTGAATCTTTAGGGAAGTTTGTGAAGACAAAGCCTGATTTGCATTCCAGTTGTAGGTTCAGCCTTGGTGCACAAGAAGAGAGTGTGTTAAAAGAGGGTTTTGGGGACTGCAGGCTGCATGGAGAGAAACTGTTAGGACATGGTAGGACCTGCTCATCCTTGCTAGCTTATACTGCTTTTTGTATCAGTGTAACATGTCTGTGGTAAGGCCAGCCCTAACTGCTTTGCTGATCGGAGATGGATACACACCCACAGTGAAATATGTTACTGGAACAGGGATGGGGAATTCACGTTTTTCACAGGACATTTAAGCAAACCTCTTGCATGCAGAACATCTCATTGTATGATGCCCTGTGGGTCTCAAAGATGCAAACATGGAGTGGATTGCTTCTGCTAAAGCTTTGGGAGAAGAAGCAGAAGCTCCATGGAGACCCGCAAAGACTACTGTGCCTAAAGCCAACTCTGGCCACCAGTGCTCAGAGAAAGGGAAGCTCAGCTTTCCTGAATTTCAGATCCCAGCTATGACACCAGGTTGTCATATGACCTTGAGCCTCACGTATTTTCAATCTTTAATACATTAGCAGAATAACAAGAAGAGAGCTGGTAGAAGAAGAGGAGACAAGAGTGAAGTAACACTGAATGATGCAGCAAGATGTGTCTTTGGAGCAAAAAAAAACATCTCTGAGGCTGTCTTAGAGCAGGAAAACCTGTGTCAATTAAATGCTTGCACTTCTCAGGGATCAGAGTTACACTGGGGGCAAATTGGTGGATATATTATGCAAATAAGGATCAAAATACTTGCACATCTCCTTCAATCTTGTTTTCTCAGCCTTTTAAAATAGTGACTGTAAATGTAAGCTATATTATAACTTGGATACCAAAGGATTTTGGACACCTAGGTCCCACACCATACTCCAAGAAAAATATCTCAGAGCAGGGGACTAACAAGGAGCAGTAGTTAAAGGAAGAATTCAAATGTAGTACAGCTACTCTTCTCCGTTCATTTGAAAAGAGACTCCAAACCAAGTGTTCAGGCTCATGTAGGACTCAGCATGGCTTGGGGAGCTTCCGCGCACTGGTTAATTTGTAGTTGCAGCCTGCCTGTCTGGTCTCAATCTGTGAAAAATATGTAATATCTGGCAGGGACTTCTACCATTAGGCAAAAATAAGTGTTATTGCCTCATGCTTTTGGTTCTTTAAGAAAGAATTCATGGGCAATTACATGGCTAAGCTGCTCTATTGAGCCTTGATAAACAGGTAGCCTGCTTGCAGCTCTGATGGCAACGTGGTAGAAAAGATGAGCTGAATGCAGAGTGAGGAGGGACTTGGTAAACTGGAAGTGAGGAACTGAACCCTCAGGGCTTGGTTCTAGAAACATTTGTGAGCAAATTTGCTCATTTGTTACTTCCCATCAGTATCACCAGCAGAGCTGCTCAGTGGGTGTAAGGACAGGTGGACCCCAAATTCCTCTCAGTCCCACTTGTGTCTATGTTTTGCATGATTTTAAGTGTACTATAAAAACATTTGCTTTTGGGACTGAGTGAGCTTTATTGCTGGGTGTTGTGATTTAACCCAGCAGGCAGCAAAACACCACACAGCCATTTGCTCACATGCCCTGCCAGTGGGATGGGGGAGAGAATAGGGAAAAAAAGGTAAAATTCATGAGTTGAGATAAAGACAGTTTAATAGGACAGAAAAGGAAGGGTAAATAGCAATAACAACAATAATAATAATATACAAAACAAATTAAGCACAATGCAATTGCTCAACACCCACTGACCAATGCCTAGCAGTTCCTAAGATGCATCCTCTCAGCTGAATTCCCCCGTAGTTTATATACTGAGCATGATGTCATAAGGTATAGAATATCCCTTTCGTCAATTCGGGCCAGCTGTCCCAGCTGTGCCCTCTTCCAACTTTGTGCACCCCAGCCCACTTGCTGGCAGGGCAGAATGAGAAGCTGAATAGTCCTTGACTTAGTGTAAGCATTGCTTAGCAACAACTAAAATATCAGTGTGTTATCATCATTATTCTCATCCTAAATCCAAAACACAACACTATACCAGCTACCAGGAAGAAAATTAACTCTATCCCAGCTGAAACCAGGATGCTAGAATTAGTGTAGCATCACGTAATGAAGGGCAGCTGGATATAGAAAGGGGCACAGCACGCCACCAGGCATGACAGAGAGCACTGATTTCATCTGAACTCTCTTTGTTTTCATGTTTAGAGCAGGAGCCCAGCTAAGATGCTCCAAATCACCCTTGGAAGACTCCCATGGGATTTGTATGGACCCTACAGAGAAAAGGTTTCCAACTGAAGTGCCCAAGCTGAGTTTATAAAGCAAAGCTTTTTTCTTTTTGAGGTTTTAAGCACACTCGTTTTAAGCACACTCATTTGCTTGAAAACGTCCTCAGTTATGCACACTTAGAAAACTTCTTGATGTTGTTCAGCCAGCACTTCCTACTCCAGAACCATATCACAGAAAAAATCTCAGCTGGCTTCCCCCAGGTATCGTGACTGGGCTTACAAGCCCGGTCCTGAGCTTTAGTCCTGCAGACACCCTCTAGCTTGAAGTATTCTGCTCACAGTCAGTGTTTTAAAGACTTGAAACCTTTCAATGTGAGTTTGTTAACTTAATTTTGAACTTCCTAGCTTTTCCCATTCCCCTATCTTTTAAAAGGGCACAAAAAGAGAGGCTCAACTGCAAATTTCAAACTCAACTGTTTTGTTATCAATGCTGGTGTTTGTTGGACCAAAACAGCTAACTCAAAAGAAAAATACTGAGTCAGGTTAAGAAAAATCAGGAGACTGACAAAATAATTACATGAGATTAAGGAGGAGGGAAGTGTTTCAGACCATCTTTATGGGCCTTCTGGTTTCACCCGTGCTGCATTTTACAGCTTTGCTTTGCAACTCTGAAACTAGATATATCTTTTTAACCTGAAATCTAAGAGTCTCATGATTTCAGGGCTACTTGAAAATCATCTCAGATCACTAGACTCCTAACATCACCATGAAATTTAGCTGCGTCAAGGCAAAGCACAGCTGTGGGGGATAATCAGCTAGGAAAAAATCAACAGCAGTTGGTTTTTGAAAGAAAGAAAGAGCTGTCCCTCGTTAACAAAGTCTCATCACTCTTGCTTGTGGATTGCTCCACTCCTTTTGCTTTTGGGTTGTTTGCATCAACTTTTTGGCACAAGGGTGTGTCTTACTACTGATATAGTCCTAACAACAATTCCTAGAACAATACTTGTTAGGATGTGTGATGTTGCTGCTAGTATACAAACAAAGTGATCCATTTGTTGAAGGTGCCTTTACACTGTCAGATAAACATGGGTCTAAGATTTCTATGAAGACCACGCCTGCCCATTGCCCCTACTGTAAAGCATTTGTTCTTGCTATAAGGCATTTTTTGGCCATGTCCTATAGCTCTTTGAAGGGAGAGAGACAAAGTGGACCTTGTTCTTGCCTGTGTTGCCTCGAGAGGTTGGGTCAGTGTGTTACAGCCTCTCCATCCATGTGCCACTCTTCCCATCTCATTGTTTGAGACAAAGCTATGGGAAGACTAATGGGTTTGCCCTGCCTAAGCCCATTCTCAAACCTTTCTCCATCTCCTGATCTATCACATCCAAGGACATAAGGCATCAGATCCACAACTCACTGAGGTCAGCAGAAGTCTTTGCGTTAGCACCACTGAGATTTGCAGGGCTAAGCCCCAGCAAAGAGAAAAGCAAAACTGGTTCTGGTCTTTCCCAAAACTAACACAAATAGCCAGAAACGTTTCCTTCTACAGTGACCCCTGCCAGCTTTGTTGTTTTCTCACTTTTTTTTTTTTTTTCCTGAATGAGGCGAGAGTGGATGTTTTTCTATTAGCAAAAAGTTTCCATGGAAAACAAGCTGCCCACTGTCACACCGAGAGCCCACGTGAGCACGGCTGGGATCTCTGGCTGGTCGCATCACATGCAAAATTCATGCGTCTCTATCTGTGTGCGAGGTACATGTGCGGCCCGGCTGGGGCTGGGAACGACACACACACCTCATGGACCACCTCTCCCCTGCAGCTTGCAAAAGGTTTTGTTCACTTCAGAGCCAGACGAGACTGACAAAATCCCCACTCCCCAAACGCACATCTCAACGAAGAGATTTGCTCCTCTGAGCCAAGAACGCTGAACTCCTTTACTTTTCATTTTGATGGTTTCCATGGAAACCATAAAATTAAGCTATGCAGTTACTTACTGCAACATTGCATAATCCGCCAAGTGCTCAGTTGCTTTTCAACAACCGTGTTTGTTCTGGGTTGTTTCTTTTTTTTTTTTTTTTTTTTTTTCTCCAGTCTGATCAGCTCGATCTGTGTTGATCTGATTAAACAAGGAGCCACGGTGTAAAATCAGATATTAAAATGCAACTTCTGTAAGTAGTCCTCTCCAGAGAATGACAGGCTGCCTGCTTCCACTGCTGGTTTATAGCTGCAAGTTAAGGTATTACAGCATCCCTCATCACCTGGTCATATAGGTGAGGTTGGATTGATGGGGGTCTGATCCCAATTCTGACCTCAGCAACAAATAGGTTCCAGTTCCACAGTGCTTCAGGTTGTTTACATCCATGCAAATAGTATGCAAAAGTATTTGGTCATATTTTTATTTAATTAGGACAACAAGGCAGGGTAGAATGGACTGACTTCAGTTTCCCACTTGGACTGGAGAGATCAGATCTCACCCAAAATATTATGAACAAGTGCTGTGGAATATCCTGCAATTTTCATTCTGAAATAAAAATCTCGTTATAAAGCAATTCTAATATCCATTTTTCCATGTTCCTGGCACTCAGCCATCCCTGTTGGAACTGGACCAGAGACAGCAGCAATGTTTGGGATGAAGGAAGCTGCTGTACAATCACTCTTTAACTTTTGTGGCCAGGCTCATTATTTAAATAGAGCTCAGCAAAGCCAGATAGCTCTTCTTTGTTTTGTCCAGGACACACAATCCTGCTACTGTTGAGAATAACGTCAAAACTTTCTCGTCGTTGGTGAGGATAAACTGTTCCTTTTGTGGCTGAAATGGGCAAAGGAAATATGTCAGCTGGACCTTAGGGCTTGCACAGAACATGCAAGGGAAAAAAGGGAGGCCACAAGCACACAGGGATGTATAAGCAATGTCTTGGGAGAAGGGTATAGAAAGGATTGCAAGTGGTGGCTCAGCATCCATTACCTTCCCAGTACTGTATCTCTCAGGATGTCTTTGCTAGTCTAAAAGCTGCTAGAAGATCACTTGGGCCAGACTGAGTGATTATTTGGATGCCCTAGTACTGCTTTTGGTTCTGTGTCAAGTCCCACACGATGCTGAGGAACGTGCAGACACAGCACAGGAGAGGCCAACCTATCTGAGGTGCAGAGAAAGAGAGTTCAGGTGCCATGCCATTTCCCTGAGGGCCAAAAATTGGCCCTGGCCCATTTTATTTGCTAGTAAGATAAGATGTGGTTTCAAAGAAATTATCGAATTCAGCATGGGCAGTGTAAATTAAACCTGACAAGAGATGCAGTCCCTTCTCTTGGCAGCATCCCTTCATATATCTCCCATTCATTTATCCCTTCAGCAAAAAGAACATCTTCCTCAAGCACTGCTCAGCCTTGGCATAGCACCTTGAGAATCCCTTTCTGGGGTGACATCCTTTGTTTTTGAAATGTTGCTGAGAAACCCAAAGAAAAGCTGGGATTCCTCCTCACACCACTGACCATGTTTGCCATCAGATGACTCCACAAAACCACCATCCATATCCCTTGAAAATCTGTCTTTTCATGTGTTAATCTCAGTCTGCTCCAGCCTCTCACCCCTCACTGCCTTTGTGTGGCATGTAAGACAGTGATCTTTGTATGCTACAAAGACATAAAATGCTAAGTAAATGAAGCAGCTGCTGGTGCATCATTTAAAGAACACACGTATCCAATAAAATAGGCATTTACAATGTCTATAAATAGCTGGAAATAGCAGATAACTAATTATTTGAGTGCCAAAAAACCTCAGGCAGCCTCAGTCGACGTAATGACAAATGCCATGGCTAATAACTTCCAGTCTGAAAAGAGCTGAGGATGAAACCTGAAGGAACTGAAGGTTTCCTGGATTTGCCAAAATGGTCAGTCAATTTTTCCCATTTCAGTGCTAGATATTGGAGATCTTTCTCTCATTGAATACTTTTAGATTCCACTTTGAAGTTAAGATTCAGCCAGAGTAAACTGGCACCCCTGAAAATAAAGAGTTTTACACCAGAGAGTGTGGTTCAGGAAGTCAGCGTAAGTATTTCTTGTATCTTTTGAATTGTAGGAAAAGATATATTCCTTTAGACTGCATAATAAATCTCTGAAAATAAAGACTGCATTAACATCTCTATGGGGCCTAGTCTTTTGGATTTCCTGATTTGCTGTTTCTCTGCTTTCTACATATTGCTTGATGTGCAGAGTTTCCTGACTCTATATATTCAGTTTCTACTACACCAAGAAGTATCAGTGCTAGATGAATAAAACATATGATAGTAAAAATTTCACCCTAATAAAGAATCACTGCAAAGTATACAGAAAATATCAAATAATGCTAATTTTGGTGGTTCTCCACTTTTTCCTGAAGTGGGTTTCATTGAGTCTGCAGAGAGATCTTCCCGTTAGCTTCTCTGTCCCTGAGCTTGCAGTATCACAGGTTTATTTATCTTTCAAATCTTTGTTATGTATTGTAACTCTTTTTTTTTTTTAATAAGCTGCTCAAGATTACTGTCTGCAAAGACCAGATGCAATTTCTATCCCCTTGGGGTTTTTTTGTTTGTTTCTACAGATGATTGTTCAGAGACATTTCTCTGCTGCATCAGAGTAGTGTAGTTAACTATAGTTACTCTGGTTACTACCCCTGTTTCCAACCTGAAGGATTATTCAAAACACCAGAACATGGAAACAGGTTGAACTTATGACCTAACATGTTCAGAAACAGGGAGAGGACATCACTGCTCTGTTGTCAAATAGCAATTAAGTAATCAACAAGCAATTACCAGAACAAGTCTTCCTTGTGTTTTAGGAAGGATGAAAAAAAAAAAAAATTAAAAAAAAAAAAAAAAAATCAATGAATGAGGGCAGTGATGCGCATCCACTGCTGGATGGAGAAGAATGAGGTAACACACCCAGCAGCCAGAAAGTCACTGAAACAGCAAGAAATATTCATTTCAGAGCTTCTAGAATTATTAGTCCTGGAGCAACAAAGAGGGTTCCAGAAGCCTGATCAGAGTTATGATTAAAAACGTCTGGCAGGAGCCACAGAGGTGGCTCTCAAAAAGGAGGCAATAGACTTAGGACAAGAAACCTCTACCTTTATTACAGCAAGGATAAACTAGGAGAGACTTTAAAAAAAACCACTCTACCAGAAAGCACTGGAACAAACTGAGAGGGAGTGACATCTGTCACTACAGCTTTTAATTTAGACAAACATCCGTCAGGAATGGATTTTGGTTTAGCTCATCCCTGAGCATGAGGTGAGACACTTGGCTCATTACTGCAAAGAAGGTGTGTGTGTGATCGAACTCTTGAGGTCCCTGCTGCTCTTCTGATGTGTGCGCCTAGCATCAAAAAAAATCATTATCCATTTACCACAAAAATGAGGATGTGATACAAGTTCTGCAAGTGTGAGAAAGGAGTTGTGATAATCTCCTAGCTTGGGCAACAGTATCAAAAAAGCCCTGGAGCCACAGTGGTCATCCAGGATACCCAAGGTCTTATGCAGGCATGTAATCACTGACCTTACTGCTTCTGCTGTGGTGGTTTCATTGCAAGTAGCACTTTAAATGGCTGGCTTAAAGGCTATGTGGATGAGTCCTCACATTGCAGGCAAAACACCAGATTGGCACATCCAAGTCTACAGGTTGGTGTACTTGGAGACCTTCCATAGCTTCAAGCTCTGCCAGAGGTCAAGCTGAAGCCCAGTGCCTTTAGTTCATCCAGCGAAGCTGCTAATATGGTCCCCTGTGTTTAGTGTAGGCAAGTGACATGTCAATCAGCAGCAACTGCAAAATAGTACAACTTCACCCCGTCTGCCTTCAAGACAGCTAACATTTTCCTTTCTCTGGCTACACTGTGTTTTTAAAATACAATGAATTAATGGAGCATCTCAGATTCCAGGATTTGGCTGAGCAAGCATCTTCTGGTCACGCTGAGATTAGCAGATAGTAATACTAATGTCATCATGGTGAAATCACCATAATTAATTGATCCTTTGAATTAAGACAGTGAGGAGCTTTGCTGCTTGAGATAAAACCCAAGTTATCCACTTAGCCCATTTCTCTTGAGATCCCATCTCAATGGTTCTTGGTATATGCTTTAAGAGGGTTGGGCAAAAATATGGCAGCATGTAGGGTCAAATTTATAGGGGGAAAAAAAGCCATCCTTCTTTTATCTATGATGGATTTTAAATCACTTGGTAACTTAGGCTGGACCCAGAGTTTGCTCTGTGTCATACACACAAGGGATTTACCTGCTGTGAAAGCCCACATAACTTCCTGATGCTTGCGAGGCAGCTAATGTCTTCCTCTTGAGGGAGCCATTCTCTTTACCTCTGGGAGGAAAGCTCAGATCTTCAGAGCTGGTGTTTCTGTATTACATCTGTGTTAATTAGCCCAGTTGGGAGTTTGTGGGGGGCACATGCTTAGTATTAGCATTAGTGGGGTCCAGGTTACAAGTGCTGAGATGTGTTACTGCCCTTACCTCTTGGGCAGAGTGGCAGGTGGCTGAGAAGGGTAGTATTGATTATGAGACTGATATGGAATCATAGAATTGTTTTGGTTGGAAAAGACCTTTAAAGTCATCAAATCTAACTGCTAACGTAACACTGCCAAGTCCAACNTGAACACAGTCCTCAAGGTGAGGCCTCACCAGTGCCAAGTACAGGGGGACGATCACTGCCCTGGTCCTGCTGGCCACACTATTTCTGATACAAGCCAGGATGCTTCTTGGCCACCTGGGCACACTGCTGGCTCATATTCAGCCAGCTGTCGACCAACACCCCCAGGTCCTTTTCCAGCAGGCAGCTTTCCAGCCACTCTTCCTCAAGCCTCATATCATTAAGTCAGGAGGGGTAAGAAAAGCATTTAAGCTCTTACTTAAAGCTGATGTAGCAGCTGAAGATTTCCTGCTGAGGCCAAGTGGTTTAATTTCAGTTAGCTTTGCTTGGCTATGTTAATTGATGACAGCCTGAAAGGAAGAAAAATCACTTAAATCATTAATTTCCATTCCCATGCTCTGATGGGTGGGACATGGTCCTGGCGCCTACCTCTCTGGACTTTGAAACATGCAGCACAACACATAAAAGAGACATAAGAACCACAAAAGCCCTTTTGTAAAGTATGTAATCACAGCCACAGTAATGTCCTCTCTCCGTGTTCTCTAGATAATTAAATTTCTACAAGGTCCTCTGTATTAATAGATGGATATTGAAGTCTTCAAAATGTGGCTATTTCTTGGCTACTTCACAGATTGCTGCAGGTTTCTGAGGTCAAATCCCAAGTGCAGCTCTCTGGTACTGTTTTTTTGCTGATACTATGAGGGAATTGCTCCTCAAGAACCTGGGCAGTGTGCATATGCTCTTGAGAAAGACCCATGAAATCGTCTTATCAAAAGCATATTAAATGCTCGACTTCAAACAACTTCCTCTGCCCCCACCATTAGCTCTGTTTGCCTTGGTGGAAGGCAACTCCATTTACTTCACTGTGCTCTGGATCATAGTAGATCTTTATGGTCATTAAAATTTCTTTCTTTCTTGTACATGAATATAAATTGGAGATTTTATGAAGTGATCAGAAGTGAGTAGGTTTGATATCGCTGAACTCAGACAAAACTCAATCTGGGTCTATTGCTTAGTTTGCAGAGATTTTCTCATTTTTTTGATTTATAGACTGCTGAAATTTTCCTACTGGAAAAAGCCCTGTCTAAACCAAATTCTGGCCACCTAAATATAAGATCTATTTTCCTAATCACCTTCAGAGACATTTTTATATTGTTGACACACCAGAATAAGCCCAGGGACAGCAGAGTATAATTCACTGGTTAAAAGGAAATGACAGTTGTTTTGGTACATCCAACCCCAAGTGCCCAAGGATAGTGAAATTATGACAGATTTGGATAATTGTTTCTTGGGAGCTTTTGATTTAAAAAAAAAAAAATAAATCAAATGCTTTCTGCTACTTTAAGATAGATTCCTGAACTCCAATCTCATAGAATAAATTTCTCAGAGCTTTTCTACATGAGAAAATTGATTGTTGTCACAATAGTGGTGTACTTCTGTTGCCTATGTATCAATTTCCCTGATTTTTACTGGTTTTAACTTTAGAAGTATATATAAAAGGTGAAGTTTCATCTGTCTGAGCTACAGTGAATTTTGCATGGTGACTAATGCCTTAGCTAAATTAGGTGGTGAAGCTGTGCTTTCAGATATGTATTTCAGAAGAGTTCTGGACCTTAATGCCCCTATAATGCAGCTACCATGGGTGTCATGTCAAAAGAATCTCTTGAGAGAGAAGCTTGTGTCAACAGAAGCTTTCAACCAGAAAGAAACTGTTTGGTGTGTTTTCTGACATAGTGACATCAGGTGGATATACCACATCTATAGTTAAGCTTGCAGAACTTTGCTGTGTCAGCCGCACCTTGGGGAGCGCTAGAAACTAGGAACTTTATATTGCAGATAAACTTTCTCAAGGAAACAAATCTTATTAGAAATTCTTTTAGAAAAGTATCCATACTGTGCGACTTTTGGAGGAGAGAACTGCATCAGGAGAGTATATACTTCTCTATTGAATTCAACTTCAGAGACACTTCTCTACAGATAACAACTCAATACAATGTCATTTGTGCTAAGGTCTTTAATTGGGCTGGCTCAAAAATGACATGCTAAGCCAAGACCCAGTGAAATCTCCTTTAGTGTCAAAATCCATTGGTTTTGCACCCAATAATCAAGAGTTTCCATCCCTTGGTGCTTCCAGTGGGAAGCTAGCTGGGTTGGCAAACTTTCCTACTCCATCAGAACACAGGCTTAAAATCTGGGCAACTGCAAAAGGGGTCTGAATCTCTCCTCAGTCTCTGCCATGTAAAAAACTCAGAGGAAATCAACAGCATCAAATTATGAAGCAGAAGAATCAAGCCCTAATGTCTACAAGATTGCCTACAAGTTGTATATGTATGTATATATAGAAAGAGGGAGATAGATATATCTATATCTTATATATATATGTTTCTACAAATCTAAAATAGAGGTGATTTAATGACCCTGTGTGACACATAAATTCATGCATGTAGTACATGCATATGTGTAATTAGATGGACATATAACTAAATGTACATATAAACAATTTTAAGGTGTCTGCATGGCTATGTATAATTTAAAGCTATAGAAGCATTAGGCATTGATTTCTCCTGAGCTAACAGGATTTGTGATTGGATCCCTGCATCTCAGCAGGATGATTTAGAGCTAGGGAGGGACTTCTGTGCATGACAATTTCCTTCCTGATGGGAGGCATTAGGTCTCAGTTTGTAATGCATTTTAAAATCACCAATATGAAAAGCGACTTTCTGGGTAACGCTTGCTATGGGTGCTGTAGGTCATACAACAAAATGAGTCCTTTGCTACTGCACATTGTGAACACTCACACACGATAAAGAGAGGTAACAGGTAGGGTATATTAAAGTTCCTGAATAAGCATGAACTGAGCACTGCTCACTGGTAAGGATTTCACACTCATACCAATAGTTTTGCACAAAGTTTGGCCAGATCTATGACCAATACCACTCAATATAACAGTATATATGGATGGGTAGGCCACTCCTGTGCACTCTGAAGAATCATCACTGGGGAAATTTCACTGCTTCTCAACCTCTATTTACTACATCTCCAATATAAACATGGCAGAACTCAGCCCAAAATTTGAATTAGACTGCCAAGTGGCCAAAAATGATGTCAGCGCCTTTTGGTATAAAGAGTTGAACTTTTCTTCTGGGTTCCCTCTTTATCTCTGCAGGATAGAGAGGATAAGAAAGAATAGTTTTGTACCATCAGGAAGCCTTAATGAGTCAAGGTTGTATACAGAAAAAGACTCCCTGGCAAAATACATTGTAGAGTACCTCATTCATCCAGCTCTACCAGTCTTACGGTCTTTTGAGGGTTCATCTGAAGCTAAAGCCTGAGCGATGGACACCCCCCAGTTCCTAACAGACCTCAGAATAAATCAGCTGGCAAACTTCCCCAAGCCATAACTCAAAATGAGTAATTTCTTATGAAGTGGCCTGACCAGAATCACTAGACTGGAACAAGGTAGCAAGCCCTAAATGGCCACTGTGTTTGCTTCTGGACACTTCTTCTTAATGGTTCTTTCCAACAACATAGCATAAGAAAGGTTTCTAAAAAAAAAAATCAGAACAGCCTCAATGAGGATAATTTTAAGAATTTATAAGTCACAAGCTTACACCTGGCACTCTGCGTTCTCAGGAAGCAGCACTGCTGTTTGCCCTCTACAAGTGGCACTGCTTACCGAGAGAGACACTTTCAGTGTTATTTTTATGCTTCTCAGCTCGTGCATCTGTCTGAAGAGCAGATCGGACTCCTTGCCTATCCTCCCACGCAGGCTCTTTATTTATGCATCAGAGATTCTTGTGGTGTCTGGGATGTAACAACCCCAAGGCTGACTTTCAAGGCTTGCTTACTTCCAGGTTTATTGTCCTCCTGGCTGTCACTCCAGGTACTCAGTGCCAGGTGCTTGGGTACTTAGCACTTGCTTTTGGTGGCCTGTAATCAGAATCTGAAATAATGATCTCATGGTTTGAGTGAAACCTTTGATATAGCTGTGTCTCCCTTAATAGAACAGCACAAAATGCTTCTTTGTCTACATCCACCTCTCTTTTCCACCTGAACAACCTGGACAAGAAAACATGGGAGACTACTCAATGGACATCATAGACAGAATTTCACTAGGTTGTCATTACACAGTCTGGTTCTAACTGATAGTAAAGAGCTGATATTTACTGTAACTATTATAACTCTCATCAAGATGTAGGTCATATCTAGAGAAATGGCACCTCCCAACATCCAGCACATCACAGCAAAAGGTTAAAGTGAGGGAAATCACTCAACTTCTCAACAGTAATCAGGAGTAACTCTATTATATTTAAAGGTGTTACCTTGGCACAGAATAGATGTGAAGGAGGATCTATGCAGACTCTCCACCTATATTTTAAAACTTTTTAATGAGATATAGAAAATTTGAAGGAAGTCTAATTTTTCAACCAAACTATCTTTACTCAGACCAAAGCTGTGGAATTCAGACAATGGGAGTCTGAGAAATTACCAGCTCAGGTCTTTCCCTGCTTGAATATTTGCAAGTTTCATCTATTAGCTGAGATAAAGACCATCTGTGGTCTTTAGCAAATGCTAAAGATTTCCCTTAAGTGACTGTCATTATCACTGTTAAAGACCAGCTAGAGTCTAAAGCCTCTACATGGGCTACCAAAGAAAACACTTGACTTCTAATGGATTTGAAGAGGATTGTGGCAATTCACCTCAAGGAAAAATTCCCTACACAACACAGGGCTCATGGACCTGGCCTGATTCATGAGAGCAGATTTTAGGTTGTTAAGCTCATTCAAATTCTAAAGATTTACTCTTTTTGAAGGTTTTATAGCACTTATCTTCTATTCAAATTACTATTTTTGTTACTGCACCATGGGAACTCCTGACCCCGAATTTACTGTACTGTCATCATCTCAGCATTACTGTCCTGTTTCCTGGCTGGGCATAGCAAAAGTACTTCCAGTTTCAAAATCCTAGCTCCTAGGGTTGGGATCCATCTAACTTTGGACATCTAACCTGGGCATCTACATATATGTAGTCACGCAATCTCCCTTTATTTAGGAGCAGAATACGTTACTTCCAAAGCCTGGAGACTTTCTTCTCAGAGAGGTGGAATGGGTAGGTGCACTGATGTCAACCCAAGTGTGGGAGTCAATCTGTCACCTTCTTCCCTGTGATAAAGACTCACATCTAGATGAAACCACAGCTATTCACCTAAAATACTGGCCAAACACTCCTAATGCTGAGAAATTGACCCATTCTTCCTTACACATCCACAGCTTGGGGGTACTTGGCCATGAACAAAGGTGGAAATAACTCCCACACTTCATCTCCCTGAAGAACACGCCTTCAGTTTCTTTTACTCCAGACCTTCCCTAAACTTGCAGACCTCACTATGGTTCCCATGCTCTCCGACCTTGGTTGCATTATAAGGAGCAGGTGATACAACATCCCAGCACTAACTTACTTAATTCTGAGTTGTTCAAATTAGGTGTCTTTCACACACTGACACCTAAAAGAAAACCACTGAACTGCTGACCCTCGCTGGGTTTCAGACATTTAAAATGTGTAATGTGGCTGCTTCTTTGCCCTTCTTGCTTGACCTCATGCAGAAACTCTGACAGTTTCTGTGCAATTTCGAAAGGACCTGGAAACCATTACTGTAATGTAGGTAGTTTCCCTTTCACCTATGCAAGTTTTCTAACATTATAAATGTGAGTGTGACCTTTAAATCATAGTGAGATTTCTGCTTTAAACCATTTCTGTCTAAATGAGTATTTCCGCCTCAGCAGCAGAATTAAATTTATCCCCTTCTCCAAAAGAAATTCAAAACTTCTTCACTTAGTAAACTCTTGCAAAAACTAAGGTTCTGCTAAGAAACCACTCTAATGTTTAGAGCTTTCTTTCACTAGACATGTCCATAGCATATTTTGTTTTCCTGGAGTTTTATGACATGGGTCTTTGCTCTTCTTATTTTTTCCAACCTAGAGGAAGTGTTGCCCAAAATGAAAGACCAGCTCATTTTGTTCTGGAATTTGAACAGTGCCACCAGCTTCTGTCTGGATCAGATCTATAATAGTAAATAAAATGAGCTGGGGACCATTCCATGAGGTAGCATAGAATAATTCAAGTCCACAGGAATAAACTCTGTTTTTTTCCTAACACGCACCTCATGCAAATTGTGTCCCAGGAGTTGTCTATGGCCCTGGGCATCTTCTGTGAGGAGCTGAAACAAGGTCAAATATGCTAACAAATCAAAAGCATAGATGATCACAAGGCAGGGCTCAAACCCCATGCTCTACGCCATTTTACTTGCAAATATAGATATAATTAGTGTGCTTACAGAAGCAGAAGGGAGGCAGCAGGACTGGGAATGGGAAGGCCATGCCACCCTACCACCCTCTCAGCTTCAGCATGGATTTATACCAGTCTTGGCAACTTCATGCTCCAAAAACAATTCCTTTTTTTTTTTTTTTTTTTTTTTTGGGACACAAGGTGTACTCCTGAACTCACACAGAGGAGCAAAGGGGTCTGGTGAACTCTGGGGCTGGCACAAAGAGAATGGATGGGAATGGGCAGCTGGAGAAAGGAAGGGAGGCGGAAGGACTAAAACCACCAATGATTAGACTGGGTTAGGCTGATGGGAAACTGCAACCTCAGAGCACAATTGTTTGATGAATCTGGTGGCCTTCTTTTGAGTAGGCTGGTCAAGTCCCTGACATAACTACGTCCATGTGTAGAGAGCTTGCCTTACTCCAGATCTCACTACCCCTCCTGACCTGGACAGTTGACTGCTTGCTTTAACTCATTTCTTTCCCCTGCTCCCTCCATCCTTACCCCCTCAGAAGTGTTTGTGGTTAATATCTTCCCTTTAAAACTACTGCTTCATTTTTTCTACTGCCAACATACTCATCTTCAATGAAAAAATGATGAAGAAGATATATTTTCCCTGAAAACTCTATATCTCAGCAATATGAGCTCTCATGAAGCAGTGATGCCACCCTGGGGGTTTGGGTTATGATCTGATCTCTTCTTGCTGCTAGAGAGCACCAGGAAGACTTGTCTACATATCTCTGCAGGGATAGGAACAGTTGGAGCCTGCAGCTGGGGTTCAGTCATCTAAAAGTCATATCAATGTAGAGACAGCTTCTGTTACTTCTTATTTTCACCTCTGATCAAAAATCTTTCACATCATTACCTCCTTGCTGATTGCCATTGTCTTTGGATGAGGACTTGGATGAAGTGGATGTGTCACCTGTGTCAGCAGCTTCCAAACCTATGAGTAACCACAGATCTCTGTCAACTCTGAAATAACCTGTGGTTCATGCACATTAGAACTGTTGAGTCTGCAAAACTTCTATGCTTAATGTGATTTTGCATAACAGCTTCAGACCACAAAGGATGGTCTCATGGACCACAGTTTGGACTGAAGTGATGACTTTCAGTGGAAGGTCTTCTGGAAAGCAACGGTCTCTATTCCATATACATTTTTCAGTGTGCCATTTAGAAAAGAATATTCTTATCTGTGCAAAAAGCAGACCTGAAATTGCCAATGTCCTAACTTCTTCAATGGTGTAAAACAGGCTAGGTAGTATTTTTGCTCGGTACAACCTGCATCTCATCCTATCACTGTTCTCTAACTGCCTCATCCCACAATGAAAAGAAACAAACAAAAATCAAGATTTATTTTAAGTTTTTCTGTCAATTAGAAATTCCAGGTAAAAAGAAAAATGAAAGTAAATTCTCTGTCTCAGATGAGGGAGATACAGGATATTGTTATTTTTATATCACTCAATCAATCATGAATTGAGCTATAAAAAGTCCTAAATTCCTCACAGTCCCATATTGAGATGGAAGTTAATGCTTCATTAGCAGTAAAAGCTTCAGGTTATGTTACAGAGTAACCTTTTGTTCAAACATGATGTCTGGCATTTGCATAAGTGCTCGTGTATGTCTATGTCTTAGCTATTGAGATGATGTGACTCACCAAGCTCTTGTAAACAGAGGGGTTTTTTTTACTTCCTCTCAATAGGGTACATCCTCGCAGTTTGTTTTCTGAGAAACACAGCTGTCTTGTAGAGCAATGACATTCTTGGGCTTCATCTGCCCTTTTGCTACTGCATCAAATTTGTCTCTATTATGAGCCTGGCAGCTGGCCCTAGAGATGAGGGAGCCTAAGACAGCAATGCCTAACCCAGCTGAGCACCTGGGTTAAGGGGGATGTAGTTGTAACAGGCAGTTCTGCACAAACAGCAAGGCAGAGATGAAATTACTTTCTCATGGTGTCCCAAAGATCTTTGCACTGGCCCTCATTTCAAGCAGTGGGAAGGTCACCTAACAGATCCTTTCTATATCCTCCTTCTGTAATTACTTATTTGAGCTTACATACGAAATTAATATCAGGACCTATTTAGCCTCAAGCCATCTGTGAGCTGTACACAGGAACAGCCTAACCTCCATGGAGCAACGGGAGGACTGACTGTTTCTGTACCAGGACTTTGGTCTGGCTAGGATACGTTGGCCCTTAGAAATAGCATTAGGAAAATATAGCAGGAAAATATATCTCAGAAATTATAAACCTTCCATAAAAGTACCCAATTCCCTCTAAATCAGCTGAATACTGCTCTGAAATGTCACTGCTTGAATGAGTAGGAACCATCCTTTAATTCCAGACAAAACAGACCCATTACTCCATTTCTGCTGTGACGCATTGCAGTTTTCCATTCGGACTAACTTGGGTTGTCTTCTTCCTTGCCAGAAATGGGAAACTCAATTCTTTTCACAGATCTGGATGCCTCAAGCTGGGCTGCTCTGGGTAATATTTTCAAACATGCTTAAACCCCAACATTTGATAAACAGAAGTCATTGACAGTCCCCTGCAGCATAGATTGAGTTAGGCTGGTAACAGCATTATCTCACTATAGTATGTTGGTTGCAAGGCCAGAGTAACACTAAAGGCACACAGGGCTATATTTGCACTGCTGTTGCTACCACCTTCAACAGGGCTTGTCCTAAGTTCATTTAAAAATTTGTCTTGGAGGTTAGCATAAGCCTGGGGGATAATATTTTTGTTTTAAAATAATCCAGAAGGTAAGTTTTTTTGTTATATATTTGCAATGATTCTACAACTGGCATTTAAAACAAGAGCAACTCAGTGGGTTTCACAGTCTCTAGAAAACACCAGAGGGGCTGAAGTACAAATGAAACTTCCCTATTAACAGACCACTCCAGAATTAGGGATCAGGAAGTATGTCTTTCTCCCTCCAGGATCTCCCATTGTTTACTTTTCTGTTACAGCTTTTTGGTCTCTGTTCACTGTCTCGATTTTAAAAGTCAGGGAATTATTATTTGATAGGTGAATTTCAGAGTGGACATATCTAGCTCTACTAAGAGTTTTGTTTAGTTGGTTGGTTGGTTGGGTTTTGTTATGTCTGTTCCTCATAGAAAATTTGCCCAATGGAGGGAAGATCATTCTTCACAGAGGGGAAAAAATGTATGTTTGGTATGTGGAAACTTGAAAACTGCTGCTTTCTGCAAATGGTGTTCTAGGTAAGTGTTTGGAAACTACAGAAAAGGGTTCAACTGGCTCTAATATTGCATTACAAGTTACAACACACTGGTTTGTTTCATGTCCCTGCTTCTGATGATGATGTTTTTCTTTATTTCATGTCACAGAATCACAGAATCACAGAATCACAGAATCACAGAATCACAGAATCACAGAATCACAGATTGGTAGGGGTTGGAAGGGACCTCTGGAGATCATCTAGTCCACCCCCCCTGCTATAGCAGGATCACCCAGAGCAGGGTGCACAGAATCGCATCCAGGTGAGTTCTGAATCTCTCCAGAGAAGACTTCACAATCTCTCTGGGAGGTCTGTTTCAGTGCTTACATCATCCTGCACATTGACATCAAGATAAATAATTTTCTAACATATCCTCCATGAACCTTCATTCCTCGTGGAGTTCTTGTGGCCCTTGAATAAGATGATTGCTGTAACGCAGTGGTCACCCTAAATCCTCTCCAGTGTTGCCCAGGTAACTACATGACATCATCTCTATGCACACTGAGCTGCCTTTGCTCTCCATTGCAGTTCTACCTACAGGAGGCTGCACTGGCAGGGGCAATGATACCCAGGTGGATAAAGCAAACCTGGGGAGCCCATAAAGGTGACTGCTGTGCAGGGAAGGATACTGGGGCCACAGCTACGAGGCAACGCAAGTGAATAAAGCTTCATCCCATTGGAAGCAGAAGGTCAGTCAGCTCTTGAGGACTGGGTGAATTTGCAGCATGGAAGATGTACAGACACAAAGGAGTCAAGCAGGGACATATGCACAAGCAGCCACCAGCCTGGCAGGATGAGCTGGGAGACTCCTGCGAGGTGTGGCATGTATTCAGACAGACTTTTTCAGCTCTTTAGCTGAACTAAAGAGCCTCAGAGGCACAAGTTATGCTCTTCAAGACTGCTCACCGTGGCTCCCTGTGCAATGGAGCAGGTATTTCCTGTGGGACATAACTACATCTCTGTCTGGGCCAAGGGGTGGTCTACCTAGAAAAAGGTCACTGGGTGCAGCTTTTAATTAGCTATTAAATAATAATCATCCATACAGAGAAAGCAAGTTTATTTGTTTATTTCTGCCTATTAGCAAGCATTACCAGCCATTTGCTGGAAAATATGCAGGGATCTAGTTCAGGCATCCTATTAAAATGCTGTCAGCTGTGAGCTCTTTAACATTTCCTCTTCAGAGATCCATAAATATTCAGTATTCTTGTCCTGAAGGGCAGTTATTTTAGACTTAAGGATGTCTTGACATCCTTAAAAGCTGAAGTCCACCAAAAGTACAGATAAACTTAGTTGCTTCAAGGCCCATATGGAGGAAGGTAGGTCTTAAAAGTGCAAGGTTCCTGTTGCAGCAAACCATTTTCCAGACCTACCAGTGTAAGCAACAAAGTCAAAGCAAGAACAAAGAAATGCATTTCATGGTCCCATTTGGGCTGTGATTACAGGAACATCTGATATGCCATAAAAAAGCAGGATCTTTCACAAACTTTCTTCTCATTTTCTCTTTCCTGCTGCCAGTTCTTCTATCCTCTCCTCTTGCTCTGGCTTTCCTCCTTTGTATCAAAGCTGTTGCTTATCAGACTGCTCTGGTCCTGCTTAGATTGCTGAACTAAATGGAAAATAGTCCATTACCTGCTTTTCAGAAGGAAGGATGGAGGGGAAGGTTCATTTTCTGCTAGGTCAGGGAGTTGTGCTGGCTCTCAGCATCACCCAATGAGTTGGTAAAATATATGTAATGTTACATGTGACCAGAGGAAAGAGAAAAAATCTGTGTGTGTGAAATGGGACCTTTCCTTTTTGACAGTGGTGAGCCATTAGATCAGTTTACTTTGACCTGTGAAACTTTATCTTCTGATGTTGTGGACTTCTTCCCTTGAAAGTGTATTTACCATTGTGGGGTTTCCTTGATTTGCACATGGTTGAGCCTTGAACAAAAGGTGAGATTTGCTTTTGCCATTTACAGGATCTGTAAAGAAAAGGCAGTTGCCCTGAGAGCAAAATTGGAACAAATGTCCATGGAGAAGGTAAAAGAGCCCCCAGCAGAAGGACAGTAATTAGGCTCTGATCTTCCTTTGCTCTAGGATGAGGTCACTAACATGATGAAGCTATGGAGAATACTGTTCTTTTTTGGAAAAAAAGACATATCCTGCCTTGATGCTTCATATCAACCCAAAAAGTTGCACCCATTGTTTTTGTTTCCTTCTTGTTTGTCAATGCAATGTCATCAGTTGTTTCAAAGTTTAGACTTAGGGGCCTGCCTTCAACAAAAAGATGGCATTTGGATCTGAAAGGAAACTAGAACCCATTACAGTTCCTCTTGGGGTGCTGCCCAGGATATTTCCCATACCTCTAAGCACCACCCTTTTTAAAGCAAGCTGTAAAAGCTGGTTTCTCCTACACTCCTTAACCTCATGTTTTCATGTTTCCTTACATGATATTGAAGAACCACTTCTTGTCCAGGGATATACAGCCTTTACTTGCCAAAGTTCACGTGAAAGGAGAATTGGCTGGTTTCTCTGCAGAATGGGTCTTATTGCAAGCTCTCTCTTGATTTACATGTGGGACTGTACCCAAATAATCCTTCCTGGAGAATAGGAAGTAAATTCAGGTCAGTTTGATTCACCCTCCTTACTTTCAGATTGGATACGCAGCCCAATAAGAGGAAAAGAACCAGCTTTAAAATTCAGCAGGTTGTTTCTCCTTTTAAATGGGTGATTTGGATACTGGTTTGGAGCATAAGGAAGCATAAATTATAACACAAATGAGAATGTGGGAGACAGTGTAGGAAAATTCTGTATAAAAAAAAAGCAGAGAGGGAACAACATTTGGGGAATAAAAAGTAGGGCAGATTTTGAAATATTCTCAAAACCATTTAACACCATCTGTCAGGGGCTTGTGTTGCTAGGGATTTATCATCTATCTACAAAATCCTCTGGCTAGTGAAAACAAATTTGGGAAAAGATGATTAAACTTCTCCTACCCTTCGACTCCCACCCCCGCACTCCCACCAACCAACTCATCTTCCCAACTATGCTGAGAGGAGGAATTGGCTGAATCCATGTGCAACGTTATGGAATGACCAGAAATTTTTTAAAAAAGCCTAATCAATAGTTGTAATGTCATCCCTTTTAGCTTGCCACAGTACAGCTCTGATTTTGCAGTGCTTATACAACAAACCCTGAAACACAGATTCACAACCCAAGGGCCAGCCAGGCTCTAAATGATAATGTCCCTGAGGCAGAAGGTTGATTCACAGGAGGGAAGCAAACACAGAAACCCAAAAGCATCGGAATCAGAAATCCCCCAAGAAATCCCCAGGGGTTTTGTTACTGCACATCCTACAAGTTTTTTGACCAAAATCTACCTTGCATGTTTTTAAATCCTATTGATCAAACCTAGTCTAGAGGCTGCTTTTACAAAACAGTAATTAATAGTCTGTAGTGCTGTTCTAGCTGTATAACAATGATCTTATGATCAAGCTACAGATGTCAGAGATGGGTCTAAAGCGCTGAAATTACCTTCTTGGCTAGAAATAGTTAAACACTTGTATGAAAATTTCAACACCATTTTTATTTCAAATAAGCAATAGAGTCAGTTCCTAATTGCTGTAACACTGCCTTTGGGGATGAACTACAAGAACATTACTTTCTCCCACTCAATACGCTTCCTTGCTTTCCTATATGCCTCAGGATACAACATGAAGTCTCCTTACAGAAGAGCAGAGAGAGAACAACATTTGGGGAATAAAAAGTATTCCCCAGAATCCTGGCCATAAGAAGCTTCAGGAGATGAATGTAAAAAGAGACAGCTACACTAAATATCCCATAGGGCATTTCTGCATAATAATAATAATAATAATAATAATAATAATAATAACAACAAAAATAATACCTTTGTTTTATTTTGCACATTCCAATACAATGGAAAATAATTTAAAAAATTAACTGGAAGTTACCTTTGTGATAAACTTACTTGAACAATCTGATTTTAGGAAAAAGTATTTTAATGATTTTTTACAGCCTCTGCTATTTAAGTTGTTCTAATAAACTAGTTATTTAAACTCCAGTTAAGTACCTATTAGCCTGCTATAAATGTCTTTGAAATGTGCCTTTAGGTTGAACGTTGTTCTTGATGTCTGTCTTCATTTCTGAAAGCAAGTTACAGACTCCATGCAATCAAAATAAACATATCAGAGAAGATTTTTAAATAAAAGTGTATTTCCTGAGACAATTAAATTGTAATTGTCTAATAACAGAGGCTCTGGAATGATAACTGAACTCTGGAAAGCACAATGAAGAGCAGTACTCCCGTGAATTATTCCATATACTGGGGAGATGGACGACAGATCGCCAAAGGGTATAGGCTGGTCTGATTTGTGTGAGGAGACAAAGTCTGTGTGAGCAGTAATCCCCACTCTGAGCTCTCCGTGGAGCAGCGGGTACTGAGGTGAAGGCAAGCTTTGCTAAATTATCATGGGCAGCAGTTGTTTGTTCCGTTTCCTTTGGCTGAAGTTTGTTTTCCATCTGGCAATTTGATTTTCAGTCCTGCAGGACTTGAGAGAGGGTCAGTGAAAGAACAGAGGATCCCAGATCTCTGTAAAAGAGCTCTGCATTCAGATGTAATTGAGCTGCTGTCACTGTTCAGTGCCTGCGGGACTGGAGACACCTTTGGAGAAGATAAATAGGAGGCTCCTGTTGCTACATCCTGAATGTACATATCTTTTTAGTTGTGCACACCTGCACTGACATTCTGGAACAATTTAAGATATGAGGAAACTCCCCCCATGCATCTGGGCCATCCCTGTCCATCACCATGCATCAGCTGCTCTGCTGTAACTGCCCATATGATGCTGCTCTTACATCATGACACATGTGAGGGATCTATGCCTTAGTCATGAAACGAGGATTAGTGCATGAGGAGTTCCCATGGAGCATATGACGTGTGTAGGGGGGCAGCTCCACACTCTACGCTGTGCTCTGTGGTGGCACCAGTCCTTCTAGGGCCTTTGTTTTTAGGGGAAATAATACTAAATGGTTGGGATGAGATAGTAGGTAGAAGGGGTCCTGATTTGAGGAAGCAGTGAGGATGGAAGTAGGAGACCACAGAAAGTAAGAGAGCAGTACATGTTGGGGGACGGCTGATTTGGGAAGAAGTGGATGGGGTAGAGTGGGTGGGTTTCTATTTCTAGATGAATTAAAGACCCTGGCTCTGAACTCTGTTGGGGTTCCCCAACTAATTAGGGTAAGACCTGTCCTCAAGACACATGTATGCATGAGTGTACATTGCTGTTTTTGGAGATACTGAGACCTTGGAGTCCTATCCTGCAGTATGACCAACAGTGCTTTTCTGCCACTTGGAAGATAAATGTCTCATTTTGGCACCAATCCAAAGGATGAAGTGGTCTGTATTTGCTTACCACAAGCTAGGCACTCAATGACTCATCTTCATTCATTCCATCTCCAAAGAAAAGCAATGTGTATATCTGCCAGACTTTCTCACTCGAATATTGCTGACAAATGACAGATTCACTGGCATGACACAATTCCCCGTGATACTGTTGTGGAGTCAACTCAATACAAAAAGAAAAGGACTCCAGCATATTGCTAACTCAAGTGTGCAATTTTTTGAGTGCACGCTCTGCAGAGAAATATGAAAAACCATAGCCCTGGACTGAAGGAAGATTCATCAGCTGTGTGCAGATGAAATGTAACTGATTATCTAAAGTCCAAAAATTGAAGGTGGACTTTTTAATTGATTTCAATGACCTTACAATGAAATCCTTATTCTTTATTTTTTCTTGGGTTAAATGTCAACCAAAGCCAAATATTCCCTGTTGTTTTCAAGTTGCAGAGTCAATGACCGGCAGCATACACATGCATTGCTACAACCACCCAAAATATAACTATCCCTCTCTCCTCATCCTGCAAAATGGTCTGAGTGACATGGCAAAGAAAGAGGATTGCTCTTCTAAGTCAGATTGGAACTGTATGTTCCATGTGACCAGCCTGCAACATCAACAAGAGCTACCTCTACATACCTTCTAGCAGAATTTGTGAAAAAGTGAAGGCGAATGGAACAGCTTGTCTATCCAACTGTTTACAATTTGGAATGCTAATTCCCAGAATCTGTGAACCCCTTGAAGTATTACTGAGTTCTGCACCCTGGGAAGCTATGTAAAGTCACAAGAAAATCACTAAGGATATTGTTTTAATCCCACTGACACTGATGGCTCAACCTAATTGTCTCTAGTGTGGTTAGAATTTAGCTTTGAGTTTAAAAACCTGGAAGAGTACTACACAGATGGATAATGAACAGGTAGACAGATAAGTGCCAAAATGAAAATAAGTTGTTCTTACACTTAAAAACAGGCTTTATGGGAAACATCCATCTTAGCAACTCTCTGCTCCCAGAAAGGGAAGGTTTCGAATGATGGCTTTTAATAATTCATTCAGTGATTCTTGCTGTATGCTATGTGGATGTGAATTTGCTTTTCTTCCTTATAAAGCTTACATTCAATTGAGAGAAAAGAGCTAATATTTACATGTGTGAGGATTAACTGATGATGGTATTTGTGAGGTGAGAAATCTTATTATTACCGTAGAATGCATTTATAAAATGGGCTTGAGTTGAGGATTTGAAGTTTCCCACAGCTAAGGGAACACTGCACTAGTCAGACAAATGTTATTCTCTGTGTCTGCAAAGTAAGTCTGATTCATATTTGAGTCCATAACTGTGCTTGGATTATGTACTTTAAACGAGTCTTTCAAGTCACTCTGCTCACCTTATTGAGATCCTCACTGAAGATGGACACACTTCAGTATTCCTCTAACCTAGCTGTGTCAGTGACAAATTAGTTTCCACGGTCACTTAATGCCAACTCTCAGCATTGGGCCACTTGCAGATAGACCAGCTCTGATGTCTGTAATTCAGAGGTAATGACATTTGTCCACTGAAAACTGGATCAATATTCTAAATCCTTTTCACTAAACATCAGAGAATTTCAGTTACTACTGACTCCAATAGCACATCATTAAACACAGAGCCAAAAATATTCCCTATAATTCTACCTGTTACTCTACAGAAGAATTCTGTCTTCAGACTTGGATAAATAAAATCATTAACAGAATGAGACTGACTGCAATGAAAAAACTTTCAGAGTTTCCTTCTCATAAGAAACTGACCTTTTGTTTCCCTCTCTCTGTTGAGGGATTTGCCGTAGAAGAAATATCAGGAACTACTCATATGAAGATACGTAAAATGCAGAAAAATGGACTTTCCCTTACATAAGGTTTTAATGATTAAAAATATTTTGACAGCTCTGGTAACTGATGAATGGAAATGTTTTGTGGAGAGGTCTCACATGAGTCAAAACCATCAATGAAAAATTATCAAAACATTTCATTTCAAGACTCTCAAAGTGCCATTTCTGCTAAAGTTTGGCTACATTGTTCTGACTGCAATAGAAAGATTAAGTCACTTAAATCCAAAGTGGATTTCTTCTAGCCTCAGCAAAGTCAAGTCATTTGATAAAGAACTCTGAGAACATTTTGGGTATTCTGAGTTTTGGCCTGTTTTAGTAAGTATTCTATGCACTGCTTACAGTAGTGCCTCCATTATCCTACTGCCTGGCCACTTCATGCTCTCTAACACTGGTTTTTGCATGGCAGCTCTTAATTTACATACAAGTTGGCCATTCATTTTAAAATGGGCACCATGCCTTCCATAGTCAGAAACTCTGTTCAACGAAGACATCCATGTCTTTAATGACAAGATAGATAAACATCCACACAGTCCCTGTTGTTTTCTACAGGAGATGGATAATGAATACCTCTGAGGTCATGAGACTAACAGAGGTTCCTTGGGCCTGCAACTCATCTGTAGTCAAGCAGAAATTTGAAAATTGCTATACCAATGCCAGGTCATCATAATAATCCTTGGATTTGCCTTCCTTCCCCACCAACTTTCTCCACCATGGTAGCAATAGAACAGCTTCATTAGACTGGGGAAGATTGGACCAACCTGCAGATTAACCCACTCGCCCTTAAAACCCTCATCTTTGCCTCTGCTAATGCAAATTTACCTTGAAATTCGCACAGAAACCAAGCCTAGCTGGTGACTCATTTTGCAGTGGGGACCTTTTGAATCATTCCTACCCACACATATGTACACTTAATGCCTGCACACCAAGAAAGGACCCAGAAGCCTGGCTTCTTCCTGCGAACAGCAATGATTTCAATCTGAATTCAGGCTTTTGATGCTAGGAGGGTTTTGCAGAGGATCTGAGAGCTTCTGTGCCTACGCATTCCTTAACCACCAAATCCTCACCCCAGGGCTGTGTGCACAGAAGTCAATGAAGACAAAGGAGACAGATATGTCCCCAGCCTGTCCAGACAACAGTCTGTGTTGTGACTTTGAAACATCTCCAGTCATTGGATCAGATGGACACAATCATGTGTGCGTTGAATGCTACATGTCAGATGGAGCTTGTATGACAGAGAACTTATTTCTTCCTAGCACATATGCGCTCTCCTGGAAATAACTCTTTCCAGCAAGTCCAACTAAGTGGGAATTCTCATAGCTTGAACACTGATTTTTTGTATGATCTGAGGCAGTGCCATGTCTCTTTTCCCTAATCGACTTGTGCTTCTTGTCTATGTAGGTGGTGAGCTGATGTAAGCCAAAATGTGCACCTACACAGCCAGCATAGGAGACTGATTCTAGCTGAGAGTTATAGGTAATCATGGGACAACCTGTACTTAATTAGAATGCATTTGTATATTCAGTTATTCATGTTCAGAAGTTTCTGTAAGATCAAGGCTTAGTATTGTACCCATGGCCTTTATATTCACTGCGTGGGTAGTAACAAAAAGACAATACTCTTTGTCCAAGTTGCAAGGTTTCTGCCAATATTTGTCATCTGGGATACATTCCCTATCTTTGCCCTCGCCTTTCTGTCTGAAGTAGTATCATCTGAATGGCAAGACACGTTGCAGCCACACATGCTTAGTGTTTGTTATTTGGCTTATATTCAGACTCCATGGAGAAACACTCATAAAAATTGTCCTGATCAAAGGACAATAGCAACAAAACTTTGCAGATGTGTTAATGAGATATCTGGGGCTGGACAAACAAAGTCATGCCATTTGAAGGCAGAGTCTTTAATGGATCCATTCTGTGTGAGTGCTGGATGGGATGAATCTGTTTCCAAGAACATCACTTTAAAAGTTCAAATGATTCATCTTCTCCTAGTGAAGCACTGCGGGATTATGTCTATGCAGTTGTGTCAAACCTCGTAAGAGAGTTTCTTGGGTTGAAGTTCTCTGCTTGGCATCATTAACTGCCCTGAAGCTCCTGACAATGCTCCTACAGTTTCATGGAGACCAGGAATTTACTCTAAGACAGTCTGAAAAAATAATTTGATGTTCTTAGAGGTCAATATCTATACCTCTGTAAAAATCAGGTTGATTTCTTTTCCTCCTTTCTTTCCATCTAGCAATGGGAAGTTCTTCTCTCAGGACAGGAGCAGGTACAAAAGGGACACAAACCACAGCCCGTTGCTTTTCCAGGACTAAGGATGGAAACATCCTGCGTAAGTGCAAAGAGCAACACAAGGGACATCAAGAAGAATCAGGTTCTCCTGGTCCAGGACTTCATCACTGCAGGTGTCACTTAAACTTTGCATTGAACCCTCAGCAATGAAAAGGTTCAATGCAATTTGGAGCCAACCTGTATTGTATAAAAGTTTCCCTCAGTAAATCACAGCTGGAGTCATATTAAAGTCAAATTATAAGAATTAATTTTAATAATACTGAAATGTCTCATTCCAACTGCAATTGTTTTGAATTTTATAGTACAGTTACCCAAAAAAGTATTTTTTTAGGGAAATGTTATGTTGAAAAAAAAAGTAAAAAATCCTTTTTTAAAAGACTTCACTAGATATTTTTTTGTTTTCAGTCCCCCCTTCTGCCAAATTAAATTCTGTGGAAGCTGGCAGCTTCTTCTGGCACATGTACGCACTGTTTCTAACAAGGCAAAGGAGAACCTTTAAAACCATTCACCCAGCGATGTGAAATGTCCAACCAAGTAGCTGCATGGCCCACAGGGAAGCAGCATTGCCCATAGAAGTGGTCTGGTTTGACAGGGCTGTTACATCTGGCAATCAGATTTACTGAGAGACAGACATATAGATCCTGGGTCTGTCCTCTAGCCCTTCTTATTTTCTCTTTTATATTAAAGACTCCTCTCCAGCTTCCAAGTCCTTCCTGACAACTTCTTATGAATCCTACACTCAGAAATTAAGTGGAAATCACTATCAACACCTTAAAAGGTTCATTGCTTGAAATTGGGTGTTATTTTGGGGGGTGTAGAGGTTAAGTGTGGAAAGGGCTAATCCCTATGTAGTCACCTTTATTGCTATCTTTTATATGGGCAGAAGAGAAAGTAGAAAATAACCTTCGGTTACCTAGTCCCCACCCATGCTAGGTTCACTGCATCTTTTCAAAAGCCATCTCACAGCAACTGATGGTCTTCTCGCTAGCCTCGAGCAGCATTTCAGGAGCGATTAAAATGGTTGGGAACGTGTCTGGAGGAGAAGATATTCCTCTGGCCTCTATTTAAATGAAGCTGCTATTCATTCACTAGAGTTTCTAATTACCAGTACTATAATTGACATACTGGAGTAATCTATTTGAGGAAGGGGGAAGGGGGCCAGAGTGATTTTATTAAAACATGGGCTGGCAAGCCTGGTGCCAATGTCAGCTGAGCAAATGTAGCTTAGCTTGGAGGCATGCAGGCAAAGATGAAGGGGAGACAGAAGAATGGTGTAGGCATAGCCATGAAGTGGTCAGAGGTTTGACAGAATGGTCTTTATTCCGCAGCAGCCTTTTTGGGGTGATCTTAGCCCATGAAGCCTCAGTGACACTAGTTCTTCCCCAGGGGTGTAGGTAACCCAGTTGGGCTGGATGGAAGATACGATTTCACAAGAATGAGAGACAACGGAAGAGGCTCTGGACATTATCAGGTATCATGATTCTGTTGATGGTGAGGTTTTAGGAGCAATGGGTAAAGGGGAGTCCCTTATTTTCTCTCTTGCCTTTTTTGTTCCCCAGGTCCTAGACGATCTGGTCTCTCTAGGATCTGAGATGACAGCACAGGCCATGTTGAAGTTTTGGGTACCCTCCACTTCACCCTCTCCCAGATTTAGGCTCCCACACCCTACACAATCTTCTTCCATTTCCATGCCCATCCCAGGGCCCAGAGATCCTCCCACGCAAACGCATGGACATATGGCTCTGCAAAGTGCTGGGCAGTAGGAGGAAGATGCTGGTGGGGTGTTGGGAAGGAAAGAACAGCCTATTGCTGGCCCTGCCTCTCTTGTAGATAACATCACTCCACCTCTGCTCTGGAGAGGCAGAGAGCACAGGCAGCGGAGGTTTTGTGGGGCTGGGAGGAGGCAGTAGACATGGCAATTGCATTGTTGTCACCCTGGTCTTTTTTTTTTTTCCTCCCAGGCCTTTTATGGGGGTCTCTCTATGACTCCTGTTGGAACTGAGATTCCCTATGGCAGATGCTGGCTCATGTTACTGCAGAGCCCTTGTCTGAGTTATGTGAATGGCCTCCCAGAGCAACAGCAATCAAGGATCTGCTGCAGAAGTTCAGGATGGGATTGAGATCACAGATTCAGACATCAAACTTGAGAGGACATCATTGGTGAGGCAGAGTAAATGACAGCCTGCAGTGAATCTGGATGCTGGGTTTATTGAAGAACCAACAAAATTAGAGCCTTTACCCTATCTGTTTATCTCACACACCCACTCACTCACTCCCACCAGCACTGCCTTCACAAGATCTTGACTTGCCTTCCCAGCAGGGAAGTCACTGCTGGTCCAGGCAAAAAGTCATGTTGGTTCTCATGTCTTTCTGTTAACTTGAGGATTCAGGACATGTCACTCCATGAACAAGATACATGGCATTACAACTGATATCAAGCACATGTGTATGGGCAACTTGAAACTACTGTCTGACAGGATCAGACCCCAAATGTGCCCATACACTGAGCTGAGTCTTAGCTTTGAGAGAAGTTGTCATCTCCATTCATTGAGGCTGAAATGAATGACTGAAAGATTTAGTTCTGAAAAAGACTTTGTGTGAGTGTTGCCTATGTCTATTGCAGTAGGTAGTATGAAAACAGACTGACATATGTGCTCCCTTTCTCAAAAAGCTTAAAACTTTAATGGAAATACAGCGGGACAAGGGGTACAGGCATAGAAAAGAGTGGTATGGATGACAGACCTATTGAAATGTCGTCCAAGAATGCATCTTGACAGCTGATCTTGCTCATCCTTCCCCAGAGATATCTTGAGTTAGATGAGTGGTTCTCAGGTGGATAGTGTATGTGGCAAGGGTGATACAGGAGTCACTTCATAGCAGCATGCCCTGAGGCCGTGTCCTGACTGCACACTGACAAGTTCTTCTCTAAACAGCCAGAAACATTTTCCACATCATCATTGATACCTAGATAACCATTAACTGTGTTCAGTTCCTAACCTTGACAGCAATCAAGGTGTCTGTGTGTCCATCCCCACAGTCTACCTCCAGGCCTGGCATTAGTATGGAATATGAACATTTTTTTCCCCATCACATCTTCAGCTGCACTGTTTTTCCCCTTGCTCTGTGGCAAATCAGCTATGGAGTTGTAAGCTCTCCAGGGACAGTCTCTCCTCTTTTTTTTTGGTATATGATCAAATACTTGTGTCCAGCTCTAGAGCTTAATATTGTCTTAATAGTAAATAGCCATGAAAATAGCCAGGCCTATCCTTTAGATAAGAGCCAGCTGTGAAGTCTGGATGTTGCTCCAAATTTCCCCATAGTTTGGGACCATGCCAAACTGGGGATGTGGTGTGAGCTAATCACTGACAGAAATTAGAGGCTGCTCTGAAAGGCAAGTGGTTGTTGTGCTGAATGCACAATATTAAGATCTTATCTTGCTTTACAAGCAGACTAAACCCAGAATGAATCAATTATGAGATTAGAATTAATCCAATAATCCTCTGTTCTTCTGTGCCTGGAATCAGATGGTGCATCTGTAACGACAGTGTTAGTTACAGCAAATGAGATCACCATTTGTCCCATTTTATTAAAAGCCTTTCCCAAGCGTTAACAGCTTGGGTGAGAGGTTGAAATGAAATTAAATTGAAATATCTCCTCTTTGACTGATTGCCATCGTGTATATACCCTTGGCCTCAGCCACCCAGACTGGCCAATGCAGGAAGATGCCCCGTGACTGTAGCAATGGGATGAGGAGAAGTTCTGCTGAGGGATTTCCACCCCTGGACCTGGCTGCCATTATACTTGGGCTTGTGGCACAGGGGAAGCCACAAAGCATTACTGTCCTCCTTAAATTCCTTTTGCAAACTCCTCTTCCAATATTGCAGCTCGTAGTCAGGGCAAAAAGTTGAAAGGTGCCTCCCTGCCCAACAGTTGTGCCTCCCACCAGCCAGGTCTTGCAGTAATTGTCCTCCCTTCCCTATTCTACATGCTTTTTACCCTCCCATTTGTCTTGGCCTAAATCTGGATAGTTGCTCTCCTGGCATGTCTCTTGCATATGAGACCAGACATGGGCAAGCACAAATTTGTCATTTGCCGGGTTTTACTGTTTGACATTTATGTCTGAAACACGGTGCTTCAAAGCAAGACTTCTAGTTAGTTTTCCCAACTCTTCTTTCTCCTTTTCTTTAAAGAAAGGGAAAACCCAAAAAAGCCCAAGCCCAAAGTAATACTGCTACATACAACTATAACCACTCCTTATTTGGGTCATCAAGACTTGAAACTGGGATTTGTAGTGCTCAGGCAGGTCTGTCACTGAGTCCAAGACATGGGAGCTGTTGATCAGCACCATCCCAAACACAACTACAGGCTGGGTTGAGAATGGATTGAGAGCAGCTCTGAGGAGAAGGACTTGGAGGTGTTGGTTGATGAGAAGCTCAACATGACCCGGCAATGTGCACTTGCAGCCCAGAAAGCCAGCTGCGTCCTGGGCTGTATCCAAAGAAGCGTGACCAGCAGGGAGAGGATTCTCCCCCTCTACTCTGCTCTAGTGAGACCCCACCTGGAGTTCTACATCCAGCTCTGAGGTCCCCAGCATAAGAAGGACATGGAACTGTTGGAGCAAGTCCAGAGGAGGGCCATGAAGATCATCTGAGGGCTGGAGCACCTCTCCTATGAAGACAGGTTGAGAGAGTTGGGGTTGTTCAGCCTGTAAGAAGATGACTCTTTTTGCTGTGGTTCTGCCTGTGTGTCCTTCAGGAAACTAGATTTGGCCCAGGCCCCGTGCATTGAAGATTAATTTCAAAGTTTGAAGCCTGCTGCCAAGACAAGTGCTCCAGGTCTCTCCCTTTATCACCTTTCAATTCCTTTTTCCAGCCAGAACCACTTGGAAAAAGTTAAAAATAACAGCAAATTTTCTTTTCATTTTGCTGAAGAAAACCTGAGCAATTTTGGTTTAGGCTTTTCAAAATAACTGTCTAAAGCAGCAGAGAGACCTGGATAATCCCAGCTTTCACAGTTAAAATTGTCAAATTTAGGAGCAACTGCAAACAGAAGTTCAAGAAAAGCATTTTTCATATCTTTAACTTTAGGGCCCTGATGATGAAGTGCTGTTTGAAAACTTCAAGAGCTGCTATGACATTAAGCTGGAAACATGAGCAGAGCTGTGAAAGAATCAAGACTTAGAATTTTACTTTGATATTTAGTTTTACTTTTCTGAATAGCTTACTCTGCAGAAGTCATCTGGCAATTGAAGGAGGTTGAACTTCTGTATGCTTCTAGCTAGGCTGGAAATATTGCCAAAGCAGACCCTTCATCCCAGATAGATGCATTCAAGAAATGAAAAATACTGAGGAAAACAGATGAACTGGACGTTCTTTCATGACCCCAGAAAAAGTCAACCCCCTTCCTGCAGAGTGGCTTGAGTGTGGAGAGTTGTACTGTGTCCCAGAGGTGATAAACAACCAGACTTGGTAGAATTGAACTTCAGTGCTGCTCCTAAAGACCAACATAGGAGGTCCAAAGCAAAACTCCTCCATCCCAGCACTGCACTAAGTTTAACAGATCCCTCTCTGAACTGTGTCTCTCTTGACAGACGGCTCCACTGATGAACCAGAAAAGAAATGTTTACAGCAACCTGATTAGAGGAAAAACTTCTTGACATTTACAAAGACAAACAGAGATTTTTCAAGAAAAGGTTCGAGGAGAGCTGTGGCTCCTCTTCTCAATAGTTCAGTCCTGTCTTTTGATCTCGCAGTCATCCTTTAAACAAGATGTCCTTCAGTTAGGAGCAACAGAACTTCATAGATTCCTAGACATTATTTTAGACATGGGCTGGTCCAAGAAGCCTCTTCAGAGGTGCCACATCATGTTCAGTATCACCTCAGCTGCACACTTCGTCTTGTAACTGTGTCAGCATTGGAGATGGACAAGTGCATCTTTGGCAAAAGAACAGATCTCTGCAATGGAAACAAAAATGCAGTTTCCCTATCTTTTTGCTGCTCTTGTCCTTCTAAGGGAAACATTAGCTCTATATGACAAGGGAACAAGCAGGTAAGTGAGAAGAAAGGAGCGAATAAGAAAATTATTGTATAGCCTCATACTTTGGTTGCTAAGCTCTTTCAGACCTTTCAGAATCTGTGTAGCAGATTTTTTTAAATCAGATGCATCCTGAGGGAATTTTTTTCATCTATATTTAGACCCCAGTCTCCTAAACTCTTGGATTCCTGCTCCAACCCACCTCTTCTTTTTGAATGGGTGCTGAATACTTCTAAGATCTCCTCCTACGTCTTAAACCAGAGATGTGTTTTGCAATGCAGCAGGAGCTATTGTGGCAAGCATGAATACGTCCAACAGCACACACAAGATGGAAGAGGGAGGGGACGTATCCTACTCATTGTTGGAGAATGCTAGTTATCAAAGCTTCCTATTGTTCATACTTTCCAAGGGAAAAGAATGATAGAATTAACCCAGGAAGACTTTTTTCACAAAAAGTGACTTGGACTGGGTGCATCAGGCTGTCCTGGTACACTGCATCCTCATATGCACCAGTTGTCCACTTCAAAGACATGGCTCCCTGGAGTGGAACCCGCAGCTGTTAAGTAGTATGTCAGACTACTAAATACCAAAACTCAAATGGGAACAGGAAGGTTAGGATGAATTCTTTCTTTCAGTGTAATACATTAAGTAAGTAGATTTACACCTACAGAAGATTTGGTCCACCGTAATCAACAGAAACTGAAGATTAGATTTCCAGCCAGCATGCATTTTAAACTGTTCCTTTGATCTAAAGCCCTTCTCTAACACCATAGCTGGAAAAACAAATTGCAGTCCCCAACAGCAAGGTATAAGCAACAGCCCCATGAATATGTAAAGACCTTTCAGATGGTATTTTAAAACAGCGTTCAGTAACCATTATGCCACAGTTAACTGACTTCACCAGGCTTAAAAACAGGAGTCTTTAATTACAGTCGTTTATATTTCCAAAGATAGACTATAACATATTTATAAACAATCTGTGCACTTGGTGAGTAAATGACACACGGCATGAATCATTCGCTAACATTTCTTATATAATATTCAAAGTGGGCATGAATGTTTCATGAAAGCTGAACTTGGTAGGGAACTGAGCTTTCTTCCTTTCCCATACACACTTTCTAGGCAGCCTCTTCCATCCATTTTTTCTTCTGTGAAAGTTCTGAAAGACTCAGAATTCCTGGCAGAAAGAAACACCTTTGGATTTGCTGGGCTATTTCCCTCGCTGGACCATTGCGACTGAGATTTGGAGCAACTGCGCTAGGAGTGCAGAGATGCCTGCTTTGTCCCAAGTAATTACCTCTGAAACAGCAAACCGCTTGTGTCTCATGGATGTGGTACCAGTCCCTTGTGCCACAAGGAGATCCTGCCATCTGAGACATTCAACACGGCATCTCAGACATGAGAAAGGCAAAGGATGGGAGATTGGGTTTCCAGACAGTCAGAGGTCTTAGACATTTTTCCCGGACAGGGAAGGACTGAGGTCATGTCTCTGGTGAAAAATCACTGAGATTTAGCAGTTCCTAGAGTGGTGAGAAAGGACTGGACCAGACCCCATCAATGCTAGACACGGACAAGCCTCCATGCAAACCCTAGCTGAGTGCTAACAATGGAGCGCTATGGCCATGCTGACTGGTTGGCCAAGATCATGGTGATAGCCTAAGACCTGAGTTCATTTGGATGAAAATGGAGGTGTTCACATGCAAGCAGGAGTCCACAGTCTTATGTTGGGCATTATCATCCTTTTCTTTATAAACCCTGGCCCAGCTGACCTTGTGGGCTTTGTGATGTTTCCTTCAGCCTCAGCCTCTGCCCTCACATGTGGTGTGGCACCATGCACATCTAGGCACTTCTCTGTTTGTCCTCCGCTTTGATCAAGTGTTTGGTTAAAGGTGTTTGCATAACACTGCAAATACATCAGGCACATTTCTGGAGGACTGACCCACGAATAATTATAAAAATGGCCTAGATGCTTCCCTAAGCTCAGGGAATCCCAAAACTGTCAGTTGCCAGAAGCTGGGTCACTAGATCAGGGAAGAATAATTTTCTATGGGAATTCCTAATTGCATTTCGTGTGTCTCACATTCTTCCCTAAAGTCCCTGGTCCTGGCCACTGCCAGAGGAGGGGTGACTGTTCGGACTGATCCATATAGATATTTTTTCCTTCCAGTCTTCTCCTACTCCACAGCCTCCTTAAACTCAAAGCAACAAGTCAGCTCATTAGAGGACTGCAGAAGAGGAGAAACCCACACTAGCTGCTGCCAGTGTGAGAAAGGAGTTGGGGGTATGAAAGTCCTGAGTTTTGGCAGGACACATTCAGGCATCCCAGTGATAGAGCAGGGTGTGTGTGAGTGTGTGCATGTATATGTCTGTGCCAGAAAAAAAGAGGGATCCCTTGTAGCCACTCCGTGTGATGGTGCTGTAGTTGCTCTGAGCAAATGCACGCTGTGACAGCAGGAGAACATCTCACTTGGGGAAGAGGCAGGCGATAAAAGGCTTTTTCACCGTTGCAACACTTTGCTGTCCTCACTCAGTTTTTATGAGGGTTATCCAACCCTTGGATGGCCACAGTGACTGTTTCACAACAGAAGAGTGCAGTTCTGGTGTTCAGTGGAGATCCCACATTTGAGTCCAATTTTTTTATTCATTGGCAGGACTGACATGATGTGATTTGGTAACTGGCAGTAATGCCAGCATTGCATTTTATCATCCCTAGCTATGTTTGTGCGATTTGTAATTCCGTTTGGAAAGGACTTCAGTGAAGGGATGGAAAGCAAATTTGTATTCACATGCATTGCTCAAATCCATCTCTCTTGTTAAATCAATTATTGGCACACCTGCCCGAAGCCAGTGTCTTGGCATAGACAGGGATTTAGGTTCCTTTTCTGAGTTTCGTTAGGTGCAGCAGTATGTAAAGTGTAAACAGGAATGGATCAGCGAGGGAATGCAGTGCTTTCCAACCTATATTTTGGCAGTCTGCCTACAAAAGAAAGTAATTTTATTTTGCTATCAGTGGGTAAAATGAAAGGAGTTTGCTGGTTTTCAGGCACCTCTTGTCAATTTTGACTGAAACGCACAAAGATACATGGAGGCTCTGACTACCCTTCACCTCTGTGATCCTCATGCCAGATTGAGGCAGAAGAAGGATTGGTAACAAAATTTGAAAAGTAAAAATTAAAGCAAATCTGAAAATGAGAAGGACTGAAGTCCATTTCTGAGGTGGTTCCCCATTATTTCTAGCTGTTACTAGAGACTTAAGTGACCATGTTGTCCGTCCTTCCTCTTACTGTCCACCCAGTGTTGTCAATATCTCTCCTTTCTTACCAGCCATTTCCAACCACATTTTATAAAGGGGTATTTAAATCCCTTTTTTTTCTTTTTTTTTTTCTTTTCCTGTAAAGATTAGAGTAAAAAATACCTAAGTAAGAGCTGTAGCTGTGGACTTCCACAGTGCTGATGATTTTGCTTGTCTGAAATCACCTCCCAAAAATGAACCATAAGGCAAAATAGGTGGGGAATAATGGAGGCAATAAGAGAGGAGAGGGAGTGTTGGGGTACAGTGGGGAGTAGGGGACATGGCAGAGAACGGGGGGCACTCATGTCATAGAGAACAGAGGTGGGGAGCTGAGCTTAATATGGTGGAATAAGGACATAGGACACTGGAAATTATGCTCCATCATTTCACGGAATCATCTAATTGTTTTGGTTGGAAAAGACCTGTAAGATCATCAAGTACAACCATTCCTTATGGAAGAGTCTGATTCCCCTTCACTTGAGAAATTGTATTTTCTTGTAAAAAATACTAGCTTGGGTTAAACAAAACACACCGCAAAATGAGTTCATGCTTTTAGTGAGATTTCTAGGGAAAAACTGATGAAACACCCTAAGGAAAGATCATGAAAAAGACTACTCCAATTCATTGATTTTTCATTGAAAAGCTAACTCTTTTTTGAAAGAAAGGAGCTATTTTATTTGCAGGGTGGGGGAGAATAAAAAGCAGCTATGTTGGTGCTGGGTGGAGAGCTCGCTGGCAAGGGGCACACAGCACCATGCTGCCCAGCGGGACAGCAGGTCCTGTGCTGTGCAAGCTGCATGGGGACATTTTCTGGCAGCTCAGCACCTCCCAAAAACTTCTGTAGAGAAGTAACAGGCAGCTGCAACAGCTTGGTCAAGGTCTGAGGCAAGGACCGTTTTTACTCTTTCTGTGCTTGTACAGCACCTAGCACATAGAGAGCCTAGTGTAATGAGCTGTAATGTGAGATGATGAGATAATAAATACATAATCGTACTTCTGGAAACTTTCTGCGTTGGTCTATTAGACTTCAAATTCCTTAGACTCTGATGGATGTTCACCTCACTGAACTTTCCAGCCAGGTATTATAATGTTTCTTTGTGTGGACAGAAGTGAACATTTACGTGAACAATCCTTTGTTAGGTGAGTGGTTTTATTGGTACATGACAGCTTGGACAGCAGGGGTTGTTTGAGTTATCCTGTTCTGCTTTTCCTATTTTAATTTCCCTACAAGCCCCAAGGGCTAAATGAAAGCGTGAATGAACAAGTAAGAGGATGTCCATTTGCAATATGTCCACAATTGTCTTCCTCAGAGCCTTCCCTATCTATAACCATGTGTCCCAAAATTACACCAGGCAAAGACCGCAGACATCTATTCCTTCTTCACTTTCATTAAAACATGCTGTTCATAGCAGCAATAAAGCATATCGGTTTTAAATGGACCTAGATTTGTATTTTATATAGGCTTCTCAGTTGTTGTTGTTGTAATAATAAATGACATGGAGACAATTTCAGATTGTTCTGACAAAAATCAGGACTCCTAAGGGGAGTCTGCCTCATGCACATGAAGTTGTAGCTCTGAGCAACTAGCTAGGAAGACGCAATTAATTTCCCCCTTGTGAGTAAAGCCATTATATAAAATACCGCAGTTGCCTTGAGGGCCAAATTGAAGGCACTGAATTATGTATTATCAAAACTGACTTTACAGTGATGTCTTCATGGGCACTTCTGCAGCTTGTGAATGGAAAGGGAACGGCAGTCAGCCTCTCACTCGGTGTAAACAATACACTGCTAATGTGAAGGCCTTAATGAGATGGAGTTACATTGCTCTTTCCCTTGAGGTAGTGGCACAGAAAGGAAAGGAAATCCTGGGACATCTGCTTAATTATATCGTGTATATTAATAGGTCAGCCCAAGTCCACTGGTCTTTGCTCAAGACCCAGAGATTTAGAGGTTGTCCAGCCTGTTTCTCTCCTGTTTGAACATGACTCCTGCAAGACCTACGCTGAGCTGCTACTTCCAACCTGCTGGAGCCATTTTATACCTGGGATGAAGTTCTGAAGCCTCAGCATCCACTTCTGCTCCAGGATGTAACACACCACAGACAGAAAACCTCCCCAGTAAAAACTCTGTGGATTTTCATGAAAGGACTCAGCATCTCCCTTCCATAGCCACTGCACTGGCAAGTAATGTTAAGGTTTTCCTTGTATCCCATGGGGAAAGGGAGGGAGGAACAGGGGGATTAAGATCATATCAATGCACTTGTCAGCCATCAAAGAGCGTATCTGATGAGCCAGATAGCAGGTGTAAAGTCCAGCAGGCCAAACCAGATCAAAAGGGTGTTATTAAGGAGAATTTTCAGCTGGGCATTCACAAGATATATTTCTACACAGAAAAATCCTTAACATTTCACAATTTCAAACCAGTGAACCAACACCCTGTGTGTGCTATTTACCCTTAACAAGCAGATACGAGGTAAGAAACAAAAAATTGCAATGCCTGGAGCAAAACTGGATGGTTGCTCAGTGATAAGGGGGAAGTGGGTTTCATTTTTCATGAGTGTTTTCCCATCTTGCTGGCTTCTGATCTCAGTCATCACACTGATGTTATGAGGCAGGTATTCACGTTAAAAGCAGCAACTGTTTAATTAAATTTTAGGTACTCTACACTATTCAAACTCACATAAGAAAGGGGAAAAAATACTTATTTCTTTTGGTAAATGATTGTTACATAGTCTCTTGTGGCCCAGGATTCATCAGCAGTCCAGTGAGACAGGACAAATTTTGTTTCTCTTGCAAAAGATAAAAAAATAAATCAAGATTGCTTCTTTCCCTTTGGTCTCACATTGTGGCAAACTAAAAGCCTCCAGACAGCAGGAAAAGGAGCAAATGTCCACTCCAGGAGAGGAAGCATCCCACAGGACAGACTGCCTCAGTGAGAGAATTGAAACTTTCCTGGTATGACTCTGAATAAACATGACACCTTTCCAATCTGGAAGTCGCCTTGACGATCTCCCTCTAGAAACCTATGATTATTTAAAACATGTAGAACTACCAGAAAAGCAGTAATTATTCCTTAACTGAGGAAAAAAAATTAAAATATTTCAGACAAATAATTTGTGATTAGGGAGGTGGGGGATACTGAGGACCGACCAAACAGTTCATGAAGGCTGGTTCCTCTCCCCCTTACCCCTCTTGCATATGGAGCAGCGCAAATATAGGAAAAAATCTGAATATTGAACTCTCCCTGAGGGATTCACACTTTATTTTCTTATTCAGATTGCCTGGGCCATTTGCCAACTTTCCTCTGTGCTGCAAAGGCAAATCCAGAGCTTGCTGGCCTTTCTTCTGGTCCTGAGATGTTCCTGGGATCTCATGAAATCCCCGGTGGCAAAGCAACCTCACAGAGAGCAGGATGAGTGCATATGTTGTGCACATGTGTGCTGGGCAGAGGTGTCACCCAATGGGTTGTTCCCTGACCCCACTGGGCACCTCCATATTGCAAGAGCATGCCTATCTGGGTTAGAAAGAAATGTTCCTGCTCCTGCTTCATTAACCAGGCTGGGAAAACATAGACCCTTACCAAAAAACTTTTAAATTCATCAGAAGAATAGGTGACTAATGCCGAGTGATAAATACTTTAAATGGCTTTATCTAAGTCTTTTGGATAAAATGTCAGCTGGCAATTTCTATCTAGGAACAAAAGAATTTATTAGAGCTGCAGAGATGGGCTGTCTCAACTGTGATTGAGCTAAAACAGATGTCACTGGTCTCCAAAACACCTTTTCCGAGCTCAACCCTCTGCTTAGTGACCATCGTGATCTGCTCACACAACTGCTGGGCCACTCTCTCTTTATTCTTTGTCTACTGAAATAGCACAAGTTTGCTTTTACTCTTAACCTTGGGCAAAGGGTAAGTCGCAGAAATGTTGGTTGGAAGGAAACTCTGGAAGTCTCTAGTCCCATCTCCTTCCTGAAGCAGCACTATCACCAACACTACCAGGTCACCCGTGCCTTTATCTAGCCAACAAAAATCCTCCTTGGATGGAAACTACCACCTCTCTGGATGTCCTGCTTGGCAGGACAACTGCCCTTTAGACTTCTGCTATTCTTTGGTGATTTGCTGAATACAAAGCTTAAGGAGTATTTACTCACATAGTTATCTTACGCCTGCACAGTGTCTTACCCTGGAGCATTTAAGGTCCCTTTGGGCAGCTGTATTAAAAGGTTTGTCTGTTGTGGCAGTCTGTTCTGAGCCCAGGATCCATTCACAGGCAGTTCAGTCCCTCCTCTTTTGGGAAGAAGAAAAGGATAAAAACAAACATCCTTCATTTGTTTTTGACAAGGTAGAAGGCAAACATCCAATACGTGTGTGGGTGAAGTGGCTGCCTATTTACCAACCCAAAGAACTGAAAGTGTAACCAGCCATTTGTCTATGTTCTAGGAGTGTCCTTTAGCCAAATTGGAGGATTTAATGAAATTCTTGGAGTTAGTGGTTTTCTTTCACATCCAGTAGCCAACATGTCCTTTTGAACAGTGGGGAATCAGGGCACAATGCAAATTAACCCCAGGTTCTCCTTACTGTAGGATGGATCTTGTTCCTAGCACAAGAATGTGGTGGTTTGAAGCACAGGAATCTCCTCTTCATTTTTCTGAAAATACAGAGCAATTTAAAACCTGAATAGATCTTTGAGGCATTTCTGTGATCCACACACTAGACAGAGAAGTTTCATACTGTACAAGGAGTTCCACTGCAATCACAGCCTTTTGTTTGAGCACATCCACGTCCAGCACGTTGTAACTTGATTCTGCAGGATGCTGGGCATGACTGAGAAGATGACTGGTACCCCATGGGGCTGGTTTAATGTGTAGATTATCATTGGGCAGCAGATGAGTCAGAATTGATGGAAAGATGTCAGATCCCAAGATTTACAACTGCTTTCTTGACAAATTCCAAACACTTACAGAAACCTTGCAGTCCTTAAACCCAGTCTTGCTGCCATGTAAAGGCAGCAGCAGTATCAAAACAAGTCCTCTGAACCAAAGGTCTAGGAAACAAAAGTACCCTTTTTTTTTGTACTCTAGATATGAGCTTCATCTCAGCTAATGCTGACTGTCTAAAAGATAGATATCACTACCGACACGACTCATGACTCCCTTTGTAGTCATCTATAGGGTGAGTAATCTCATCCTAATGTAGATGTCTAGATAGATTGCATGAATCACATTTATAAAAGTATTTTTCTCTCTCCATTGACAACGTAGCTTAGAGAACTAGCTTAGATGGGGCTGTCAACATTGTGACTGTCTAAAGATATGGAGAACAAATCCCACACTTTTGTTCCTTCCTTCCTTCAGCTCACAAAATGGAGCGTGGTCTGCAGGTAGAATGTGAGTTCAGAAAAGCCACTTTGTCCAATGTCACTGAAATGTCACTGTAGCACACGCTGAAATGTATCCCAACCAGTTTGAAAGATCTGTATCAGTCATCTTAAGCTGCTGGGCTCACCAAAACTGGATTCACATGTATGGTGTAAAAACATCAATAACTAAAACAGCATGAAAAGTTAGCCCTATTAGTTGTTGAGGATTCCTGTTTATTAACCATTCTTATTGTGTTTTATATGGGAAATATACAAAACCACTGGAAAAAAAAAGTGAATTTAGGATGCATAAAAGTTGTTAGCATGATACATTTATCTCAAGATGACTGTTCATCGATCTTAACCTTCTTGGATTCCCTTTAGTTCATCTTAGCATCTTTTCTCTCAAACAAAAGGCCATATTCTGATCTCCTTACTCATTTTTCATGTCCCTTTACTCCTAAATCATCCTGTTGACTTCAATGAGATTACCCTAAGAGTGGTATACTATGGGAAGGGAGGAGGCAGTCTGCTCAGAGTGACTAATTTGGATTTTTAGCTTCTATCCTGAAGCTTGATTTTCATCTTTTCTGTTTATTCCATTATTCATGTCTCGGTCTGCAGCTACTGCAAAGACTGCATTGTAGTTCCTGTCACAGAGATGTATCTTTGGAACGCAATGGGGTCCTTTCTGGGAGATGCTCAACTGCCCTTTAGACTTCTGCTATTCTTTGGTGATTTGCTGAATACAACCTCCTTTTGTTCTTCTTTTCTTCCAGCCTGCAATCACTTCACAGCTACTCGCTTTCTGAATGTATTAGCCTTTCCTGCACACATCCTGCTCCACACATGTGGTGTCCCTGCATTCTCAGAAGCTGCTGTGGGTACATGGGCTGACTTGCTCTTTTGTGCTGGTTAGAAATTGCATCAGTGGGTGCTCAGAGTTGTCCACTTTGCAAATGCTGTCAGAGGGTGCTATATCGTCACCAGTTCCTCATCTGACAACCACTTGAATTCCTGAGGTGTAAAATGATGGTCCTTTTATCTTCAGCAGTAAGGATACTCAGCCCTTTTGGGAAGTCAGCCCTTCAGTTCCATAATGCTCTCTTTTTGAATCAGTAATAAATTTATTTATTTAGTCCAAACAAGAATTTCCCATTCCTTTTTAGGGTTATCCAGAGCACTGTTATCAGAATAACTTGCATTAGTCCGTGTGGTCTAAACTGAGTAACTTTTGAAGGGTGTTTTGTTCTGTTGAGTTGGACCAAGCCTATACCAAGACTGGAAGAAGAAGGGGAAAAAAAAAAAAGAAAAAGAAAAAGAAAAACAAAGACAAAAAAAACCCCAAACAAAAACAAAAAAACACCCAGGCAAATAAGAGCTTCAGGAGGGAAAAACAGCTCTCAAGAGACCAGAACAGCTTAGATGTGTGAAGCTGTTAAGTTGATTGCTAGTTATGCCTTATGAGGTTTTATCTACCGTGCAGAGAAGGACATGGCTGAACCAGATGGGTTTGGAGAAGAGACTGGGCTTATCCAGAATATTTTCTTAAATATTCAGTGTTGGTTCCCTGGAAATCCCATTCCTGATGTGTGTATAAGGCAGTGTCTTACAGTGGTTCTACACTGTGCTGCAAAGGGCAAGGAAAAGGTAATGGTACTAATTAGAAAGGCAAGACGATTGTTCAGGGAAAAAAAAAATCAAATTTGACTTTAATTATTAGAGTTTGCAGCTAATGATTTTTGGTCTGACTGTGACTGGATTTGGTTCATGTCATTTCTTTAGACTTTATTATTTTTTTCTTATTTATCCAGTGCACCATCTTTTGTTTTATACTTCTCTGGTTCCTTTTTTTTTTGCCCAGCGTGCTGCTACCAGAAAGCAGTACACCTGGAGGAGATGTCAAGAAGCCACCCATGCAGTTTTCTAAAGGAAGCATTGACTACATTGAGGTCATACGGTTGTATGCCATGTTTCGTTCTGTTGGAAGCCTGTTTCCTCACTTTCTGTACAAAATCAATTTTATCCTGGACAAATACAAACTATTCTGTCTGGATTGGAAAGATATTGGTCTCAGTTCAAGGCAAGAAGCTGGAAAATGACAACATTGAAAGAGATCTCTGAAAGAGATACTGTAAGACAGCAAATCAAAATCTACAGAGTGATAAAGCAACAAGTCAGTCATTGTCATTTTCAGCTGAAATCTGAAGCATCCCAGTACTAAGATGAGTATTGGTCATTTCAGTTGTAGAGTTGGAAATCAGGCCACTTACTCAATGGATGCAAAAATACATTTGAGATAAGGGCATAAACAGCAAATTTGTACATCCAAGTTCGACAAATTTGAGCTTGATGAATTAAATGGTGCCGATACTCAGCTGACATAAACAATCTCAGTCCAATGTACTTCAGAAGAGATTGCTGGTTCATAGCAGCTCAAGATTTCTCTCAGCATTTTTCATTTAGGCAATTGTCAAGCATCCATTGGTCACACTCTGCTAATTATGGCAGATAAGGAACAAGCCAATGCGTTACAGAAAATGCTCAGCTTGCTGTCCATATAGGCATTCCCATGAGGAAATGGGAAGACATAAGAAATAAGGACATCAAAGTGGAGTGAAGGAGGAGAGAGGAAAAAGACAAAGAAAGTAGAAATAAGTAGAGCAGTTAGTGCCCTGTAAGTGGCACATTCCCTCTGGTTCACTCAAACAAGGCATTGATCAAAGTCAAAGCCAAAAAGTAGCAAAGAGATATAGACATAAAAAATAGGAGAAAGGCAAAATGTAGCAGCCAGATCAATGTGCTGAATTTCATTACCACTAACCTCCCCACTTTTCAATTCAATTGAGGAAACCTAATAATAATAATAATAATAATAATAATAATAATAATAATAATAATAATAAAGTCATCTGCAACAATACAATCACCTAACTGCTTCTCTTTAGAGAAGAAAGTAAATTCTTTGTATAGTTGCAAACCTAACCAATATGTAACTGAAATTTTCCTCTACATGTTTCCAAGGCAATGATCTCTCATTTCAACAGCAGAGTTTGTCACAGGTATTGGTTTTGACTTTGACATTGCTGATTATGGATCTTAAAATTCCCATTGTTTTAAATTAATCAACATCAAATTTGTTATGTCATTTGAGTTAAACACATGTTAAGGAATTTGCTGTCTCATGGAGTCACAGGGCTGCAGAGGCATTCAGAGGTCTTCTGGTCCATCCTCTGCTCTAAGTCTGTGTGAGCTTTACCTACTTCCTTCCTGACATGTATCTGTCTAACATGTTTGCAAGGACTGATATGAGGCAAGTTGAAATGGGAAAGGGAAAATATCACTTTGAAAGAGATGAAAAAGGATTTTAAACAGCCTATATCAGTTTCAGTCAAGTCTTGTTGATCAACAGACAGTCCCTACCCAGTGTGTATTGCTGTGCCTCTGGCCGATAGCAAGATGTAAGTGGTGGGGTCTTATCACTTTGAACTCCCCTCTATGTCTTTTTCATCTCAGATTTCAAAACCTGTGAGGTTGCACCATGGTCTTTTTTGACAACTCAGCAACTGTTAATGTCTTTGGAAAACAGCCTGAAAACAGGCACTCTTTCCTTTGACAGCAGTGCTCAATAATAGTAACACCCTTTCCCGAGCCTGCAGCTAATGCAGAAACTCTTTGAAAACCAGTAAACATGCATTTTGCTCTAACCCTTGTCATCTCCTTCTTTCACAGCCGCTGGAGGCCTCTTCCCTCCTGTATCTGTCTGACACACATTTTGCACAGGGAGCAGAATTTGGTGGTTTAGCTACAGCACAGAGAAGAAATAACAGCTCTTCTTTGTTTAGCGTGCAGAAGACTCCTGATTGAATTGTCCTCCATGGTATCACTTCAGCAGATGTGACAGAAAACATTGTATCCAGGGAAACTGCTTTTTCTTCCTAAGATTTTGCAATCTGGTGTGAGCAATTCCAGGATTTGGAATGCATTGAAAAATTACACACCTCTGGAACAAGTTTGTTCAATGCTGTGGCGTTTGTAGCCTTGGAAAGCCTTCCTCTCAATCATGGTTGCATGAGGAGAAAGGGTCAGTTTGCCAGTCAGAAGGTTTGCTGGAAGACATAACAGCAGTGGAAGTAGGCTATTACGTGAAATGATTTGCCTTTACAAAGAAAATGGGAGGGATTTCTCAATGGTTGGAAAAGGCAGTAAGGTCTGGCAGCTGTTCATTTGTTTGACCTGAATGCCTTTGTCACGTGGGATGGAGCATTAGATCTGAGCATTAGATGATGAGTATGCTTTGAGAAGATGTTAATGGACTGTGATTCTTCTGTCTCTCTGGATTTGCATGGTCCTTGGGGAAGGGGTGTAAATGTAAATGAATTAATTTTTAAACACAGGATTGATGGAGGTTTATATGCACCCTGGGGTGCACATGCATTGTAGGGTATACAAGCAACACAAAATGTTGATGCAGTCAAACTCATCTTGTTCTCAACTGTTGTTGAGGCTGAAGAGTTTAGCCCCCTAAAGTGGTGTTTAGGCCCAGCTTACAAGACAGAACAGTTGGATTTCAGCGTGTAATACTGGGAAAAATACCTATGCTTTCACAAATTCCACTTTTCCTGTGTTTAAAATGTGAGCAAGGTTAACAAACAGCCTATGGTTAAAATGAACAGTAGATTAGATAAAATACGGGGCTTGAAGAAAAGATCAAGAGCAACTTCTGATGAAATAAGAATTCTCAACATTTGCTGGTCATCTTGCTCTGTTATGCCAAAGGGGTTAAGGGTTTGAAAGGAGCAATGAATTGCTAGTGGAGTTGGGCTTTGTAAGAATCAGTCTTTGATTCTCACATGAGAGCGTACACATATGGCCTCTTGGCCATAGGATGAAGTCAACCTGTGACTTTCTGTCTTCATTTTAGCTTGATGGGTCAGAGTCAAACCTACATAAAAAAACCCTCAACTGTTAATTGAAACTTATTTGATCTCGACCTCCCCAGATGGTCATCACTCTTCAAAAAATTGTTTCCCTGAGATTGCCAGTTATTATGTATTTTGCATTTCTTGGTGGGACTGGAACCATCAAAGCTCCTTGGCAAGAGCTGGGAGTAGAAGCAATATTAGGGATTTAATACCTTTTGGAGAACTCCTTCTCAGATGAAAGATCATCCAAGTATCCTTGGTGATATCATGTCTCTGCTGATACCAAGGAAAGAACATTGGTAATTTTTGTTGGGCAAAGCATTCAAAAATATTTTTAAAGCTTTCAGGTTAAGATTGGTTCATTATTTTATTCATACCAATTTTGACAAGATCATTTTTAAAAATAAATGACATTAACGGAAGAGCATTTAGTAACTTAGGAAAATGATTCATGGTTTAACAGATAAAATAGCCTGGGAAGATGTCCAGATGCTGTAGAAATTGTTGCTGCTGCTGCTGCTGTGGGCAAAGAACATTGCTGAAAATATTTTAAAAAAAATATAATAAGATGCAGATGATAAGGCCTGGTCATAAATGTAATGTAAATGCTCTTGAGGCCTAAATTATATTTTTTTGATTTATCACAATGGATTTTGCATGGGATGAAAATTTCATGTAAAAAACTAAAATATTTGCCTGTTTTTTTTAAGATGCAGTTTGCAGATCCAATGATATTAACAATGAGGAGGACATTCCTAGGGGAAAGTGAAGTCCTGTACTCTCCCCATGCTAACAGCTCCTTCAGACAACTTCATCCACACATCTAACAACTTCAGAGTGTCCAGAAAATTCATCTTTATATAAAACAATCTTGAATAAACCAACTGCCTGTTTGTTTGTTTTTTTTTTTTTTTTGCCAATTCCTCAGCATCACCATGGAGTATCTCTCCATGCTAAAGAAGCTCCTGATCTGCTGACAGCTTGGGCAGCGGAGTGGCATCACTGAGTTGTGCCGGGATGGGAGTAGAGAGACAATGAGGAGTGATGAAGGCATCAATCCTCTATGCCTGGCACATGGCATCCTGAGCTGTGAGGGAGGATGCCTGAGATGCCAACAGCCTCCCAGGGCAAAGCTTTGCCTTCCCCATGTACCACGTGGGGTGCTGGAAATCTGCTCCTCAGGTGCAGAAAGCTGCTTGTAGATGTTGCAGGATCAGGGACAGAAGGACGCATCTTTTGGGAGAGAGCAGCGACAATTTCAAAAGTGCCAGCCCAAGATCTCCACATACAGTCAGGAATATGGAGGACCCTGACATTTTATACATCAGATTATGAGACTGAGAATGAGTATTCGTGCTACATATTTTTGAACCTAAAATACTTGCTTAGACTGCACAGCAGCCTGTTATTTTACTTCTGTTCTGGCTAATAGCTTAAAAATTGCATATTTGTGAGAATATCTCTAAAAACAGTGGGCTGGGTCACAAACCAGATAGTGAATAATTACTAATTAATCAACCATCAGACTAATAATGGGCCTTCAGTTTTGCCAACAAACCCCACTACTAAATAGCTCCCTCATTACCAATAACTACCAATTTAGAGGTTGTGTTATTGCACTAGTTTTATTAATGTCACATTCAGAAGGATACTGTAGCAATAAACTGGCATAAGGCTGTAAAAAGGGGGTTGCTGTACATATTAATAATGTATTTTATAGTGCAGTTTAATATTCTGAATCCAAGCTGTCTTGCTTTATAATCAGAAGAGGAAAAAAGCAAGCCGATCAATCATCCTTACCTATTCTTACAGAGGCTAGCTAACTAAAGTCATGGTGATATATGTGGGGATAATATCTTGTTACAAAAATCTTGTTATTAACCAACACTATTAGTTCTAATTTGTTATAATGCCTTATAATAAGCTTAGTAATATGTTTCTAAATGATTTATAGGGCTTTCTATTTTTTAAGCAGGAGACGTCTGAAGTCACAGGAGATGTGCTTCATGGCTGATGAGGAGCTGGGAGGAAAGTGGGGCTTTCTGAGCGAGAGGATAGCACTCTCATTATGCAGGCTTAGTGCAAGGCTGGGCACAATCCTTCCCCCAGGTTGTCTTCCTGTGGGAAAAACAACATCCCAGATGCTAAAGCTATAGTGACCAAGGAGCAGCCAGGAAATTATTGTTGGATTTCCCCATCCTGGCTCTACCATAGAAGTTTCTTATTTTCACCTTGGATGAGGTAGTTGAGTTCCAGTCTGCAAAGATGTAGAAATCTGTACAATTTAGTAGTTTAAGCACCTCTATGGGTTTAGGTCTTTGTTCTCAGATTGTAAACAGGCATATTTTTTAGCATTTCCCTACAACAACAAGGTGATGAAGGAAGATGAACTAACAGTTGCAATAAACTCAGATAATATGATGAAAGAGCCAAACGAAATACTTAGGAGGAAGAGTCTTTGCCTTTCCTCCATAAACCCATTGCTTTCCCTGCCTCCATACTGACAACCAGTGGTCTTAGTTTAGCTTCTATTAAATATACAACCCTGGCTTTGTGTCCTCTGGGAAGGAAGGATGAAGAGCTCCTGAGCATATTCAGTTGTAAAGAGACTTGGACAAATTAGGTTGATGGTATAACAGGTGCAGCTTGCTCTGACCATCCTTACTGCAGAACTGCTAGTGAGCTCTGGCAAGGACACCTAGCCAATAAAGCATGTGTCCTGACCAAGTGTGGTCAATTCAAGGGCATAACATAAGCAGCATCCTCAGGGTCATCCTCTGCTCCTCATTTAACACCTTGTCATGATGGGATCAGACGGCTGAACCAGTCCTGCTTAGAACTGGCTGTGGAAGATTGTGTATGGGACTCTGCTCTTTCCATTCCGGTTTTCCTGGCTTGGAAAAGGAAGATTTCTGGTTCTATTGTCGGTCACAGCTGCAACATCTGTTTCAAGTGTAATAAATTATAGATCAGAGTGGCCTGCCAGAGGGCCATTGGTCCAGGCAGATGGACCACCCAAACCATGCAGGATGGTGAGGGGAAAATTATCAGCCTTGGGGATGTGCATGACTCCCCTCACTTTTGGCAGTTTAACTTCAGCTGGTGGATGGAGGTGGCACAACCAAGCACAATGAAGGGATAAGTGTGGATTTGCACTTAAAACCTTGACACCCAGCCAAGGGCTCTATTTTCCCCATCACAAGATGATTGTTCCTGTGTGTCATGTAAACGACAGGCTTTTAACTGTAGCTGCAGCCATTAATTTAACACAAAGGACAGCACTTCAGTTCCTTTCCAGTGGAACATATCGTTTGAGTGTAATGACTCTGATTATGGTCCCCCCTTGCTGGTGATGGACAGGGCTCTTCCCCTTCCAGCAAGCTCAGGAACAAGGCCAGAAGTCTTCAGCGTCAAGGTGTATAACTGTGATTTTTTTAACTACTGTGAAGGTTTGTAACCCGGACTAGGTCCTAAGTAAGTTGTCTTCTAATTAGAGATGGACAGGAGTAAAAGACTTCTAGAGTCAAGTCCAGCGATGGATTCTCACTTGGCATAAATCAATGCGGTGTAACTTCCATTTGACAGTGTTTACAGTGCTCTATCCTGGTTAAGGACTGCTGACTCCCATATTTGACTAAGATGAAGTACAGCCCAACTAACACTTACAGTCCTTGTCAAGTTTCTCACTGACCAGGCACACTGAAATGTTTATGGAAAAGTTACAGAGGTCCAATTAAATAGAGTTAATATTCTTCATTATGAAGGTGAAAAGGGTTGTTACTGTCCTGTTGCAATGGTACTTAGCAGAAGTTGGATGAAAAGATCACAAAAATATCACGCTGGCGAAAGTACCAGGTAACACCCTCTTAAACATGTGTTTTGTACCATAGTTTAGCTACTTTACACATTAATTTTCTAAGCATCTCTTAACTGCATTGGATAATTCATTAAAATAACATTCTTAGTGGCTGCATAGATCACTTCTGTCAGGTTCACTGCACTATGTCCCTTTGCTCTTGACTAAAAGCAATTCCCATTCAGCTGGCTTATTTTAACTGAATGGTTGAGGTTTATCTTCTCTATACTCACATTTCACTGAAGCCCAAATTTCAGCAGGGACAACAGAATTTCCTCCAAAGCTGTTGTGGATACTCTGGAGGTAAGTTTTGGTGAGGAGGGACCAGGTAAAGGAATATGAACAGAAAATCAGTGCTTGTATGGAAATACCACCTCCTGCCTGCTCTGTACAGGTGTGGAGCTTCCCTATCCATAGAATCATAGAATCCTAGAATGGTTTGGGTTGGAAGGGACCTCAGAGATCATCTAGTTCTAATCCCCCTGCCATGGGCAGGGACACCCTCCACTCGACCAGGCTGCCCATCCCCTCACCACTTGCCATTTGCTTGGGGCAGGCAGCTTTGCAGCTTTATTTGCTCAATGAGTTGCTAAACCAGGGCGTAGCTGAGTGCTATGAGGTGACTCTCCCACGCGAGACAAATCTGTTCCCATAGGGACAGATCCTGGCTCCTTCGTGCCACCAGAAGAAAGTAAACCTGGATCAAAATCTAATTTAAAAAGAAAAAAGATGAAGTCTGTGCTGTTATTAAAGGCAAATCCCCACAGATCTCTGAGGATATAGCTGTTGTCTAATGAAAGCAGTTAATAAACCAAAAAAGCCATGTAAAGGGAAACAATCCATTATTTATGACAGGTAAACTGTATAAAGAGTCCTTATCACGTTAACATTCTGGGCCAGATACTTGCTCTTCTAATCTTCAAAAAGTCTAATAAATAGTCAGACAGAGGTTTGTTTTTTATTCAGTATTTCTATTAGGTAGGTGAGCACCTGCCATTTCCCAAAGAGTTGTGCTCTGCATAATTTACACTACCGCTGGATTGTTTGGTAATATTCCTTCTCAAAGAGGCTACTGACAATAAATTAGTGCTTTTCACTGATTTAGACATTTTTATATGTTTCTAATCTTCCCCCCCTGTTTCATTGTCAACAAATCCAGTATTTGTTACACTGTCAAGGTTCTGGTGCTTTTCTTTCTTTATTGCTGTATATTCTGTGTTTTACTGGAGTGTTCAGTTGCTCCTCTTATGACAAAATAATAATACCTTTCTGCTGAATATGGCATTTCTCTGAAGATCTGAAAATATTTTGTAAACTTTAATTAACTTCCTAATTACTCACACTGTAATGTCAAACTAGATCCTTAAGGCATTTTTTCCAAGTGCTGGTGAGACATCTGCACTCAGATTGATGAAGTAAAAAAGTCATCTACCCAGTTAAGTGTTTGTGAACTCAGGCTTTCGTGGGTAAATGGTCGCACTCAAAAAGTAGCGGTCAACGGCTCGACATCCGGGTGGAGAATGGTGACGAGTGGTGTTCCTCAGGGGTCAGTACCGGGACCGGCACTGTTCAACATCTTCGTCAGTGACATGGACAGTTATGCTGTGCCTTTCTAGCTTAGAGTGAAGGATCAGCTGGTTAAAGGCTGTCTCTTACTTCTTCTTTGTATACTGTCTACAGTAAGGAAACGACAAGTCATTCAAGCTGCTAAGTATTACAGATATACAAATAAAACGACACTAGGGCTGCAGAATTCCTTTTGGGACATTGAGTCCTTTCTCCATAGTTATTACAAACCTTTATTTTTCCAGACCTTCATTATTCCAGTGATTCCAAATCTTTGCTTAACTGTGGGCCTAAATTTTTTCATGGTCAGTGTATCGCCAATTGAAAGCACTCAAAGCTTGCAAGATTTCTCAGCAATTTTTCTTAAGGATCCTTCAGCACTCTTTGTGTAGTCCTTTGTGATTTGCTTTTTAATTACAGTCATATGAACACTTCTCTATTATTCAGTGAGCAAATAAAGTAAGAACTATTATATGATGAACTTAACTGTGCTGAATGAGCTGAAGTTTGTCATATGGCAATAAAAGCTTGAGAAATCTATCATTTGATATTTTAACTTCTTTTTAAGAGGTTTTCTTGGATCTGGTCTGAATGAGGTAAGTTCTGAATTTTGAGTACTCACTCACGGGGCTTCTACTTTGCACGTTCACTCCTTGGATCTCAAAAAGGTTCATATCCTTCCTTCCATTAAACAGAGAAGCAGACCAATGCACAGCACAAGGCAAGAGGCTTGCACGTGATCACAGAACAGAACCTTAGCAGAAGCAGGTGTTGAACTAACCTCTGCTGACAACTGTTCACTGGAGTTCAGCAAATGTTTAAAATTACATCTCTGAACAAGTAAAAAATACTGTGTTCGTTCTGTGCTACAAGCATGAAGCAGTCCTCCATGGGATGCACTCTCTGCAGGGAGATCACAGGATGTCTTTGTAGGAACAACAGCCCTGATGTTTTCATAACTCTTTTCTGTTTATAAAACCCCTTTGAGCCTACTGTCTTATCATCGAAGAATGCCTCCATGTGTGCCAATACTCCATACAGCGCAGGGGGGGAAGAGGCAGATGTTTTTTATATTTGCAGTTGATCTAAAACATATTGGTAAATCTCAGTGTTTTACATGGGAAAGTTTGATCTATAATGTAAGAATGTGTCTGTATTTCAGCTGGGGCATGAAAAACTTAGGCATCTGGTGGAGTATTAAATGCCCCCTGGATGCTGCTCTGGAAGTGTATAGGTCCCACATAGGTCTCATGTCAGCTCCAGCCTCTTATGGGTCCTTTGTACAGCCTGATGCAACTCGTATGCCTTTAGATAAATGGCTTATGCAACTGGATTGAACCCTGGGAGAAAGCAGCAGCAATGCCACTGTGGACCAGGGGAGGTTTCCCCTGTGGATTTCAGGGTCAGGAATTTGTGCAGAGCAATACTGAGTGGACCTCATATTTAATGCTAGAAAATGGGGAGTCATTTGCTGTGAACTGCTTTACTTCTCCATGACACAAAGGCTGGCACGTCCCTCACCATGTTATCTGTACCCAGATGGTTTTAGCAGGCATTCAGCTTGTATCCTTGGAGGATGAGGGTCTTGAGGCTGCCTGAGGCTGTGGTGGCTGGAAGGACCATCCCAAGCAATGGCCATGGTCTTCCCACCCTCAGTCCTTTGCCCAGTGCCAGCAGTCAGACTCTAGCATCCCATCCCAGGCACGGGGCCGATGGCCACTCCGCTGTCCCGGCACCTATCCATAACGCAGGTCTGGCGCAAGCCATAAAGACAACAGCAGAAATGGTTGGTGTGATGAGAGCACAACCAAAAATGGGGTTGGGGAAAGTCACTGGATATCAAAGGTTACCTTCAAGTCTGTTACCCAAATTACCTGTTAGTGACAGATCAGTGCATTCACATGGGGCAGTCAGAGTCAATGCAAGCCCATGTGCTGAACTCTGTAGTGTGTTTTGGAGAGCAAATGATTTGTAATGCATGGCTCAGAAACTCTGGCTGTCGTTTCCTGAGGTGGTGTTGCAATTCTCAAGAGATAGTAGGGTGACTCTGATGGTGATATAAGGGTAATTTGGTCTTAGAGCTCAGGTCCCCTGGAGACATCTGACCGTGTGAGAGACCTGGGTTACTTTTTATAACAGATGAGTTTATAACTCAAGCAAACAAGTGAAAGAACACAAGAAGAAAAAACAAACAAACAAACAAAAAAAAACAGGCGGTAAATAAAAATAAAATAATACTTAAAATGGAAAAGTATCATAACTTTTAAGATACTAATGTACCTTAGGAGCTCATGACTTCTGAACACGTTAAGAATAATAAATTCTGTTCTGTGATAGCAAAAATATTTTTGCCTGGCAAATATCCCTGGCTTAAAGCACAGATTCATTTGTAGAGTGGTTTCCTAGTAGCTCCAAATATAAGGTTTTTCTACTTAAGTCTATAAGCTCTGTGTGATTTAGTGCTGGGGGAAGAGATCACAGTTTAATTAATTTTTTTTTAAAGAAGAAAATGTTAAATTCATAGAGGCAAAAAAAATTCTTCATTCAAAGCTCTTTAAGAATGAGTTGTCATTTCAACTAAAACACTAAAACTAAAGCAGAGGTATAAATGGTCTGGATTTTGGGTCCACAGCTAATTTAATCCTCTATATTTAGTTCAGGGAAAAAAAGCACTAACAGTTTGATTTACATGTAATTCCTCCTGCTGTAATGCAAATGAATCGCTGCCAACAGAGCAATACTCATGAACAAGATGACGACAATTAACCAGCCTATCCCATGCCAAGCACCCGACCTGAAAATGCCTCCAACAAATGCCCAGATCTTCAGGCGCTCTGACCTAATTCATTGTGGACCTACTAACTTTCTGTTCCTTCTAGAAACTGCAGATCTTTCCTGAAACTTGTATCGTCTAACCTCCATCAGAGACTCAACAAAAATAAGCCTGTTCACCACTGAGTACCTGTAACTCTAGAATATGTTCCAAGAATAATAATCAGCAAGTAGCAGTTTTCATTCCCATGTTGCTCAGAAATTAAGCAGGAATGTGTATGCAGGGGAAGAAGGAGACGGTGTGTGCATCTGTATATTTAAGTAATTGAAACTGTAATTACATTACAACACGGTTATGAATTTGCTTATTTTACTCTCATGTCATTGTCATGATTTCAGCAGGGTTACCCCAGATTTATACCATCATAAATGATAGCAGAAATCGGGGCCTGCCTGCACATGTATGTTTGTATATACACCATCATTTTCTCCATCTCCATCTCTCTGTCTTTTCTCTCTCTCTCATACACATGCACACACATTTTCTAGGTCTGTTTTGTATTTTCCTATGCAGCTAGGCTGGCTGTACTTGTATTGCACCGGTTCTACTATGGTGATGAAAAATAAGAATACAGACATCAGACTACTATATACAAACATGGAATAAAAAGGTGTATTTACAGACATCCGGTCCTCAGGATGCAAACAAATCTATCACTACACATAGCCATGTGATGAAAACACAACATATGGTAACTTAATCATAACAGTAAATAAAAATAATTTTCTATGTCAGTAGAAAGAGAGGAGCCACCATATATAGTCTGTATTTTTCTCATGCTATAAAGGCTAAATGAGACAAAGAAAGTTGCAATGGACAGTGAGGGACTAAGAGACGCCAATGACAGATTTTCTTCTTCCATTTAAGAGACAGAAGAAGAATTGGCAGCTTTTCTGATCCTTTCTGTCTCGGACCAGAGTCTTTCTGTGACTGAGGATAAGACAAATTCATGAGTTCCTCAGGGAGCCAAGGAAGAGGGTTTCTTAAGGCACAGTATAGGCATATGGTGGAAATCATTAATTAATTCTCACCACTGCACATGGGGCTGCACAAGAGAGGAAGACATCTTGAGCCCTGAGAAAAATCGGTGATGTCTCTTCCATCAATCTATGATGGTCTATGCCTTCTTCAGAAGCTCCGAAGACCATACCTGGTCTTCACTCATGGCCCACATCCTACAAGTCAGTGCCTATGAGGCAGAGGTTGGTTGGACCCCAGGAGCACAAAGGTTTCTACCCTTTGGTTATTTTTCAGCTCAAAAACCATGGGTGCCTCTGCTTCCAGCAGACAGAGGCTATTTTGATGTCTTTTCCACTCCACTAAGATTTCCAGAAATGGGTGTCTGATATTAAATTTTTAAATTCATGATAACTAGATATGTGACAGCCCTGATTTTTGAAAATAGATTGCTGCTAATTCTCACCAAGACTCAATCCACTCTGATAGGGGTCAGTAATTATGAAGCTTTACAATGGGATTTTAGGAGTTTATTTTCAGAAACCCAGCCTAAGCCTGGTTCTGCTTCCATGGAGCACCCTGGATCATCATTTAAACAGGAGCAGCTTTGGGGCCCAAATAAAATCCAGTCATCAAGGCCAGTAGAAACCCAGAACAAATCCAAGCCGACAGCTGTTTTCTCCAGGGCTAAATTTGTACTAAACAGTTTAGGAAACATAAGCAACTAATCATCTCATCCTGAGAGAAATTAGTTAAGTATGAAAGGATTAAAGGAACCCTGAAAACTGAGAGGAAAAGTGAAGAAGTTTTTTATAAAACATCTTTTTTGATACTCAGTAAAGTTTTCTTCAGTAGGAAATGTTGTCCAGTCATATTAAAGTCACTATCTGGTCTGCCAGCAGCACACCTCCTGTGTAAAGAAGGGTAAATCTCACATGCTGCTCTGGAACAAATGCAAATTTTGGGGGATTCATGCAACTTTCCTTCACTTAGCCAGGTCAGTGCTGGTATTTTACTTAGTATTTAGTCTTCCTCACTGCAAGACAAGACACAAAAATGCTCTCAAACAGCAGAGTCTGCATTGCCATCCTTTTTTTCCTTTTTTTTTTGTTTTGTTTTTTTTTTTTTTGTTTTGTTTTTTTAAAGAGAAAAAGCTCCTTTTTCTATTAGGTAACCACTGCCAAAATGGAATACCAGGGCTGGGACACATGAAGGAATAATGGTATCTCACTTCTCCATGCAGGGAGTTGAATTCAGGGCAGTCTATGTTATTATATTAACCTCATGTCCATGGGGTGGTAGTGTATGGAGACAGAGGTTTACAACACTCTTCCTAGCATAGAAGTCTAACTAAAGGTAACATTTCATAGATCACAAGGGTCAAATTACACAATGGTCATGACTACCTACAAGAAGGTGTTAACAAGAGTAGCTCCACTGCCTTCAGTAGAGCTGTGGCAGTCAATATCAGGTTGGCATTTGCATTCACAAATAGGTTTTTAATTAGGACTAGTCAAAATCTAGGATTTCCAGATCATGTTCTTCCCAGACGAACTATATCTTCCAAGATAGAGTTCAGCCAACAGTGTGGCAAACACTAATAATGGGAGGAAAGCCATGGACAAGAAGAGACCAAAAGCAGAGGTCCAAGCTTGTTGGTATTGGTGCAGCTTAACGGTGACCTAACCCATAATGAGATTTAATTTTGCTTTTCTATGGACTTATGTGGAGTTGAAGCAAAACTGATAGTATTCAGCAACACGTACAGATACTCAAAAAGAAACATTTCTTGTCCAATACATAAAATCTCAGCCTGTTTTACAACATAATTGTAAAATAAATAAAATTTAAATAAAAATAAAGCTAAAGAAGCGTATCCAGTGCCAACAAGACAGGAACAGTATGGCAAGCAAACTCACTCTGGTGATGTGAAGGAGGTAATGGGAAGAGGATGTGAGGTCTTGTCTCCTTTACATGTTATTAACCTTCTTGAGTAGAGATACAGGCTGTAAAGCGCTTTGGCATGTCATGATGGCTTATGTCACACACGAAGATCAGGCTGAGCATTGTGCATGCTGCACAGGTTGCAGAAGAGGTTTTTAATTCCACGTCTTTAGCGCTGAACTCTTTTCAAACTCAGACTGAAGTCAGAAAGATCTTTGCCCAGAGTACTTTCTGCTGATTCTACATTCATAAGCTTTCCTAACTTTTAAGTGCCTTGCTTTGCAACCTGAATAATATTATTGCTTTGGCTGTATTTTTTCAAAGGGCTGTATAATATATATTAGGCATTTGAGAACATCATACGTACATTTGAACCGATGTGCTAACAAATCCAGAAAGAAACCCTGGATCCACAGACCATTGACTGTATTTTCTAGCCTGATCATCTCACTGAAAGGCAGAGAAATAACAAACACAAATGTCTTTAGCATACAGGTAATTTTTATTAAATCTTGGCCAATCACTGTGATTTTGTGTGGTATAGTGGAGGACCAAGGCATGTTCCCAGTGTGACTTGGCTACATCCACTGCTCCTCTTGGTCCTGCTCCACAACTCTACGGCTAGAAAGGCCGTCAGGAGCACCAGTAGTGGACATCTGATAACTCAGGTGTACTTGTTTCCTATCTAGACACCTTCAGGGCCTAAGGCACACTCTAACCATTAAACTTCAATGGACAGTAACCCTTCATCTTACATACCAGAAATCACAGTGCATTACATATAGTGGCCATCCAGGCTGTGCTTCTGTCCCAACCTGCTACTCAAGACCTTGCTCCCAAGTGGATGTAGCATGTTTTCTTTCTCTCATTGTCTAAAAAAACAGTGCCAAGGTTACATTCAGTGTCATTAAACTTACCTATGCCCACAGCAGAACCACTCAGAAACACTCATCATGGTCACCAGCCTGCAGAAATCTGGCTTGAGATCCACTGGCTTGAGGGCCACTTCGTCATAGACATAAGGCAGAAATGCCTCCCCTGAAAGGCTCCAGACTAATCTTCCTTAACTCCCAGTCTGCTGTGGCACTTAAGTCTCTTTTTAGCACTAGAGGCCTGTGAAGACCTTATCTGTACAGATAACAAATAGGTTAGACTGGGCCTATATCCCACCAAAGGCTTGTACAACTGGGCATCTGTCTAGAGCAGGGTGGAAGATAATGCTGAAGGGTGAGTGAGAAATGTCAGCAGCCTTTTCTGCTTATTTATAGAGGTCTTCACACAGCTCAGCTTTCAGGAGAAAGAAAAGTTTCAAAAGCATCAGGAAGAGATGTAAGCCTAGAAGAGTGTGAATAACATCTACTTCCATGGATGAGATTTTTTATTTTATTTAAGACTATAAATCTCAGAGGAATATGGACTCTTAGTCATCTTTGTAGGGCATAAGCCAACTTCTGGCAGCCTGGAGTCAGGAAGAAGCTTTCTATCCCATTTTTCTCCTGCTACATTTTCATGCATCCCTCTGCATTTGGCCATTGTCAGAGACAGGAGTAGATGGACCCCATGGTACAGTGCAGTGGGGCAGTTCCTCAGACAGCTGCACCTCTCTTTCTCTTTCTACATTTTCCCATCTTTTCCTTCCATCCTGTCCCTGTCTCTCAAACCTTTTCTCTGACTGTGCTAGCAAATCCTCATACCTATCTATAGATGGCAGCAACTTTCCAAATCAGATGCAGATGCTGATGAACCGGGATGGTCTCTGGTTTTCAGGGACAGAAGTGTTTCACTGCATGGAATAGGTAGCAAACTGTACGTGGATTTAATGGTATGTACAAAGAAGTTCACTCATTCCTAAGGAGGCGTGGATTTTTTCATGTGTTTCTGAAAGGGTTTGGATTGACAGCAGAAACGTGCATGGGGGTAGAGGAGGCAGTTGGGCAAAGCGGGTGGATTTCTTTATGTTACTATTAGCTGCCAGCTCAGAAATATTTTTTTTTTTTTTTTTAAATTGTACTCCCTGCCTGTGATTGTTGCTGGCTCTTAACATATGTCAGGCTCTTATCATTTCATAGCAGCTGGCAAGTTCATGCAGAACCACCAGGCGGCCCAACATGGCCAGTAATCAGTTAAGTACAGATGTCCAAATAGATGTAACTTCCATTAAACTTTAAATAAAGATAATTTATGCTGAGTAAACAGACAAGCGAGCACATTTGCCCAAATACAGATGGCACTACCTGATAGCAATGCATTAGAAGGGTCATTACACAGGGAGGTTCAATAACATAATACTCAAAGATGGTCTTCTGCAAGGAAAAATAGCTGAGATCAGGGGTATTTACTCTACCTCTGCATTTTTTTAATTTTTTTTTCTGCTTCCTTTTGAATAGCTCGGCAGGTTTGAAGTCTTAATGGGGCATAAAGAGAAACACACTTTTTCCTAGAGGGACATCCTTGCACCTGTCCATGGAAAAAACAAATTTTGAAAAAGGAATTGTAATCTGTCTCACTTGGAAACCAGGATAGCTGTGCTCACTTAGAGGCAAGGAGGAGAGGTTTCTGTGGCTGACGGCCTCGATCCAAAGCCTGATGGCTTTAGGAAGGTACTTCCACTGCAAGGGGCTTTGCATTTGCTCTGCATCCCCCAGGGAAGGTGTGCCCTGTTGTCACACCCACAGTGACACATTTTGTCCTGGAACAGGATTACGGGCACATGTGCACACACAGTCATTCCTTCCTCCTTCTGACTGCACAGTAGGGATGCAAAGTTTTGCTGAGGGCTTCTGTGCTACCTCTTCAGTAAGGAGAGGAAATTAAGCTGAGGCACAAGATAGTGGTGTTTAGGCACCAGATCCTGGGGTTTTGACCTTCCTAGGACATTGGGAAGCTTGGTGAGGAATGAAAAGGTTGGATCACCTTTAGCATACCTTGTATGGAGCTGTCTGGTAACACCACGCTTGCTCACAGCAGAACCATTGAAATCATGGTCTATACCAGCATTCTGGACAGCAGAAAGTCATCCTTTCCTGTAGTCATCTCAGATGAGCATCCAAATGGTCTACATGCTGTCGAACTCAGTGGCCAAGTGCTGCAAAGACACAGCAGGACTGACTTCAGCTTGGGACAGCTTCTGCCATCATCACTTATCTCCTGCCCTTCTTTATTTGTACAGTCCACCATAAAGCTGTGGATATGGCTGTAATAACAAGAGCTAGTCATGAGTGAGGATTTTGATGTTCTCAGCATGCTCCCTGGCCACTTCAGCTGTGGAGACAGGGACAGTTTTTGTCAACTACAGTGGCATTTACCTGCTGTGCTGAAGAAAGCAACAGGACTCAGTAAAGTATCTATATTCATAGGTAACTAGTGCCAGTTTGTAGCTGAACCATCTGTGGCTTTATACTAACAGTGACCTTCCTGGCTTTCACCTATTCTATAATAACTCTACATGTCTCCTTGCCTGTGATCAACAACAGCCACCTTATTTCAGCTTTGAGCAGATCGTGGAGTGGAACAATATTGCCCATGGCCTTTTTTAATCATAGAAAACAAGGGTGGGATTTTTTGTGACCAGTTCCTGCCAGTTAACAGGTGGGTATCCATGCTAAGAGTGTCATCTGTGTTCCTTCTGCAGCTGGTGGAGCTTCCCACGGCAATTCATGCCCTGTGAAGAGCTGTGATGAATCACCTCTGAAACTGCCTGTCTCTACTGACTATTGAGAGAGTCCAGACGTCTACACTAGGCCAGATGCCTCATTTTCAGATGGGTAACATTAGGTAAAAGAAATCCAACTCAAAAGGGAGTGTCAGCCTGTCTTTATTATTTTTATTTACTACATTCTTCTCTCTGTCTCAATTTGGTCCTTGTGGAATAAGGATAACGATCTGTTAATGTTAATGTCTCGAACTTTCTCTTATCCATGGTAAAAGGTTGTCCCAGGGAAGGGAGAACTGACTTATTTAGGTTTACAGTATAACTAATCTACAAGGGAAGGAAAGATGGCAATACGTTGTGGAAGGTGCAGTGGTGATGGTGGGGATGGGAAAACCCCAAACCAGGATGAAAATACAAAGTCACTGAGGTATTCCCTAGGAAGGAAAATCCTGCTGCAGAAGTTGCACAGGTCTCTTTGCTTCGCTGCCCACTGGGGCTCCTTGTGCCACTTCTGATGATGATGGAAAGACCCCATTAGCAGCTGCATGCCACAGACCCCCATGTGCTGCACATATTTCCACTTCAGATCTTCCCCCTCTTCTTGCAGACAGAAAAATTGAGCAAAGGGCAACCAGCCTTCCCACCTGGCTGTCAGGAAGATACCTGGGCTCAGCCCTCAGCCTCCAGAAGCCTTCCTGGGACACTTCAGTGAGACACCTGGGGATGTTGGTATTTGGGTATTCCTGGTGTGACTTCAGGAATTAAGCCCAAAACTCTTGAGATTTGAGTCGTGCAGTTATGAAGTTGTGTCCCTTTTATTTATTAAGAAATAATAAATTTTTAAAAATCTGTAGGGTTATAACCCCCTCTCTCCACACTACACAATACTGTCTTTCCTTTGACCATTTCAGTGTCCTCCCTCCCATGACTCTCATTTTAATCAAAGGCCCTTTTCTAAAAACCTTTGATCTGATTTGATCCCATTTAGGATATTGACCTACACAAATTCTTTCACCTCCTCTCAAGTTTCCTCCCCTACCATTTTGAAATCATAGCTGCTAAAAATGTAATTTCTCATGTGCCAACGTCAGATCCCATAAATATTGGGGTTGATGGTGAGATTCTCTAGCAAGAACATGTATTCATACTGCTGCAGGCACTGTTGAAACATATTTGCCCTAAATTATCTCAGTAATATTTAAATTAATGGCAAATGGATGAGATGAGGCAGTGCCCAACAGGATTTGATGCTGTATTGAACACTTCCAGCATCGTGTTTTATTCAAAACATTTCTTTCTTCAGGGTGATTACTTCGTTTTATATTTCCTGGCCTCATGCTCATGTCACACCCCAGTTCCTGTAGCTGTCAGATTAAACACCGCTTTATCAGAAGAAATGCCACTGAATTATAAAACTTCTTTGGCCATTTAACACCTTTATCTCTGTCTTGCCTCTGCCAGGATTACTGACACAGATTTGTCCTGTCCTTTCCGTCCCAGAAAACTCCTAAAATGTATATAGTGAAGGTCTTCCTAGAGAGTGTTTTTAACACTTCTTTAGCACTTACATGAAAGCTGTGTTTTGGTCATGGAAAACTGTGTGCAGGTACAAATGAGTTTTTCATCTGTGAAATATCATAATTTTTAAAATAAAAATTTCTCATGGATATATTAACCTTTCTGAATCTTGCTGATTTTTTTTTTTTTCCTGTTAAATACAAGTGGGTTGAAACCCTTGCTTACATAAATCCCTTTCTAGCAGCTGAAAGTTGCCCCTTGGAGCTGATACTCTCTTGCTGGAAGCAGGTATAAAAGCACAAACCTCGACAGAGGTGTCAGTCTAGGCCAGAGCAAGCTGGGACCAGCTATAGGGAAGCTGACGTCTATCTGAATGGGCTGGAGCGTTCAGAACATCTCTCTCCCTCATCCAGGGGATTTTTTTTTGCTGTTCACACACACGCAGAGTGACTCTCCATCAAAAAAACAACGGACCCCTACCAATGCCATGGGGTCAGTGCATAGGGTCATGGTCACATGTAGGGTCGTTTCAGCCTTGGACAGCCCCTGCCTGAGACGGGTGACAGGAGGTGACATGCTCTGCTGTGAGGCAGGCTGTGCTAGATCAGCTGCACAGCTTCTGGCCAGCTCAGAGCACAGCCACAGCAGCCGAAATCTGCTTAGAAAGCATCGTCCTGTGTCTGCCTGTGAAATATCCTGTGGTTGTACCCTGAGATACGGCAGGAGGGTGAGCAGGGGAATTGCACTGACCTAGGCTTGGATTTGCTATTCTGTAGCCTTAAGCAACTCCTTTAACCTCCCCTTCCATGTGAAAAATGATGAGTGGAGGGTTTACCTCCTTGAAAAAAGGGCTACCCCTGACTCCAGATGAGGTTGGATTAGGTTCTGAATTCTAACGCCAGCACTGAGGGGTCATCATAGGTAGCAGCCATCACTGCACCCATCCTGGTTCCTCACACGGGGCTGGTACCACCCCAAACCTCTTGGACATTGCAGTGGCTCCCAACACCCTGACACTGGAGAAGCTGTTTGATTTACCTCTATGATCTGGTACTGGTTTCTGATGAACTGTGTGTGCTTCCGTTTCGATGTCTGAACTTTTATGCCACTGCTTGATGAGTAGCTGTAACAGCTTGATCCAAAGGAAGGAGTGAAAGGGAGGGTACCCATACTCGGAATTTAACTGATCCAACTATAATACTGAGTGAAAGGATTTCAGGTGTTTTGTTCTGCAATGACCCAGTTCAGCAATCATATAAGATTCACAGATTTGAAGGTCAGAAAAGTTATTACAATCACTTCATGTGACCTTTTGAAGAAGATGCCAGAGAATCACATACACGGTGGGATGTAGACTGGGCTCCAGGCACCAAGTCTGAGTCAGGACCAACCTTCCCCCAAGACTAATGGTTTTTCAAACCTCCAGATTCCTTTTTGAGCCCTTCTTCAAGCTGTGAAGGCTGGCTCTGGCTTTAGGCTTTCCTCAGATACAGAAATTATTATCCCTGATAAGTATTATGGCCTTTTTGTCTATCAGCAGCAGTAATTTTTTCTACTTCACTGTCTCCTTAGGCCTCATTTGTGCCAGACTTTGTCAAAATATTTCCTTGCTCCTCAAAAAAAAAAAAAAGAAATCATGAGATAGCACTTTCTTAGCCAAGATGAGATGTGTCCATGTTCTGCAGCCAGCACTCTCAGTCCCAGCCATTCCCATCAAGTGATCCACCTGCCAAATGTGATGCCTTCTTTTGACTGCCATGATCATTCTCCTTCCAAGAACAACTGCTGAACAGACAACCTGCTCTTAGAAAGGTCCTAGATAGATACATGTGGAAGAGAAAATCAGTGAGTTGTTCACAAACTGCTTCTAGTATTTGAAATCATAACTAATTGCCCTGACTTGGCATAGCGGCCACCATCTCAGCTCTCTGAAGTATGTGATGCTGTCTTGTGGAGAAGACCCTCAGGGACACATTGGTGAATTGCTCCTCCATTGACTGCTTCTTACATGCGACGGTAGTTCTGACACCTTAAATTAAACACCCAGGGCTGACAGCATGAATACAACCCTCAGGGCTTCTCTACGTAACATGTCAGTCTAAGGTGACATTTTTAAATGGACGTAGTTAAACTGGTGTACATGGCTATGGGGAAGACATTGTATTTGGTTTCAGTCAAGCTGTATTTTGATATTTAATCTAGTATAAATAAAAGCAAATCCTGGGAACTGTATTAATTAAAACAGTTCAGCCTTGTGGAAGACGAGCCCAGGAGTTGTTAGAAGCAACCAACAAGTCAAGAAAAAAGCACGAAGGCAGCTCCAGCTCAAGGATGCAAAGGAATGTTCACCAATGTTTTTCTCCTCTGTATTTGTATTGTTCAGGCTCTAATTTATTTTATTTACTGTTTCAGGACAGAGGCACAGGGACTAAATATCCTATAGCAAAGAAAATACTCCTCTTGTTTTTAATAGGGGCAGGGGATCCTGAGGTAAGATTCTCACTGGTTCTGCGAGGATGAGAATCCTTCAATTCTGTGAGCAAAATGTAATCTTCAGTGTGACCAGATGCCTCAAATCACCTGATTGTTTTAAAATAAGAGCAACAGCTTTTCCAAGTAAAGTTATTAGGTCAAATTCTCCTCTCCGTCACCCTACTCTCTGCAGCGCACTGATGTCACTGATGCTGCTGACAAGAAAATGTTGACTGACACAACCTGTCAGAAAAAGAAAGGGTATAAGAAATGGGTTAAATATTTCAGGCTCTGATTTAATGACCACCAGAGTTAGTAGCAACTTATATTTTGATGGCAAGAGGCTCTGAGTGCTTGCGAAGCAGAAGAAAGGGGCTGATAGACCAGATCAGTCCAACCACAAAGCACGCTTAAAAATGCACATATACGTGGCAAGGTTATTCAGCTCCTGCCTTGGCGTAGAATAATCACCGTGTGAAACATTAGTGAATCAGCATGAATGTTTCATAAGTTTGAATTTATAAAATATTTCTGATTTTCCTGTACACATGCCTTTCAAAGATAACTTTCAAGTGCTCGTTGTATTATGCATCTCACTTTTCAAGAGAACAGCATGATTTCCTTGAAGACATATCCGTTTAGAGAGTTGCCATGGCAATTTGTTCCCACCCCCCCAAAAATGCTTAAAAACAGATTTTTCCATTGTCTTCTGATTTCTGCAGATTACAACATGCTTCGCTTTTCTCTCTTCCCTAGAGTGACTCTAGGTGAGTGTACAGGAAAAAAAGAATGAAAAAGCCTTTTTTTTTAATTTAAATTACCTTTTGATGCAAGCTGAAAGCTTCTTCCTCTAAAGTTTAGTCACAACCAAGGTAAAATTATCTTACTATTTGAAACAATCATGTATTAGCATGATTATTTTTTTTTTTATCCCAAGAGAATCCTGATAAAAATTGCCTGTGCAAACAGAAAACCTCCTTTTACATATGCAAAGTAATTATTAATCCAATTAACCATCTGCATACCGGCATGTTTAATTAGTTCTCAGAATTACTCTTTTCCTGCTGTATTTGAACTAACCACCTTGTGCAATTTGTAACTCTGACCAGAAATTTTGTTGAGCCTTTTTTTAGAAAAAAAAAAGATAGGTTTTGGTAAAAAATGGGATTAATTCAAGATTTTCCTTATTTCACTTATTTTTGCTTTTAGACAAAAACCACCTCCACCTTCTGTCCCCAGAGAAAAACAACCAAACAGAGATGAGGATTATATTGTCAAATACTGGCAAATTATGGTTTTATTTCTGGAGGGAAAAAAACCAGCAAAAAATATCAATATAGTGATATTTTTATCCCCATTAACTTTTTAACAACAAATACGCTCTTTGATCATTGTTAATTGCTTGGTCCCAGAGCATAATCAGACAGAGTATTTTGACTAGAGAACAGACTGCTTTGCTTGTAAACACTCCTTATTTCCCTGTCTTTATTGAAAAATAAAATGAAAAACTAATAGTGCTTGACAAGTCCATTCCTGGTGCTGTTTTATATCAGAGGTTGTGCAGTGTTTTTGAAATAATATTGCTCTTTCATGATTCTTATTTTAATTGCTCTGCTGGGGGGATGGGTCAGCACAAAGTATATGTCCTGATATTTCTCCTTTGTGCAGGAAACTCTGAATAATTTCAGGGAACCAAAACAGGTGAATGGCTTTATCCAGAGCAGTTCCTACAGGCTGGAGCTCTTGCCACTGATGTGAGGTGCAAAAGGGGATATTAGATGGGAGCGGCACAGGGAAAAAGATAAAGGGCTCAAATCATTTGTCTTGACACAGGCATCTAACATCACTTGAGATACCATGGAGGCATCGAGACATCCTCGCAGGCCTGGTGTGGGGGGGACCTATGGGAGACTGTACCCTCCTGGGAGCCATAATAAAGGGCTCTGGACAGTTGTGTTGAGGAAATTGGATGAAATTATTGTCCTCTACAGGCTACACTGGGTTTACCTGCCAGCCCAGGGGCTCCCAGGTGGGGATACGGTCCATTAGATGTTTTAGCTGTGAGCTGAAGCTTTCCCTTATATGCTGTCTAATCCTGTGATAACTCTGCTCCTGACCAAGCCACTGGAAGAACTGGTATTTTGCCCATTCTGAATGACCTCTACACCCCAGCCTAGTTTGTCGCAGTCCATGCAGGAGCACACCATAGATACCTGTTCTAAGAAGCCAGTTAACCAAGTCTTGGATGCTCTTCCCCTAAAAAAATCCAAGAGATGTCCTTGGTTGGGCTACTCCACACAAACATGGTAGGAGGTCTGTATCTCAGTGGTATGTGGCCTCAGAAAACCCAATTCAGTCACCATGAAATCATTGTGAATTTTGGTGCATAATTTAGGAGGATCTAGCCCATATATTAGGAATTGTGGCTAAACCTCAGGTCCTGATGACATGTCAAAGGTGTTATAGTTAACAAGGTTGCAAGACTCACGGAGAGCAAGACATGGTTGATTTGGGGCTCTCTGCAGCCTTTAGGTTGTGACAATTATTTGCTGCTCTCCCTCTTCCTCTCCCATTTGAGCAACTTAAACTATTACTGCTTCACTAAAGCAGTTCCCGCTTGCCTTTGCTATTATGCGTTCTGGAACAATGAACACAATCACCAATTTCTGAATAGGATTTTGGCTGTGTGTTTGTAAATAGGTTTCCAAGCGGAAAGGGGGTGTGTGGGGAAATAAAGGAATTCCACCTTGCTTTCCCTCTACACACACACATATATATATATATATATACCTGTAAATAAACAGAGCCATCTAATGCTCTGCTGCTTCCCAGGATGGGTTACAATAAGGTAAACTGGAGTCACTGGGATTTTCTGTTTTGCCTCCAAGATACGCCTTTGTTTTAATTACTAAATAGTCTGACTACAAAGTTGATCCCACTGAACCAGACACAATGTTAATTTTAGCAATGCAATATGCATGCAAGTAGAGAGGAGTTTTGAATGCTGATTTCCTCTCTGCCTTCCCTTCTGCCTCACCCCCCGTTGGAAAAGAAAACGGCAATAAGGTCTGTACATAAATAAGGATCACTATGCTGGAGTGAATTTAAAGCTAAGAAAAAAAGTTATTTAAATGTTAAAGACAACTCCGTGCAGTGCCTAGCCTCACCCTGAGCAATGTCCCTGCTCTGTCACTTACCGTGCTGCTTCCACTCGTACCCACTGGTGCCCTAAGCTCTGGGAGCTAGCATGTGTCTCTCATGGATATCCTGCACTCGCAGTTGCAGTGACTGCAACATGGATAACAACAGAAAGTTTTATGTATAAGTATGGCATTGGATGGTGCAACCTCAGGGAAAGGTGGTGAAAGCAAAGGGTGCCAGGTCCCAAACTTTGCTACTGAGTGCCATGAACTTGGGACAGATGCATAAAAACCTCAGGAATTCAAAATTGCCATCAGTGGATGCCAGACCAGTGCTAGAAAAATGGGGAACTGACAGCCTGCTTTCATTTGAAATTGAATAATGCTGTATGTCATGAGCTAGCCTGTCTTCTTCCTCTGGATTGCATTGTAGGTGTGAGACAAGAACAGACCAGGGCATGTGCACAGCTGCATTCGTCTTCTCATTTGACCTGAAGATGCCCCAGGAAAAACACAATCCTTTCAATTCTCTCTCTTTGAAACAAGAAACAAGAGCAAAAGCAAACAACAAGTTTCTACTTGCCTGTGGATCCCCAAAGGAGGATGAGCAGAACTTCTCTGGAGCTCCCTTAGGATGCTGTCATAGATCTTGTAACTCATACTCATAGTTTCAAGTCATGACAATAAACACGCGTGTGATTTCCACTTTTAATTCATCTGATTTCAGCTTCTGACCCTTGAGTGAAATCACTCAAGAGCTTACGCTGAAGCAAGCCACCCTTCCATTTAACAATCAGCCATAATACAGAAGTACCAGGCACCTTAGGCTGGCATATGTGGATCCTCAATTCTTTGATTCCTCCAGCACTGGATTTTTAGAGGTGTTGCACCACCCGAGCTGTCAGAGTAGCGTAAGACTAATAACCAGGCTGTATTACATCTTGATGATGTGACAATGGTACTGATGGTGCTTATTCTCAGAGACTACAAGGCAGCATTTCTTTGATTGCTTATGGGAACACTTTACAGCTGAAGTATAATTTCATTTATTAGAGGCAGACAGCTTATAAAAATGTGTGAAACACAACAGGTAGCAAAAGGAAAGCTTGGGAGACTAATGAGGCACAGGGCTCATACCTTTAAAGAAAACAAAGATTTCTGCAGACAAACAGCTGATGCAGTTTGTTTTTTATAGACGTAAATCAATCAAAACATTCAAACCATGTTATTCTGGAGAGTTACAGCAAATACATTTCATCTAAAATTATTGATGACTTTGCTTTTAAACAGAGAATAGGACCAAAAGGAAAGCAAGGAGGGAAAAAAAATGCTTCACATTAAAAGAAATATAGCTGGAGTGAAAACCAATCTAGCAGAAGGGGAAAACGTACACAAGTAAAATAATAATAGTATTGCTACAAAGTGCCTTTTCCTAAGAACTCTCTCCCACTCTATCTGAGCACTCATGGACAGGATTAAAGAAAAAAATGATGTAAATGTCTTCAGTATGGATCCAAGAGTGAATGTGGGCACAGTGAAAAGATTGGCATTGTTTAAGCGTGACAAAACTGCGCCAAGCAGCTTGCAGAAGGTGAGTGCACAGCAAGCTCACTACCATGGACTTGAGAAGAACTGACTTCAGCCTCTTCAGGGATCTGCTTGGTATAATACCATGGGACAAAGCCCTGGGGGGGATGAGGCACCCAAGGAAGCTGGTTAGTATTCAAGGATCATCTTCTCCAAGCTCAGGAGCAATGCATCCTAAGAAAAAGAAAGTTGGGCAAAAACACCAGGAGGTGTGCATGGATGAACAAGGAATCCCTGGACAAACTCAAGTGCAAAAAGGAAGCCTACAGAGGATGGAAGCAAGGACAGGTAGCCTGGGAGGAATACAGAGAAATTGTCTGAGAAGCCAGGGATCACATTAGGGAAGCAAAAGTCCTGATAGAATTAAATCTGGCCAGGGGTATCAAGGGCAACAAGAAAAGCTTCTGTAGATATCTCAGTAATAAAAAGAAGACTAGGGGAAATGTGGGCCCTTTCTGGAAGGAAACAGTAGACCTGGTTACCCAGGATATGGAGAAGGCTGAAGTACTCAATGACTTTTTTGCCTCAGTCTTCACTGACAAGTGCTCCAGCCATACCATGCAAGTCACAAAATGCAAAGGCAGGGACTGGGAGAATGAAGAACAGCCCACTGTAGGAGAAGATCTGGCTCCAGACCATCTAAGGAACATGAAGGTGCACAAGTCCATGGGACCTGATGAGATGCATCTCCACGTCCTGAGGGAACTGGCGGGTGAAGTTGCTAAGCCACTCTCCATCATATCTGAGAAATCGTGGCAGTCCAGTGAAGTTCCCGCTGACTGGAAAAGGGGAAACATAACCCTCATTTTTAAAAAGGGAAAAAAGGAAGACACAGGGAACTACAGGCCGGTCAGTCTCACCTCCATGGCTGGCACGATCATGGAGCAGATCCTCCTGGAAACTATGCTCAGGCACATGGCAAATAAGGAGGTGATTGGTGACAGCCAACATGGCTTCACTAAGGGCAAATCATGCCTGACAAATCTGATGATCTTCTACCACGGGGTTACAGCAACTGATGTCATCTCCTGGACTTGTGCAAAGCATTTGACACTGTCCCGCATGATATCAATGTCTCTAAATTGGAGAGACATGGATTTGGTGGATGGATCACTCGGTGGATAAGGAATTGGCTGGATGGTCACACTCAAAGAGTTGCAGTCACCAACTCAACGTCCGTGTGGAGACCAGTGATGAGTGACGTTCCTCAGGTGTTGGTACTGGGACCAGCAGGTAAGAAGAAAGGAAAACAGATATGGGGACCCAAGTATGCTGCACTACCCACCTTCTAGAACAGTACTGATTTGGTATCCAGCCAGCCTGGAAGAAAGGAGGAGCAGCTGTGCCCTATTTGAACCTGTCTCCCCAGAGACATCTCCAAGATATCCCTGGCTGCAAACTCTGGGCAGCTATCAACACCGATGAAGAGTGTCACCTGCTGCCTCTGCCTCTGTATCCCAATGCAGCACAGCACCCTGTATTGCCTGAAGTTTGAAGAATTGAGACTGTGCCCTGTGAAGATTTGTCCCAAAACAATCTAAGTTAGGACAGCAAAGATGAGTATTAACATGATTAGTTACACTTGTTCCCAGGGGCGTACATTGCTTTGGAATGTATCTCACCAGTCACACAATCCATCCCCCATTAATTTTTGCAATGAAGAGTTCAATCTCCAACAAAGTCTTTCATGTATGTTCGACTCCACAGAGCAGCTACAGAGCATTGAATTGGGCTCGAGAGACCTCAGTAATATTTCTCTGTCCTAAACCTATTATAGAATTCCTCAGGAAAGTCAATCTCCCTTGATACCTCCATTTCCTGACCTGTTAAATGAAAAGTGAAGGTATTGATAACATTCTAAAGAATCTTCAGACTCGCTTGGGTAGATTGCTGGGCAGGAGGTGCTGGTCTTTGGGTGAAAGCACTGGAGATGGAGACAGAAGTCCTAAGCCTCAGACTGATATTGCCATCTCGGATTGGGAACCTGTGCTGGCATCTTCTGCCATGCTACAAACACATTTCTGCCACCGATTAAACAACAGCTATGAAAGCTTCATCTGGAAGTGCTGGCTTAGTGCTTTGTCAGCCACAGGCCTTTCTTCACATTGTTTTGTGGGATATGCTCTGCAATTTAGATCTGATTATCTTGATCACAGCCTTGTCTCCTGCAGGCCAACCATACTGGGTATCCAGAGCCAGGTTTTCTAGCACTCTTTCTTAATACCTTTATCTTTGGATTACAATCCTAATTAATGTGCTGAGCTTTTTTTGCCAGTTCCTGTTAAGAAAACAATCAAAGTGCGTTTTATGAGTAGATGAGAACAGGGAAGCAAAATGTTTCATACCCTTCCCTGTCTCTACCACCACCTCATCTTTCTGACGACATTGTTTGTGATCCATCATACAGATATATTATTTCTCATCCAAATTGTTTCACATTTTATTACACTCTGGTAGGGGTCATGGAACCAGTTCAGTTTCAGTTCTCTTGGCTGTGTGATTGTGAGTTTTGGCGAAATACAAAAGGAAAGGCTTGGGAGTCTGATGAAGCCCTGCTCTCTTTCATGTGAAAGCCATTTAGCAACTTTGGGGGTTGGGGGGAGCCTCAAGGGAGGAGTCAGTACCATGTACCTTGCTTTGAAGCTCTGACATGTTCTGAAGCATGAGACACCTGTCTGTAAATGAGAACCAGGCCCATAGATGTAAAGGACCGAAGCTGCTTTGAGTATTTAAGTGTTACCTCGCACATAGAGACTCTCACCATGCCATTGCCACTTGAGCCCCATCTCTCACTTGAATTGAGCATATCAGTTACAGGGATGCCGTGTTTGGAGATAACACCTCTAAGGGTGTCCACTCTGCTTGGTAAGTGTAAACCTGAGCCATTCCCATGCCTGAACCCACCCCATATTTTAAGCCCTCTTGCTTACACTGGCTGAACCCCTTAGCCCAAAGCCTGATGCTCTTCATGGGATGCCAGACTCTGTTTTGTGCCCTCAGGAAGGGCTGAATGTGTTCCTCCCAATCTGCCCTGACCACCCACAGTTCTCCGTAATTCAGATCTGCCTAAAAGTAATGTGGTTGCTTTCATTATGAACCACATGAAGACTACGGCTAAGACAAGGCTGAACCTGCTTTTCCCCTTACAATATAACTCATGCCATGGAGAATAGAGCATGTCCTCTAGAAAGCCTCCCCAGCGCTCAGGTACATTAACTCCAGGCTATCTCAGCTGATGCCAGCAAAGGTGAGGACTTCTGGGTAGGAAACTGTATAATCTCCACTCACTTCTTCTGCTGTATAAGGACAAGGAAAAGAAATTAGCTGACTTAGCAAGTCATTGCAACCCAGAACAGGTCACATATCATATTATACCCAAGGTATAATCTCACTGCTAAATGTTGTGCTCAAAGTGAGTGCTTTACTTGTGTGCAGTGCAGTCATTGCAGCGGAATGAATGCAATGCCAGGATGACCCTGCTTTTGTCTCGCTCCCTTCCCTCCAATGCATAATGAAGATAAGGTAAAGGGAATGAAGAATATTGTTTGCTATTGTACTCTGGCAAGGAGGGCTCATTCAAACAACTGCCAGCCATGGAATTTCATTGGAGTTTCCCAGATAAAATCTCCTGTTTCAGGGACTATATTTACTCAGTGTGTTTAATGTGACAATGAAAACTCTGCACGCACTGATCTTTTAAATAATAACAAAAAAAACCCCCAACAATTAAAATCTCACAGGCAGCCTAATAAGTGGAAAATTAATAGGTGTCAAAACCAGAAGATAAAATTCTACCCAGCAAAGCAGAAAGGGAGCATCTCTATTTCTTACAAGTGAAACTGAACAAAGAAGCTGTTCTGCTGTTTTGCATCCAGTTCAAGTATTGAATACTATCATGTAGGTTCCCCTTGCCGACCTTCCTTTGGGCGGAGTGCCTTCAAAGAGTGGAGTGGTGCTCTGTGCCTGCAGGATTTGGAGCTCTTTCAAGGGTTTTTGTTTCAAGCGTGCCTTAGCACCCAAGGTGGTATCTGGCAGCATTTTCTCAGTTAACAAGAAAGCTTCACTGAAGGGAAGAAGAGGATGAAAGGAAGAATAAAGGGGGAGAGGGGATTCTGGCACTGGTGAGGCAGCAGACCCTGTCTCTGACGTGTCTTCATGGGGTTTTCCAGGGGGATGGGAACCTTCACTGAAGTGACTTGTAGCTGTGCTGACCTGATGAGTTCCTCGGAGGCAATGGCAGGTTGTGCTTGGTGCCATCACATTACAGCTACATGGCCTCTGATTTGGGGCTGAAGCAGAGGCAGAAAGAGCTTAGGGAAATCTGTGAAGAACCACTAGAGCTGAATGTGAGGTCCCATCAGCTCTGCCTTTAGCATGGAAGAATTCAGAGACTCATTTTTCCTGCAGACCATGAGGGACAGGAAGGACTATCCAAATAAGTTGTTGAGAAATGCCAGACTGGTGGAGGATAGAGGACTTTGGGACACCTGGGATAAGTCATCCAGCAGCAGTCAAAGGAGACTGGGAAATGACTGTGGCTGTCAGAAAGATGCAAAATAAAACTCAGAAGTCATGCTTTGCACGCACCCCAAATTACCACTTGCAAGTAACAGTTCATGATCCTTCTGGGAGTTCCCTATTAAAAGAAAAGCATTTGAGACTCACTAACAAACTGATCACAGACTGAATTATTGATTGTACCATTAAGGTCTTCGTTTGAAACATTATCAGGGTTAATGAAAAGATTGAACGCTTCTCTCCAGCATAACCAGTGCTGTGTTTCTTTTCAGCTCCACATTTAGGGTTCAGGTCAGCTCACATTGAACCCAAGAGGGACCACACTGCTGCCTGTCATAGAAATAGGTTGGCTGCACTGTAAATCAAGCCTATGGATGAGATACTAGCAGGGCATTAGCCATGGAAGAAAATAGGAAAGTTACTATGTACCGGTTCATTATACAGTGATTCACTAATGAAGCCAGGGGCTGTAAATGTGAGTGTATTTAACTCCGCATCTTCTAGTCAGTCAGCTGAGGCAGCTGATGTGCAGATTGCTCCCCTGCCCCGCCAACCTCAACAGATAAGAATCGTTTGTCTCAGTTACACGGAGAGATCAAAACTCACCCAATCCCCCACCCAAACAGCAAGATCAAAGAGCAGTAACATCAGTCCTGTTTTTTTGTCGTTTTTCAGCCAGCTTTGCAATATTTTTAACTCCTTCTCAGCACTGTAGGCAAAAAGGAGCTTTAATTGTTCGGAGGATGAGGGTAAAATAATTGATGTCCTGGTCTGGGAGTGGGGATATTCAGCCTTTCCCAGCTGCTGGTCCTTTCCCTCTGCTCACTCCCCGTGCACAGATCCCCTCCACATCCCTGCATGGTGACACGCTCCCCACCAGCAGGCAGGGGCAGAAGTGGCCTTGCACCCCTGGGGCGTCACTGGCAGGGGATTGGGTGCAATTCCTGCAGCCCATCACCTGCCTCCATAGCCAAGGAGAGGCTTTGACTCTCCTTCTCCATGAATATGTCCATGAGACAATTTCAGTGCGAGAAATCAGACCCTTGTGCACATTTGTGCTTTGCTACCTTTTGACTTCTGTTACATTTTTGTGAAGATCCACAAGAACTGCAATGTTTTTTACATGTAAAGATGCGTTTTCCACATTGACTGGCAGACTAATGGTTAAAAAGAAAACATTACAGCTTCCTCATACCATTGTTATCTTAAGATTCTTAAAGTGTTCCTTGATAAAGTAATTCTGTATCATATGTTTAAAACATCTCAGAAGTAATTGAATTCACAGTGCTTTATAAAATTTCCACCAATTGCACATGTGTATATATAATTTAACCAACTGCAAATGTAATCTTTCAGAAGAGTCTTTCTCTCATTTACTTCCTCTGCATCTCAGCAGCTTTTCTTTCTCCACTCTCCTAATTTCCACTGCAGCCTCCTCTGTCCTCATTCCCTCCTACACAAGTCTCAGCTGCCCATCAACCTGACCCATTTCAGAAGCCATTTTATCTCTGCGCACAACAGCTACCTCACTGGAATAGTGGGAGATGGCAGCCAACTTCAGTAGAGATAGTTTCACATCTGTATTTCAGAAAAATTATATGGGACAAGGGATCATAATGATGGCTGCATGTTTCTTGGTTGTGATGGTTCTTGGTTCCTGTTGACTTGATGCATCAGCCTTGAGACAGACCCTCACCATGGCCCTGATGTACCGATGGTCAAGAGTCCCCCCATCACTCAACCAAATCCTGCTTCACACAACTGCCGTGGCTCTGAGAAAACTCACACTCCCTGCTTTATATCAGTTTTTTTCCCTTCTGGATTGAAAATCCTGGTAAAAATCCAATTCCGGGCTTCGATGGCTGAAACTATGGAGAAATTCAACCTCAGAGATGGCCTGGGAAGCAATGGCGAATAAAAACTTACTATGAGAGAAAGCTGCTCTATCTCACTGCCACTGCAGCTGCAGGGAGATACAGACACTATAAGGGGCCCTGAGCAAGTGAGGAAGGTGACGTGAGGGAAACAGAAAGTTTTAGAGGGATTTTTGCCACTCAGCAGAGTAAATGAAACCTCAGTATTTGGGTGGCTTTGCATGGAATGGTCATCGTTAAGAGGACATGTTGAATTAAGGGATTGCAGCAGTTAGTTCAAGTAACTTTTGTTTTAAAGAGAAACCTAAAAAGCAGTTTATTGCTGACCAGTTCTTCATGTCCTTTGCCTTTTATTTCAATCCATTTAAATTGCAAATATCTTACTCCCAGTGGCTTTCTGCTGACAGTTAACCTGTTGAGAATCTGAGCTCACAGGTCTCTCCAGGGTCTCCTCTCTGCTCTTCGCAGGAAAGGGGAAAGGCAGCTGTCTACACCCACTTTTATCTCTGTAGTTTCATTATGCTTTGTAGCTTCTTTGGCTGCCACTTCATCTTCTCCAAGGTCACCTCTGTAACCAACACAGAAACCCAGGGTAGGATTCAGGATCTCACCTTGGAGGATTCAATCCAGTTGCCCAAGCACAGGTAGGTAGTGAAACTGGGGGGTTCTACTTGGCCTCCAGCTACTGTTCTAGGCAGTACAGGGCTCCAGTAGGTCCCAAGTTGCACATGTCCACCCTACAGGGATATCTCAAGCAGCATTTAATCTGCAGCAAGGCTCCTGTATATAGGCAAGTGGCTCAAGCCCTTGTTGGTTCTTCACCCATGGAGCAATCTGTGACTGCTTAGATCAATGTCTATTTGAGGAGGTAAAATCCAGGGCATTTATTCAACACTAGACAATGTGGCAAGTGATTTTGTCCTACTACTGGAACTGATGCATGGAGATAAATCTGCTTACCCCTAGCTTTTCATCAGTCAATCAGCAACCTTTAGAGAAACAAATATTTATTGTTCCTACTTATCTTACTACATTCATTCTCCAACAGCTTTTCTTGATATGCCTTCCCAGTGGAAAGGCTGTTCGCACAGGGGGGAAAGAATGGCATTTGAGGATTTAGCCAGGATTTTTGGACGTCTAGCAGCCCAGACAAAGCAGATTAACCAAAATGATCTCTGCACATCCCAAAATGCCAAAGATTGATGTTGTCAGGACAGAGCTTGCAGTGCGAGAGATCTGTGTCCTGCTGATTTTGTACAACACAACAGATGCCTTAGATCTCTCCTCTGAGACCATATAAGTGCATGGGACTGCTCTTCTGGTCCAACTTGGACTGAAGATGAAGATGATTTTTGAGGAAGAAGAATTCTTTGGAGGAATAAAAAGGAGTGGGAAATAAATTTCAGAGTTTGAAGAGTTTCACATTTGGTTTTGAGCTGGCCAGAAACTTTTTCTCTTAAACAGTTCAATGTTAAACTTCATTTTTATGTATACCTGGGAAGTATCACCACAGGCATCTGCTTTTCCCAATGTCTGAGACTGGGCTTGTTTAGTCTTTCCTTCTGGCTCAATACAGCCACTTTTGTGGCTTTTTGTTGCCACTTCAGGATCCTGCAGTCCCAGCATCATTTCTGGGATGGCACTTGCCTCCATGTAAGTGTTTACATTATAGATGTCTATGGTTGGGCAGGACATAACTCACTGCTTCCTCTTTATGCCTTATCCCTAGACCTGTACAAAGGGGAGTTCACTGCCACGCATATTTTTTGTCAGCTGTAAGGTGTTAAGGGACATGAGCAGCTCAAATACTATAAATCCTTCAACGTAAAAAGGACATATAAAAATCTCCATCCTGTCCTAGTATCTTCTTGCACTGGAGCTTACTGGGATGCTGTGTGTCTTACCGGTCTCTACTGATACCAACCTTCCATCCCTTGCAGGTAAAATCTTTGTTACCTGCTCAGGGACACAACATTTGTGATTGATTAACTCTGTTTTAAAACAGCTCTTTCACAGAGCACAAATTCTCCTGGATTTATCTGTCAAGCCAGAGGCTTTGGAGAAATATTGGTTTCCAGAGAGAATAAGGAGGGATGTATGTACAGTGGAGACCACAAAAGGGGTAGAAGGAAGGGGGGGAAAGGCAAATTTAAGATGGAATATTTCTTTCTATGGTTCAAAACAGGAGTTGGATCCTAAAGGAGAAGGGATTATTCCTTGAGAGAGCAACTGAGTTTTGCTATTCCAGAAACAGAGAAGTCAATAGCTTAGCTCCAAGCAATTACGTTACCACTTTCTTCTGTCTCTTTCTTTCCATTTACTATCTTTTCCTCTCTGTCTTTGTAAACTTCTAAGTACTTTTCAATGAAGAAAGGAGAAACGTGATTTTAAGATGAGTTGGGGTTGTGGCTTGAGGCAGAAGCAATGCTTAGAAAGTACGTTTTAATGAATAGAAAATATTACACTTTGAAAATCAGCGGCTGTTGCTACTGCTTTTTTTAAGGTATGTTAATTTTTGTTGCTTTTAAATACTCTTGTTGCTGGGAAACCACCTCACACACTGTAATTGAAACTGGTTCTTCATAACCCATTTTGTCCCTGGCAGGTTTAAAGTGTTCTTAAAAGCTAAAAACTACGCTGAGAAAGGGCAAGGTGCACCTGATAGCAGATCACTCAGCATTTCTTTGGGCAAAGACATAATGAAATCATGGAATCATAAAATCATAGAATCATATAATGGGTTAGGTTGGAAGGGACATCAAAGATCATCTAGTTCCACCCCTCCATTCCAGGGGCAGGGACACCCTCCACTAGACCAGGTTGCCCACAGCCATCCAACCTGGCCTTGAACACTTACAGGGATGGGGCATCCACAGCTTCTCTGGGCAACCTGTGCCAGTGCCTCACCACCTGTCATGGTTTAGCCCATGGGGGTAACCCATGACACCACCCTCACAGTAAAGAATTTCTTCCTAATATCTATCTAAATCTGTCCTCCTTCAGCTTAATACCATTACCCTTTGTCCTGTCACTACATGCCCGTGTAGCTTTCACTCTCCAGCTTTCCTGTAGGCCTTTTAGGTACTGGAAGGTTGAAATAAGGTCTCCCCGTAGCTTTTTCTTCTCCAGGCTGAACAGTCCCGATTCTCTCACACTGTCATCATAAGAGAGGTGCTCCAGCCTTTGGATCATCTTTGTGGCCTCCTCTGGACTTGCTCAAACAGCTCCATGTCCTTTTTTTTGCTGGGGAACTCAGGTGGACGCAGTACTCCAAGTGAGATCTCACAAGAGCAGAGTAGAGGGGCAGAATCACCTCCTTTGACCTGCTGGTCACACTTGTTTTTATGCAGCCCAGGACACGGTTGGCTTTCTAGGCTGCAAGCACACATTGCTGGGTCATGTTGAGCTTCTCATCCACCAACACCTCCATGTCCTTCTCCTCAGGGCTACTCTCAATCCATTATCCACCCAGCCTACAGTTGTGCTTGGGATTGCCCCAACCCATGTGCAGGACCCTGACCTTGGCCTTGTTGAACTTCATGCGGTTCACACGGGCCCACCTCTCAAGCCTGTCAAGGTCCCTCTGGATGGCATCCCTTCCCTCCAGCATGTCGACCGCATCACACAGCCTGCTGTCATCAGCAAACTTGTTGAGGGTGCACTGAATCCCACTGACAAAATGTTAAACAGTGCTGGTCCCAATACCAACCCCTGAATAACGTCACTCATCACTGGTCTCCACATGGATGTTGAGTTGTTGACTGCAACTCTTTGAGTGTGATCATCCAGCCAATTCCTTATCCACCGAGTGATCCATCCATCAAATCCATGTCTCTCCAATTTAGAGACATTGATATCATGCGGGACAGTGTCAAATGCTTTGCACAAGTCCAGGAGATGACATCAGTTGCTCTTCCCTTATCCACCAATGCTGTAACCCCGTGGTAGAAGATCATCAGATTTGTCAGGCATGATTTGCCCTTAGTGAAGCCATGTTGGCTGTCACCAATCACCTCCTTATTTGCCATGTGCCTGAGCACAGTTTCCAGGAGGATCTGCTCCATGATCGTGCCAGCCATGGAGGTGAGACTGACCGGCCTGTAGTTCCCTGTGTCTTCCTTTTTTCCCTTTTTAAAAATGAGGGTTATGTTTCCCCTTTTCCAGTCAGCGGGAACTTCACCGGACTGCCACGACTTCTCAGATATGATGGAGAGTGGCTTAGCAACTTCACCCGCCAGTTCCCTCAGGACGTGGAGATGCATCTCATCAGGTCCCATGGACTTGTGCACCTTCATGTTCCTTAGATGGTCTGGAGCCTGATCTTCTCCTACAGTGGGCTGTTCATTCTCCCAGTCCTTGTATTCAGAAAAATAAAAGCATTGGATCAGCAACAAATTGAAATTGGTGGAGAGTTATGGTGAATATATTGGGGTGTGAGGTCATGGGTGAAAGAATCTGGAAGGTTTTTTCACAAGTGAGGAGAATAGTTAGTGGATTGTGGGAATCAGAGGTTCTATGTCACACAAATTCATCTTGGTCTGAATCACTTCTGGCATCCAGCATTTCCCAAGTTGAGGGTTATAACTCTTGCTCCTAAATATTTCAAGACTCTGGTACCCAGAGTTTTGTAAACAGCTCCCCAAATGTCACCCATCCTGTGCTTCTTTCTTCCTCTGCGAACACTTTTTTCCAGCAATAACAAGCAGTGGTACACACAGATATTCCCCCTTCCAGCAAACAGAGGGTGTTGGTACCTTATCACAGAGTGTCAATCCTTTTAGTCAAAGACCTGTGTGTGCTTTTGGAAAGCAACAAACTAAACCCCACATGCATCCCTCTGGGCAGGGCCACCACTTATCCTTTTCTGTTACAACTGACAGAGCACTGACTGTGTATTTATCAGTTGTATTCTCCATTTGCAGAGCAGTTTGCTCTTACTTATAAGATGTGTAGTTTTTCTATCTCTTTTTTTTCCCAGTTACTTGTTCAGCACCTTCTGTTATCTTGCAGGATTTGTACTAGTAGCTGAGTAATGTGACTTCAGAGCAAAGATCAGCATACAGTTTTACTTTATTTTAAGATGCTTAATATGCACTCTTGTACTAAACCATTATGTCTCTGAGATGAAAATATACTTGCTGTTCCTCTGACATAAATCCCTCTTTGCATCTTTTTTCTGCTTTCTTTGGCTCCTCAACTGAGTGAAACTTGGCCAGATCCGAGTACTGGGTCCACAGGGAGAAAGTTAAACAAGAAACACTTAAATGTTATTAAAGACAAAGCTTTTGACTCTTCACCTACTTGATTAATGCTGCTTATAACTGTTCCTTAAATAAGGAAGATCAAGAGGCTAAGAGAAACAATGTCTCTGCTAAAGTTTATGGACTGAATTGCAGCTACACACATGTCCCATTCCCCTTTTTATTGTCATCTGCTCCAGCCTTGCCTCTCCCTTAGATTGTAAACTCCTCTGTGCACAGATCTGTGGTGCTCAAGTGCTATTCACATCTTTCATCCTACATAAATAATAATACATCACAGTAATAAAGCAGCTGTTGTGAGTTAATCCCAAGCAAACTGCAATCTACCCCCATGCAACAAGATGTCTGCGCAATCACTCTTAATAATAAGTCCTGGGAAATGCTATGCAATAATCTCAGTGCTTGATTAATTTTTATTTCATAACAAGTCATTATTAATGGGCCAGATGCTGATAGGTTTGCTCATGGTTAGGGCAGTCTGACTGCAAGAGAAGTGGCGTTAAAAGGAAGGAAAGCAAGTGCAACTGAGCTAGCACAAGGATATTCCAGTGCATTGCTGCCAGAATAAAACCGCTAGCAAGTCAAACAAAACAAGATCAGCTTTTAGAAGCAAGTACAATGACTTGCTGCCTAGAAGGGATAATGTTCCTCTTTTAGTTACTTGTGTCATGCAGCAGCAGAACAGTGAAAAGTTCCCAGAATATCTGTGCAGGGAGTTAACGTTTCCAGCAGGGGAAAAAAAAAAAAAAAAAGCCTTTACAAAAGGGGTTTTCTTTCACACAGGCTCTTCAGAGAAAGGCTGGGTAAAAGAAAAGAGCTAAGAAAAAGTTCAGGCAAACTCAGAAGAAAAATATCAAGCCTTTTCAGTGAGGAATGAAAGCACAAAGGCAAGTCCCTGGCAAATGTCAATATTTACATGAGTCGTGGTAAAACTGCTGGCCAAGGGGGAGAGCAGAGAAGGGCATTCAGAAAAGCGACCTTCTGGACACTGTGCACAAGCTTTCTTTTTGCACTGCAGGATGTAGGGTCAGCCATCAACAATGACTGAGACAAGAGCCACTGATGTAATGACAATCCTGCAAAGCTGAACCAAAAAAAGGCACAACCAAAAAGCCCTGGCCTCTTGATGAATTGATTTGCAAAGCCAGCAGCTCTCCTAGGAGGGCAAAGCAAGATACAATGGGTTCAGGATCTCCACAGTCAGGGCGCGAATACCAAAACAAGTGATAGGGTGGGTTTGGGGGTACCCAGTCTCCATCTGAACGAGGGAGCTATGCAGTCATCACTGCATCATCCAAATAGTTATGAGATTCACCCCTGGGAGGGGGGAGCTCAACTGCCTCAGACAGCTAAACACACCCATCCTACATTTAGCTAATAAAATGAATCTACTTTGAATTTACCCTGGAAAAGGCAAGGATCAGTTTAGGTTCTGCAAATCTGCATTGATCAAGCTAGCTGAAATGGCCAGTCCCCTTCTCAGTCATGCTTCAGATATAATCAGCCTGACAAACCCAATCCATACATTCTTCTGAAAATCGTTAGTCATCATATTAAATCAGATCATTTAACAAATTGCTTCCATCTTCGTATTGTTCAAGGAAACAGTCAAGGCAGGGGCAGCTTTGGTTTGAGAAAATGACTTGTCCTAAGCTGATAGCAAATTGTATGCACTAACAAATTCTAAATTAACACCATGTAGCACAGTTTGACTTAATTGCTTTAAAAAGAGTTTTCCAGGGTACGGTCTTGTGGTTTCCAGTGTTACGCTGCCAAAGCATTTCTAACCTGTGAAGACGGAGCAACCAGTTTAGAAAAGGCTCACGTGCTCCCTTTGACCGCATTGTTTTTTCCCTGTTTATTGTAATCTCTCTTCAGCTGTTGCAGTACTGCTGTGTGCGTGGTCCCAGGAGCTTTTTCCTCCATGAACACAGATGTAGATATAATAAGACTTGTTAATAACTGCATGCTTTATAGATGCAGTCAGGATCAGACCCCGAGTGAGGTCTGAGTATGTTGGGAACATCAGTGGTCTCTCTAACAAGCCACACACAAGCAAGAGAAACAAGACGTGGAAGGAACAGGAAAAAATATCACTGCCTTTTTTACAAACCAGGGAAAAAGAGCTAGCAAAAGAGCTGTTTTCCTAGATAAATGTTGCATCTCTGTTTAGCCACAAACCATGGAAAAGACCCTGGGAAATCAGAGGTGCCCACATGGGACAAAGAGACGTGTCTGGGATCTAGGAGAGACTTTTGCCATATTAGATTGTTGCTGGAGGCCAGGAGGATACCTCAGACCCATCCCACATTCACATTGACTATCATGGAAATTTAGAGTCACAACTTGCACAGAAACACATAGATGGAGTCACTGAAATTTAGATGTCTTAATCTGCAAGTGCCACACTGAAAGCTAGGTGAGATGAATCCCACCTCACTCAAACAAGCTCTAACATCTCCAACACCAGAAATATGAGCAAGAAGAATGATAATCTGAGCTTGGCTCAAGTCTCCACTCATCTGCAAGTCTGTGCTCCTTGAAGCAAAATGGACAGATTTTTCCTCAGGGGTCACTATTGGGACCAGTGCTGTTTAACATCTCTGTCGGCAACACGGATGGTGGGATCAAGTGCACCCTCAGCAAGTTTGCTGATGACTCCAAACTGTGTGGTACCGTCGACATGCTGGAGGGAAGGGATGCCATCCAGAGGGACCCGGACAGGCTTGAGAGGTGGGCCCGTGCAAACTGCATGAAGTTCAACAAGGCCAAGGTCAGGATCCTGCACATGGGTTGGGGCAATTCCAAGCACAACTACAGGGTGGATGGGGAATGGATTGAGAGCAGCCCTGAGGAGAAGAACATGGGGGTGTTCATTGATGAGAAGCCAAATATGAGCCGACAGTGTGCGCTAGCAGCCCAGAAAGCCAACCGTGTCCTGGGCTGCATAAAAACAAGTGTGACCAGCAGGTCAAAGGAGGTGATTCTGCCCCTCTACTCTGCTCTTGTGAGACCTCACTTGGAGTACTGCATCCAGCTCTGGGGGTCCCAGTACAAGAAGGACATGGAGCTGTTGGAGCGAGTCCAGAGGAGGATGATCAGAGGGCTGGAGAACCTCGCCTATGAAGACAGGGTGAGAGAATTGGGACTGTTCAGCCTGGAGAAGAAAAGGCTCCAGCGAGACCTTATTGCAGCCTTCCAGTACCAGAAAGGGCCTACAGAAAAGCTGGAGAGGAACTGTTTAAAAGGGCATGGAGTGACAGGAGTAGGGAATAATGCCATTAAGCTGAAGGAGGGGAGATTTAAATTAGATGTTAGGAAGAAATTCTTTACTATGTGCGTGTTGAGGCACTGGCACATGTTGCCCAGAGAGGTTGTGGATACCCCATCCCTGGAAGTGTTCAAAGCCAGGTTGGATGGGGCTTTGGGCAACCTGGTCTAGTGGAGGGTGTCCCTGCCCATGGCAGGGGGTTGGAACTAGATGGTCTTTGATGTCCCTTCCAACCCAAACCATTCTATGATTCTATGATTTTATGATTCTATGATTATAGTTTGAACTTCACCTTTAGAAGTCTGAGCATTAAATTAGGATAAAATAGAAAATGTTAGGGCCAAAGAGCAAATGATCATGGTCACATTTGTATTTGCACAGCTGAAACGGTTTAAAACTTCTGCTTCAACCAGTTGTATTTCTGTGAGATCATTCCAGGGACATCAGTTTGCCCAAAACAAAAAACTTGGGGAAAAAAAATCTTTAAATCCTATCTTAAAGAAAACATTCAAATGGAAAAAGGGGTGGTTTCCAAGGAACCACAGATGTAGGGCAATCTAGCTGTCCCTTCAGCTGAGCTATGGCTGCAGACTTTGTGGTCACTTCTAATCAGCACCTGCACAAATTAAATCAGGTCAAAGTAAATCACAGCTGCAGGATGGCAAGTTAATCTGCTGCAGCTCTCCCACAAGCACGCATTTCAACAGGACACGAGCAGCTCACATATATCTCCTCTGCCGCACGCACAAACTAGTTGCTTAACCTGGTTCTTTCCCCGCTTGAGTTAATAACGCAGGGCAGGCAAGCAGCACTAAGAGCACATACCACACTGATGTTCTTCTCTGTGGAGCTGCTGGGAGTGCTCCTTCTCTGTTTAGGTCGGTCATTATACCATCCCAGTACCCCACACAGTTATTAGCTTCAATGGTAACAGATACATCCCACAACAGGTTTCTACTGGTGGAACTTGAAATGCCTGGCTTGGAAATGTTGCAAGAGCAAAAGCCTGTTTGGCATAGGTACACACATGTGGCTATTGCATGCCAGTGGTGGAACATGGTCTATTTTTAATTAAGCATGCTTTGTTTATGGTATATCTTCAGTTTTTCAATATCTCAGATGGTCAGGCAGAGAAACAGTCTCGATCTGCAAAGCTGGAGGAAGGGTTTTAAATGTTTTAAAAGTTATTCTGCATTATGCCAGTCCAGGAAAGGGATAGGGATAGGAATAGAAGATTTCATTTAGATTACGTTTCCCTGGAGAATGGGATGCCTTTGACTGTGTATATGATGCCTGACACAACACACTCTCTGAATGCACATCCACAATCCTGAACACATCTCAGAGCAGAGATCCCCAAATGAAACCACAAGGGCCTGAAATGCTGTTTGTGGTGCCGTGTCATGGGGTAGAAACGACCCCAGGAGTGCTTTATAGGTCTCAATTACGGAAAACTACAGCTGAAGTATTCATCCTAGTCCATAGAGTGCAATGGGCATTTTCCAGATATGATTAATCTACCCTGATTCAGATTAATTTCTCCCCAGAAGGCCTTATTTCTCGCTTCTGACTATAAAGGTAGAGATGGAGAAATTTACCTCTGATGTCTCTACATTTGATCACATGAATCCCATCACCTGTGGCAAAGACACTGTGTTCAGAATGAAATTAAATTTCCCAGAGACAAAGAAACCATTTGCTATTTTCTTCTAAACCCCATCATGACGTATTACTGAAAGGGTGAAAGGGCATATGGTGCCCAAGTTTCCCACTGCTGGTGGAACACATTCTTTATGATCTATGTGAGAGATTGAAGGTGGCTGAAGAGTTCCCAGATACTGCAGATGGATCTTCTTTCCAGAAGTCTTGTTTCCAACAAGCAGAGGAAGGCAAAAACCTCTGGGAAAGAAACACTGCTAGACTTAAGTAGAGTGAGGCAGAGATTTGTGGCTGTAAGAAATGCAATGACATACTTTGGCGAGAAGATAAAGCCACAGGGTTTCGATGGTCTCCATTTTCACACGAGAGTCTTCAAGGTGTCAAGCTGAGTAGTCAGGAGAGTGTTAAACTAAGAAAAGGGGAAGGCAGAAAGGGAGGAACGAATGAGCATTCATTTAGCACAAAATTAAGATGTCAAGAACAAAATTAATCAAGGCACCAAGGGATGTGAAGAGAAGAAATTCTTTAATTGCCTATACTCTAATGCTGGGAGTCTGAGTAATAAACAAGAATTGGAATTGGAATAGCTCATTTATGAGTATACATTAGGCCTTGTTGGCATTATTGAAATCTTGGGGGAAGATTTGCATGATTGGAATACTAAAATCACTCATTATAATCTATTTAGGAAGGATAAAGTGGGCAAATGCAAAAGGGGAGTGGCATTCAACATCAAATGTGTTTCTGTGGGAATCAGGTGCCTAAGCTCTTCTCATAAATCTTTTCAAGCACTTCTGCATGTTTTACATCTGAAGACATATAAAAAGATGGACGGCAGGGATTTGCAAGGTGGGATCTTTTGGAATCTCGGTTTTTGGAAGGTGCCCAATGTTTGTCACTTTTGAAAGACTGTATCTCCAAAAATCAGACTTCTAGTGATTGAAAGAATATTCTGGGCAAACCATTGCTTTTTTATTGTGCACAAAAACTCAGGCTTGAAGACTACTGTTTGAATGGCATTACTGAAATTTGCGATAAATAAAATGAGACATAATAAGCTTGATCTTATGTCCTGATTAAATACTACAGGCATTTTGTGTACAGACTTACAGAAATCAGGCCATTCAGAAAAGCATTAGTACATAGTCTTGTTTGACTCTTCCTGGCATTACACACAGAAGAAATCTGGTCCTTTATATTTTTCAATGATGTAAATTATCACTGTGCTTTTGGAAGACGCAATATTGGCAGGTCTGCAGAATAAGAGAGGCTCTAATCATCACTTATTCTTCTGCTGTTATTTCCCTGACATCAGTTTAGATTCTCACCCTCACTATATATACACATATTTTATTTCCTAGGTAATTTTCATTATTCTCTCTACACTTTTTCAGATGAATGAGCTATTCCCTAAGTACAGAAAATTCTCTAAGCCATTATCTCCTATATCTTTAGGACTCACCTTTTTCCTCCCTCCTACCCTACTCAATTCTTACATCCTTTCTGATTTTGGCAACAATTTCATTCATCCTATTTGAAAATCCTACACAGTATCACCCAGTTCATACTGCCAAGCTAATTTCATGCCCTCGTTATTGTGATCTTTATTCTGCTTCACATTACAAAATCTCCCCCCCCCCCCCCAGCCCGTATCATGTTATCAGAAAACATTTCAAAACCCCAAATGCTAGGAAAGTCCCAAAGTTTTTCTTCCCATATGCCAAGAATTTTTTTTTCTTTTTTTTTTTTCAAAAATAGTTCAGAGCTAAACAATAGTAACTTGAATGTCTTGATTAGTCTGAAAAGTTTATTATGAGAACCGTGTGTTTGTGGTAGAGGGAGTAAACCAAAATGAGAAGAGAAGATGTGCTTGACCAGACGAACAGCTCACCACAAAGTAGATGAGTCACTGCGCTGCAATATGACATAAAAAGCAGTTTCTGTATGGGCTGGGGCTCAGGTTACACAGGCCAGTCACAAGTCTCTTGGTTGTATATAGATTTCTCTGTCTCTCTCCAAAACCATGTGCTTTTCTGGTGTAAAAAGGGGACACTTGTGCTTCCACTGTTTGAGTCAGTGACTCACACTGTCTTTTCCCAACAAAGCAAACTGAAGTCATAGCAGAGCATGAAAGAAAGACATGATTCAGACTTCACTCCTGATTTTATGCTTGAACAATATTCCTGAGTACAAAGTATTATCAGTCAGCCTCTTGTCAGTACAATGCTGGGATAAGTGAAGGCAAAATTGGGATTAACAAGGTCTATGGTTTCACAAAGCTTTCCCCCCAGCCCCTAAAATGAGGGTCAGTTTATATGCTAAATCCAGTCAATACAATACAGTGTCCTTCAGCTAATTAACTAATTAGTGCACGGTTTCCCAGTTCCATCTGAAGTTCAACTCAAGCTCTGCTTGCTGCGCTGCAGCAGACACATTTCCCCCCAAGACAGTATGAAATGCCCATGGTTGTTACAGCACAGTGTGCATCTGGATGAATAGGCATCTATTCGTATTGACACAGTTACAGAAGCACTTCCTAGCATCTCCTGGGAAATCTCACTTGAAACAAAACTCATTCAAATCAACTCAGGGGGAGGCATTGTCACGGCTATGGGGCTGTAAACAAAAGGCAATGTTTGTCACCTAAGACTGGAGTTAAAAGGAGATATCCTGGAGATGATGGCCGTGTAGAGAATAGCAGATTTGGTATCTACTCTGTTAATAATAAAGAAAATAACACGTACTGATAATAACCAAACTGAGAGGAGCAGTAGTAAGGGCAGAGAAATAACAACAAGGGAAGGGAAGAGGTTAGGAATATCAGCTGGAAATAATGAGTGAGATTCAGCTGAAGAAAAAGAATATGAAAGAGTGAAGGCAGAGAAGGAAATTTGGGTACACATAAGTGAGGTTTACACTGCAATGGGGCATATATGGGATGCAGCAGGTCCTTGCTCAGGGTGCCTGCATTAGCTTGGGAACTGGAGTGGTGCCACAGCAGGCACAGGTGTGGTGGGAATCCTGGGCACCGACTTGGGTAGCTGAAGCCCAGCCAAAATATTGTTATTGCATTAGAAATAGTTTAGCTATAAGGAGCCAAGCTGGAAAACTCACAGTTGCCTACTGAAAGGACACTGGTCCTTTCTGGGCTGGTGATCCTTGTGCTGCCAGCTGCTGTATTGTGGTAAATAATCAGAAACAGCTGTAAACCTCACATCCATCTCCATCAATGTTCAGCTAGTCATCCAGCTCCCACCTGCAGCCTGACGGCTGCTTTGGTAAGCAAGGCTGTTGGCAAACCACCAAGTCAGACTTTTTAGATATTCACACGCTGGTGTATGCTCTGGATGTCCTCGTGGCCAGGACTCCAGCCACACCACCTTTCTCAGGGTTGTCCAAATGTTTAGTATATCATTTTCAGGCTGAATGCTGGATTACTGGAACGTATCTATCCCAAAGCTGACAGGTGCACACCACTACGCAAAAAGCAGAGGTAAAGATGTAGGAGTAGGATGGTCCGTCTTGCTGTGGAGGGCAGCAAGTGGAGTTTCAGGAAAGTAATGTGAGAAGACTAGAGGAACAGAGTTAGAGGCTGAGATGTTATCCATGCTAGTTGGGGAATCCTGTGGTTATGGTTAGGACAGCAGGGAGTTTATACGCTCAGTAGCCTCAGCTTTTCAGGACCTGGATGTTTTAGATTGTTTTCCCGTAAAAGACTTCCACTGAATACTGAACAGGGCTAAGCTTTCAAGTATTTGTTAATGAAATGGAGATGGTCCAAGAAGAAGTAGAAATGATCTGGCAATCAGTTAGGTTGGTGTGCAAAGAAATACTTGTAAAGGCATGTATCACTTGGCTCAGCTACGTGGAGAATAGAAGAAATAGGAGGAGAAGAGACAACCACAACTGACCCAAAGGATATGAACTGTGAGGCCAAGGTTTCATCCCTCAGGCTGCAGGGGACTGCTTTTTTCACTCATTCACTATTACAAAAGCTAGTTTCAGAGGCTGTGCCAAGGGAAGAACAGAGTATAAAGTACTTGGTTTAAATTCCAGCAAGCAGCCTGGAGGGACACTTAGACCAAGAGAGACAAGACATCAGCTTTTCTTGGTCATGGCTGCTTTGGGACCACTCTTCCTTTGGACTCATACCTATCCCTCATGGAGTGTTATGTCCCTCCTCATTTCTTCTTAATTTCTGCCCTGGTGCAACGAGCTATGGTCATCTAACTCTATATAGCACCTTCAGCCACAGCTGGGACAGCAGTGCTATACCTCAAATATCCTTCTGTGGCAGTTGCATTAGTTTGTGGGGGTCCCAGAGTGAGTATTTTAAGACTCATCTGGACAAAAACAGTAGGAGCTGCCGCGGAGCTCTGGAGCTTGATGATGGTGGTGATAGGGTTGAGTGTTTATGGGTAAAAATCATAGGAAAGGCCAACAAGGTAGATATGATGGTAGGAGTCCTTATAGACCCCCCCAGTCAGGATGAAGAGGCAGACAAAATATCCTATAAGGAGCTGGGAGAAGTCTCACAATCCCTAGCCCTTGCTCTCATGGGGGCCTTCAACTTACTAGACATGTGCTGGAAATACAATATAGCACAGAGGAAACAATCTAAGAGATTCCTGGAGTGTGTGGAAGATAACTTCCTGACACAGCTAGTGAGTGAGCCAGCTAGGGAAGGTGCTTTGCTAGACCTCTTGTTTGCAAACAGAGAAGGGCTTGTGGGTGATGTGATGGTTGGAGGCCATCTTGGGCATAACAATCATGAAATGATAGAGTTTTTGATTCTTGAAGAAGTAAGGAGGGGGGTCAACAGAACTGCTACCTTGGACTTCCAGAGGGCAGACTTTGGCCTGCTTAGGAGACTGGTTGACAGGGTCCCTTGAGAGGCAATCCTGAAGGGCAATGGAGTCCAGGAAGGCTGGACACTGTTGCTACATACATTAGCAACAAAAAGAGGGCTAAGGAGAATCTCCATCCTTTATTGGATGCAGGGGGAAACATAATGACAAAAGATGAAGAAAAGGATGAGGTAATTAATGCCTTCCTTGCCTCAGTCAGACCAGTTTTTCTCTGGGTACCCAGCCCCCTGAGGTGGAAGACAGGGACGGGAAGCAGAATGAAGCCCTCATAATCCAAGGGGAAATCGTTAGCGACCTGCCACACCACTTACACACAAGTCTATGGGGCCAGACAGGATCCACCCAAGGGAACAGAGGGAGCTGGCAGAAGTGTTTACCAAGCCACTTTCCATCATTTATCAGCAGTCCTGGCTAACCGGGGAGGTCCCAGTTGACTGGAGGTTAGTTAATGTGATGTCCATCTACAAGAAGGGCCAGAAGGAGGATCTGGGGAACTACAGACCTGTCAGTCTGACCCTGGTGCTGGGGGAGGTTATGGAGACGATCATCTTGAGTGCCAGCATGTGGAATGGACAGGACAACCAGGTGATCAGGCCCAGTCAGCATGGGTTCATGAAAGGCAGGTCCTGCTTGACTAACTTCATCTCCTACTATGACAAGGTGACTTAGTGGATGAGGGAAATGCTGTAGATGTTACCTACCTGGACTTTAGTAAAGCCTTTGACACTGTTTCTCACAGCATTCTCCTGGAGAAACTGGCTGCCAATGACTTGGAGGGGCGAACGCTTTGCTGGGTAAAAGACCGGATGGTCAGGCCCAAAGAGTTTTGGTGAATGGAATTACATTCAGTTGGTGGCTGATCACAAGTGGTGTTCCCCAGGGCTCAATACTGGGGCTAGTCCTCTTTAATATATTTATCAATGATCTGAACAAAGAGATTGAGTGCACCCTCAGTGAGTTGGCAGATGACACCAGGTTAGGCAGGAGTGTTGATCTGCATGAGGGCAGGAAGGCTCGACAGAGCGATATGGACAGGCTGGATCGATGGGCCAAGGCTGACTGTACGAGGTTCAACAAGGCCAAGTGCCAAGACCTGCACTTGGGCCACAACCCCAGGCAATGCTACAGGCTTGGGGATGAGTGGCTGGAAAGCTGCCCGGCAGAAAAGAACCTGGAGGTGTTGGTCGATACCCAGCTGAATATGAGCCAGCAGTGTGTCTGGGCAGCCAAGAAGGCCAACAGCATCCTGGCTTGTATCAGGAATAGTGTGGCCAGCAGGACTAGGGAAGTGATCATCCTCCTGTACTCAGCACTGGTGAGGCCACACCTCGAGGACTGTGTTCAGTTTTGTGCCCANCATTGTAACAGGCTGCTCAGGGAAGTGGTTGAGTCACCATCCCTGGAGATATTTAAAAGATGCGTAGTTGTGGCGCTTAGGGACACGGAATAGTGGTGGACTTGGCAGTGCTAGGTTAATGGTCAGACTTGATGATCTTAAAGGTCTTTTCCAACCTAAACAATTCTATGATTCTATGAGGGATAATTCAGTTTTAGTAGAGAGATGAGGTCACTGATCTACTGTTCAGGTGTTATCCCTAGTTTAATACACCTATGTCATTTATATTAAGTCATTCATCACTGGAGCAATACATACCTGCACTTAACTGATGGTCCTGATTAAACATAATGTACAATTTAATTTATTTCACTAAAGGCTAGCAGTAACATTTGTTCCTTCTTGAACCCTTACTGAAAGCAGAACTCTTTAATATATACCCTTTTGTTAAATTATGCACTGCCTTGGATAAAATGTACAGTAAAGGGTGTGTGCATGTGGAAGGACACATGCACCCTGGTTTTCATTGAAAATAGGGAATATTTTTGTGTTTAGGTGGGCACGTGTCCAGTGTGAATACCCTCCTTGGGTTCCCAGCTGTTCCTCTTCAAGGTTTAAAAAGCTGTAGACATCACTTAGAGTTGTGGTTGTGCTAGGAGGCAGCTACTTGAAATCCCTTCAAATTGAGAATCATCATGTCCAAATTTGTCTGGGGACCTGGGTTTAACTCATTATTTTATCAGTACCCAGGAGTCTGATTTCCATCACACTGACAGGAGGAACATCAGAATCCCAACTGAACAGCTAAGAGGTAAAATCATAAAATCAAATCAGGGCTTTTTAATGAGGACAACAGAGAATAGAAAATATGCCCCATCAGTGGCCATTGTGCTTTGTGCACATTTTCCTTCATCCTCATTGAGAATCCTCCAAGAAGACCCAGTGTATGTCTTCTGTTAAAACTGAAAGAAGCCTTTTTTTTCCTGAGAGAAGTAAGCACGGTGTGGCTATTTAAATACACCTCCAATCATTGTAGAATGACATTTCTGCTGAATTCACATCAGACACCTGTGAGAGAGCTTGCTGCAGCAGCTGAGGGGAAAAATAACATCAACATGAATATACCATATAGTGCTTGTTAAGCTGAGTAGCAACATCTGTTAGCTTGACCGGGCATTTGGAAAAGTGGGTACTAAAATAAGCACCATGGTGAAAGTGTACCGATGCCTCACAGGCTGACAATTGCAAGAAACCCTTTGGAGCACTGCATTCATCAGCCCTGCTTTTCTCTGCCTTTTAATTCTCCCTGCTTTGGCTTCTTGTCTTCCTGGTTCAAGCTTCCAATGTATAAATGGCATTTTGAGGATCCCAGAGTTGCTGTCATGCTCTACACAGGACCTTTGTTCCTGTATTTGTAAAAGGAATGGATAAAAGTCAAGTGGCAGTGGAGAAACATGATAACCCAGCCTAATGAAAGCAAAATAGAGCTGTGAGGCATCTTTAGGCTACTCCCTGTAATTCCATATGTTTTCCCACGGCACTATCACTGTGATGTCTGAAGATGTCCTCATGGTCCTCATGGACCTCAATGGCTGGATAAAAAGATCCTCCCTCCTAGACCAGGAGGGACTCCACTGATGGGGAAGGTCTACCCTGTTAATAAATAAATAAATAGATAAAAGGAGGCAAGCTTGAGCATTTAGCTACCCTCAACCACAAGGACACCATCCAGTCATTACAAGTTGGCCTGAGAACGTTGTACTGATCCTTGGCTCTTTTTAATGAGGTGGCACAGTCATCAAAAAGAACTCAGACCCAAGGGTATTATGTGTCCAGACAACAGCTGGGTGCAGAGATCCCCAAAGAAATAGCAGTTCAGTTAGATGCATGGCTGGTGACAGTGCACCCATATTAGTCAGCACACAGACAGTCCTCATAACACAGGGTTTAATAACACAGGAGCAGCACCATGCTGAGATGATGGTTGCACGATGGCCCTGAGCTAGTATTGCTTAGCCATGGGGACGTATCAGCCAGCTCAGGTACTCTTGCCAAGAACTTAACTGCAAGGTGTCCACCTATCTTCAAGCTGCACAACCTAGAGAGCTACTTAAGATGGGATCTACCATAGACAGTTGTGCCACAACTAGACATGTGAGCTTCCTTTTGGAATCAGAGAAAAATTGATATTTTTGTGATATGTTACAGCTCATATTAGACACTGCTTTTAGAAGGAGAGGGCAGCATGCCCTCCACAACTGCAGGTTGTATGCTCAGAACTCCCATGGAGACTGTCCATCCACCACAATATCTGCTTTGCCACCTTCCAGGGCTGCTCAGAGCAGATACCTCCTTCCCTCACAGGATATTCCTCTACTGCCCTCATGAGAGCTGAAGAAGTCCCTTGACAGATCAGAGACAAGCCAAAGCCAATCCATCATCCAGGAAATAACTGCAGCGAGTGCTGCGAGGCTCCTTGTATTAACTAACCCACTTCAAAACATGTTTCAGAAGTGATTTATCTTTTACTCTTAACACTTTTAAGCCAGTTGTCATTATAATGAGCCACAACAGGAGCTCCTAAAACAAAACAAACAAAAAACAACAAACAAACAAACAAACAAAAAAGGGGTAGCTATATTCTGAACAGTGGAACAATGATTTAGATTTTGCCTGCTATACTGTTGCTAGTTTTGGGGTATTTTTTTTTTCCTCCTTTTTCTTTTTAATGTTTGTCTTCTTTTCACAGGGAAATTGATTGTTTGAAGGAACCAAGATTGATGCACCTAATATTTACAAATGTCACACACTTCCGGACACTATTTTCTGGTGTAACCTAATAAGAAATTGATTTGTTAGTTGTTTGGTCTTTGCCTTGTTCAACACATTTTAAAATATTTATATATGTATATTAGTACTAATCAGCCTTGAAAATGATTAACAGTCTGGGTAGAATTATAATAAACTGAATTTTTGGTCATAAAATATCCAGTAAAAATGATCAGTCTAAAAAGTTTGTGTCACTTACACGCATATCTAGGAAATATTTCTTAGTTAAGGCTGGCTTTTCTGGAATAAGCAAGAATTTGATCACTTTCTTCTGTGATCATCTGTTGTCAGCTCTGTATCCCTCAGGCTTTTGTGTTACTCTTGTTTTGATTTATCATTTGATCTTTTTCATTTTGTCATCTTTGAACACGACTGAAATCCAGCAATGAGAATCATATGAAAAAAATACATTTTTGCACACATTAAAAGCTGAAAGAATTTAATAAGATGCTTTCCTCTCTGTCTCTCAGAAGGGAGGATTCATCTGATTTATCTGGCTGTTCATGTGGGCTTCTGAAGTCCAGCACAACCACACTCCTTATGAGGCAGAAATGAAGACTGATGGGATTTGTAGTCCCAAAAGTGGACAATCCTTACAGAAATAAATTTCCAGAAGGATCAAGCTTGGGGAAGATGAAGGGCTGGCTACATTTGAGATGCAATACTTGGCTTGATTGAATACAGAAGTGGGTATTGGGATCCTGAAAGATGGAAAGAGGAATATAACCGAGGTTTATCACGTGGTTTCATGTGGCCTGGCTTTGGTCTTGTGGTCTACACAGCAAGTCTCACAGGCATATGCTTTCCTAAAGGATAAACAGCACTTATCAGCCCATGTAACAGGGAGCATGCGCAGCATATCATGTCATGGAATGGAAAAAGAGCCATTGTAAGTCTTGCAATAACGTCCCAAAGGAAGCCAAGCCCACGAGCTGCAATCTAGGACCCCAACAGCATGAGCCCTCATGCCAGCCTGTCACAAACCTGCCAACATGCTGAACCCAGAGCAAGATGATGCTGTGGTCTCACACAGTCTTTCGATGACATGGGCACATCTGTGAGGGCTGAAAGCAAAAGCCAAAGGCTTGAATATTGTCAGCAAAAGGTGTGATTTGACAAGTTTTCATAGAAATGTGGGATAACTCAGGTGGTAGGGACCTTGGAAAGTCTCTAGTCCAACTTCCTGCTCAAACAAAGATCAAATATGTGACCTGGCCATCTTTTCAAGCCAGGTCTTGAAAACCTCTAAGGATGGAGACTTACAGCCTCATCGGGTCCCTATCTCAGTGTTTATCATCATGGGTGAGAGGCGGAATCCTTACAACTAGTCAGAACTTCCACTATTTCAATTTACATTTATTTTCTCAACTACTCACAACATTTCTCCATGAAAATCCTCTCTCTGTCTTCTTCACGACCTCCCTGTAGGTACTGGAAGGTGTCAGTGAGATCTTCCTTGAAGCTTTTTCTTCTTTAGGCTGAACAAGCCCAACTCTCGCAGCCTGTCTTCACAGGAGGGGTGCTCCAGCCCTCTGATCATTTTTGTGGCCTCCTCTGGACTCAGTCCAACAGCTCCATGTCCTTCTTGCACCGAGGACCCCAGAGCTGGATGCAGTCCTGCAGATGGGGTCGCACAAGAGCAGAGTAGAGGGGGAGAATCACCTCCCTCGATCTGCTGGTCATGCTTGTTTGGATGCAGCCCAGGATGTGGTTGGCTTTCTGTGCTGCAAGCGCACATTGCCGGGTCATGTTGCCTTCTGCAACTTGGGTGGTGCAGCTAGAGCACTTGTCAGTGAAGACTGAGGCAAAAAAGTCATTGAGTACCTCAGTCTTCTCCATATACTGGGTAACCAGGTCTACTGTTTCCTTCCAGAAAGGGCCCACATTTCCCCTAGTCTTCTTTTTATCACTGAGATATCTACAGAAGCTTTTCTTGTTGCCCTTGACATCCCTGGCCAGATTTAATTCTATCAGGGCTTTTGCTTTCCTAACCTGATCCCTGGCTTCTCAGACAATTTCTCTGTATTCCTCCCAGGCTACCTGTCCTTGCTTCCATCCTCTGGAGGCTTCCTTTTTGTGTTTGAGATCCTTGTTCATCCATGCAGGCCTCCTGGTGGGTTTTTTGCCTGACTTCCTCTTTGTTAGGATGCATCGTTCCTGAGCTTGGAGGAGGTGATCCTTGAATACTAACCAGCTTCCTTGGGCACCTCATCCCCCCAGAGCTTTGTCCTGTGGTATTATACCAAGCAGGTCCTTGAAAGGGTCAAAATCTGCTCTCCTGAAGCCCAGGGTAGCGAGCTTGGTGTGCGCTCTCCTCGCTGCCCTGAGGATCTTGAACTCCACCATTTCATCGTTACTGTAACCAAGGCTGCCCTTGAGCGTCACATTCCTCACCAGCCCTCCTTGTTGATGAGACCAAGGTCCAGCATGGTACCTCTCCTCGTTGGCTCCTGTATCACTTTTCAGAATTAATGTTAGATGATCACTAATGACTAACTACCCCAGGTTCTTTACAGCACAGCTGCTATGACAAAATATGAACATACAGTTCATAGATTATTTTTTGTTCAGCACACTGCAAAGTACAACCCACCTTCTAGTCACCAAAACCTCTTTATATCTGGAAAGAGCACAGATCCCATTTAAAGTCCTCAGCTAACGCTGCACCTCCTTACCCCCAGGATGGATGGGCTTCACAAAAAGCCCTTGGGCTGCTTGGGTTTCCTGGGATGGAGAGTGCCTTACCTGAATCTGTCACTGCTGCTTTTGTTCCCACAGTGTTTCTGTGATCACAGCACTGCAGTGAGTAGCTGCTCGCTCCTCAGCAGACTTCCTGACAGGTGATTCCTTTACAATAAAGATTTAGAATACAACAAAAGTTGAGTTCCCACTGACACCCTCCTTTTCTCCCTCCAGCACTTCACGTCTGGGTTCATTATTACCTCTTTAATTGGGTAATTATAATAGACCTGACAATCACTTGGTGCCATCCAATGGCATTTTTGATCTCACCTTTTTTTATGTGTGTGTATGTCTCACCTTTTATATATATATATTTAAACTAGAACAATTAAACTTCCTCTCCTTTGTCACATCCTTTTCAAGAATACCAGAGAGCCCAAAGTGGATGTAAACGTGTGTAGACCTAGGAACGACCCAGTCCTCAGCCATTACCTAACCACTATGGCCACTCAGATACAGATTATCAAAGCTAGAAAGGGTGATGAGAGGATCCAAGTTTCGTAGTATTTAATAAATGAAGAAAAGGATTGCCAGCCTATCACCAAGACCAGCACTAATACAAGACTAGCCACAGCTGCTTCCAGTATGACTATGTTGAAAAGGGATGTGGTGGATCACTTCACCAGTGTCACCATGGGAGAAGGAAAAGCAGCAAGAGGAGGAAGCTCTTGCTAACAGACTCTTAGTCCCTGGAGTGGATAATATTAATAGGCTGCCTGCAATCTATTAGGAAAAGGAATTAATTAGTATCTTTAGATGAGTTTGTTTTGTGTTCATTTAATTATGCACACAGGAAAAAAAATACCATCTGCCCTTTTGAAAAAGAATAAAAATGAAATCACACAGGAGCAGATGCCCGAAGAAGGCAAGTGGAACTGCAACACACAGCAAAGCTGATAGCAACAGAATCCTTAAGCTTCGCTCCATTTCCTGTAAGCACATTTTAAATAGCCAAACCTTTCTTCTGCATCCCCTGAGAGATAAGATTTCAAGAGAACTTTTCCATGCTGCAGGAAGACTCTTCTATCAATGCTAGAAAATGGTCTGTTTTGGTAACAGTGCAGTCCATTTGGGATAAGCTCTGTATCCCTCCTAATCACAGAACCATTGAGGTTGGACGGGATCTCTAGAGAACATCCAGTTTACCTCCCTAGTTCAGAGCAGGGTCAGCTACACAGGCTACCAGCTCAACACCAGGTCCAATAGTTCTTTGAACATCTTCAGCTATGGAAACTCCACAACCTCTCTAGACAACCTGTTCCAATGTTCAATCATCATCACAGTAAAAGACTTTTCTTATGTTTAAATAATTTCATTTGCTTCAGTTTGTGCCCCTTGCCTCTTGTCCAGTCACTGGGCAATTCTGACAAAAGCCTAGCTCCATCTTCTTTATTCCCCCATGACGTATTTATACACACTGCTAAGATGACCCTGAGTTTTCTCTCCTCCAGACTGAACACTCTCAGTTCACTCAGCCTCTGATATGACAGATGCTGCAATCTCTTAATCATCTGCCTGGCCCTTCAATGGCTCTATGGCTGTTCATTCCCATATGCAGGGCTTCACATTCACCCCTGTTGAACTTCATGGGGTTATCCTCTGACCATTTCTCCAGCCTATCACATACTTCTGAAAGGCAATGCAACTATTTTATGTATCAAACACTCCTCAAAATTTTGTATTATGTGCAAACTTGCTGAAAGAGTGCCCTGGCTCATCATCCAGGTCATTGACAATAATGTTACTTTGTTGGTCGCAGTACTGATCTCCAGCGTTCACCACTCGTGACTGATAAGCTGGACTTCATGCCACTAATTGCAACCCTTTGAGTCCAGCAATTCAGCTGTTTTTCAATCCAATTCACTATCCACTTACCTAGTGTGTATTTTGTCGTCTTGAAATGAACACGTTGTGGCACACAGTGTCAGAAGCATTGTTAAATTATGAAAACATTCACTGCTCTTCTCTCATCCACTGAGCTAGTCATTTCTTTGTAGAACATTTTGGTCAGATATAATTTCTCTTTCATGAACCAGCCCTGACTACTTCTGAACAGTTTATTGTCTTTATACTTTTGGAAAAGGCTTCTAGAAGGACTTGCTCCATCGCCTTCCTACAGATCAAAGTAAGGCTGACCAGTCTGTAGTTCTCCTGGTCCTCTTTCTTGAAAACAAGAGTGATATTTGCTGTCTTCCAGTCCTTATGAATCTCTCCCACTCACCACAGTCTTTTAAAAATAATGATCCAGCTCCCTCAGCAACCTTTGTGCTCCCCATCAGGTCTCACGGCCATGCGTGTGTTCAGTTGAAGTGTTCCTTTACATGGTCCTCTTCCACTAAGGGTAAGTCTTCTCTGCTCCAGACTTTTCCATTGGTCTTAAGGGCATAGGATTCCTGAAGACTGGTCTTACCAGCAAACACCGAGGCAAAGAAGGCATCAAGTACGCTGACGTCCTCCATGTCCTTTGTCACCAGGTACTCTGCCCCTTTAGCACTGGGCCCACATTTTCTCTAGCCTTCCTTTGGCTGCCAATGCACTTGAGGAAACCCTTCCTGTTGCCCTTCACATCCCTTGCTGGATTCAGTTCCAGATGGATTCTGAGCATGGATGACATTTGGAAAGCTAGACCACATTTCTATATTTATCCTGGCTGACCTGATCTGACCCTGCTTATACCTCCTTTTTATGTTTGAGATTTATTTGGAGCTCTTTGTTCATCCATGAAAGCTTTGCGTCATCTCTGATTGTCATCTGCATATCTGAAGTTCCAGTTTGGTCCAGACTCCACTCTACTTGCCAAGCCTGGCAAGCCTTGGCACTAAGGAAGAAGGAATCTTTTCCACAAGATATGCACACAAATCAATTTCCCAGAGGAACATCAGAAGAAAAGCTTCAAATTCCCATCTAGCTCTCTGCATACACAGTTACACGCTGGCTTTGACTTTGCAGAGGCTGCACTGCAATAACTGAGTCCTTTTTCTATAACTGCCTCCATCCAGGCTCCCAGGACTTTTGCAAAGCCAATAAAAGTTAATAAAAGCTTTGGAATGTGCTCTTATGTTGAATACACATCCTTTCTCCTTATGGATCTTTTATGTGTGATAATGCATCGTTGGAGATGTCAGATAGTTTGGTAGTAGGGATGAAACCACCTGGACATTTAATCGCATCCAGTACATGATATTATGCACAGTGCAGGTGATAAAATCCTTTCATGTAATATATATTCCAAGAGTGGAGGTGGAAAATGGAATTGAATTTTTTTTCATATTATTAATTGAGCACAGTGGCCGTATTTAAAAGGCAGAGTCTGTTGAACAATGAGCCTGTGATGGGTTCATGGGAACCAGTAAATCAACATGGTCCCTTGGGTTTTCCTAGCCATATTAGCGCCACTTGATATTAAAAAGGAAATTGCTGTGATTGTTATGCAATTCTGGATCACGTGTTAAAAGGTGCCAGTGCTTTTTAGTGACACCATACATTTTCTTAGACTGAGTCAGAGAAATCTACCAGCAGCACGGAGGAAGGACGTGAATTTTAATGCAACATCTCCCTCAGTTCTTAGAAACTGGTGTCATGGCCTGATGGTAAAAGCTCTGATTCATGAGACTTGTTCCACTGGCACCAGTCAGCCTGTTCCATGAATGTTACAGCATAAAGCAAGGGATTGTCAGTCTAGATAAGCAATTTTTTTCCAAGCAGTGATCAGTTCCAGTTGTTCCAGAAAAGCAAGGAGGAAATCTAGGTGCAGTTAGTAAATGGTCTTTCTGTATTTAGAGTCCATTTTCCCTATCATCAGTTCTGGTAGAGTGGGTTACAGCCTGGAGTGGTGGGTTTCAACCCTTCTGAAATCTGGGTTTGGCTTATAAATAAGAAGTTTTTTCTCTAGAAAATGCACACCTACATAACTTCAGCTCCAGCTTTGTTTCCCTTGTTTACCAAGGATCACCCTTTCTTGCAAGTCCTCATTAAGGACAGAGTCATTTGCTGAATGAAACACACCATTACAAATAGAGGACAGTCCTCTCCCCAGACAGTTCCAAAGAATGGGCATTAGTCACATCACGCCAAACCTCCCATGTCCTGGGCTTTAGTTTGACTGGAGAACACAAAGGAACAAATCTTGTGCTAAAAAATCCCAAGAGAAAACTCAAGCTTTTCCCCAAGCCATCAGTGCTTCAACTGTTTCTTCCTCAGGACTGTTCAGACCTCTGTCCCTCCTTGGGCACCATTATGGCTCATGAACAAGGTCTTAAACAACCATGCTCAACCTGATGAGGTGTAGGAATGGTGACACTATCTTATTTGAGTCTACAGTAGAAAGCCAAAGTAATCCATGCTCCAAAAATGCCAATTTTAAACAATGAAACAACATAAGCAGCATTAGTCTTTGTTTTAGGATCATGCTGAGTGGCTTAACTGTGCCAGATGGTTTGTTCATGTCTTATAAGTGAAAAGAAACATCTGTGAGCTCACCCAAACTTGAATTTCCTTGTTGCGACACTTCTGACATGAAAATAATGAAGATGTTGAGATGAAAGTAACTTAAAGGACATTTATTCGATTTTGTACAAGATACACAAAGAATAGACTTGACAATGTGTCACAGGAGATAGCAGCAAGGAAAGGACTGAGAAGAAGGAAAATATATAATCTATACAGGTGCTGCAAAGACATATAGGGTGGGGGCAGAGTTATTTACCTCTGCATCGTGTGCTCGGAGACAAAGAAGTTCAGGGGTGCCCAGGTAAGAGGCACAGTCCCCAGGATCCCACTTGCTGCTTTATCCTCAGCTCCTTGCTGCACCCAGCTGCAGGGCTCAGCTCAGTACAAATCCCCTGCAGGTACCTGAAGAGGAAAGGAGTATTTTATTTTAGGTGAAGCTTTCTTATAAAGAGTTAAGCAAAATATAGAAATGTTCCCTTGATGGCAAATTCTCTAGATATTTCTCTGTTTTGTGTTTTCCTCTACATCAGGACAAAAGAAATGTGTGTTTTTCTTTTTACAGAATGGATGAGGGAGCAACAAAGAAATTCAATTTGGAAAGGTCAAAACACAACAGATGTCAAAAGCTCTTTTTGACATTTTCAGCTGAAGAGAAATGTTTTGACGCGCCTGAAATCAAAACCTTTCCATTTGGTTTGCTGAAAGGTTTTGTTTTGAGTCATGTCAACATTCAACTTTGTTTTCTCACAGCAGCACGTGGTCTTATGGGAAGTGTAGTTGAAACAGAAATACTCACATTTCCCCGATCTCCTCAACCAGGCTTCCTGCTCATAATAATTACATTCTAATTAGAAGGTAATGTAATGTCCATGACACACCACATTGCTTGGCTGGTGGGAAATCAGCATGGTTCCTTAGTGGAAACACAGTCCTCTGAGGAGATTATTTTATTGGCGAAAATGGGGCTAAAACTACCAGTCCCATCAGGCCATACACCAGTAGGAAAATGCAGTTTAATACTTTGCTAAGCTGTTTCCAAAAGAAGCACATTCTGAGCAGCCCAAAAGAAAATTGTAAGTATTTCACAAAACTAAAAAATGTTTCCTTAAAACTTTCTACATATATAGAAAAGTTTTTTTGACTGGAAATGTCTTGTTCATCCGTAATTAGAAATGTTGGACAATGTCCTGGTGAGCCGCAGCCCTCACAAATGACATGCAGAATAAAGCTTAGTGTCTACAGGAGAAAAATTGTCTTACCAGTGACAGAAAACAAAGAAAAAAGAAAAAAATAAAAAAGCTTAACATTGCCACATGTTGAAACATATTATTTTATGAAACAGCCCTCCTACACAGAAAAATAAAAAAAAACACCCCACCATAAAACACTACAGACCTTATTCCAGTCTGAATGACAATAATTATAATGTACATTTGTGTGGTGTCAGTCATTGTCACAAAATCCCAGGTGCTTCATAAACTGTAAATAAAGAGATCCTTCGGCAGTTATTGGGGTGGAAGGTAACAGCCACTGTGCATCAGCAATGGTGCTCAATGGATATTTTGGGATGGATTTTGCAGTTGAAAGAATGGGGCGGGGGGGGATTTTATTTGCAAGTACAATTGCTATCAAAGCTCTCAAGCAGCAGGGACATGATCCAGTAATAAAACCTTTTGGTTAGGGTCTAGGGGACGCTAACTAATGTCTAAGATTAGATCCTCAGCTTTGACACTGACCTACCTTGGAAACCTTCCCTGGAAACATCCTCTGAGCTACAACATGACCTCAAACATACCTGAACTCCTGAGATGCCTCCATCTGTGATTTTAATGTTCCTGTACTTAATTCTGTGTCTTTTCACATGTCTGAACTGCCCAGGCAGGTTGGTACACAAAGGATAAAGAAGCCTGGTGCGATCAGGTATTCCCCATGCCAGTGTCTTTGGTACATTGCCCTGAGAACACTTAGCCCCATTAGCAGGACTCAAATGCCCGTAAAATGTCCCTTGGTGTTCAAACTCCACTTGGAGGTAGAGTTCCTACCCAAGAAATAGGAGACTTATTCTCCTTGTATAGCAGAGAACCCAAAACCCCATTTCCCCCACTCTTCTAGGGACATTAATTCCCTGCATTAAGTTCTTCCTGGTGGAAAATGGTGCCAATTCCTCCTGCACAGAGGTCAGGTCCTCTTGACTTCAAGGTCAAAAAGAAAATTAGTTGGAGGGAGCAGTACTCTAGAGGTAAGAGCCCTTTCTCAGGAGGGAATTCTGGTCTCTGGCTTGATCCATGTGCTTTTTTTTTGGCTTTTTTTTTTTTTTTTTGGGGGGGGGGTTTTTGGTTTGGTTTGGTTTGGTTTGGTTTTTTCCCCTGTGAAAGGCTAATAGAAAATACAGTTAACATCAAGATTTTAGGTCCCAAGTTTGGAAGCAATGGAGACACTACAGTGCTTCTGGCTATTAAGTATCCATATCCAAGTGCTTCTGGATCCAGCAAGAGACAGATACTCCTTCCAGGGAATTTAGGCAAGGCAAATGGTAAACTGGCAGCCAAAGACAGAGAGTGAGGTCCCATGAGCAGCTGTGCTAACCTTGCTGCCAACAGGGGAATCTTGCTTTGCAAAAGCTCTCTTTTCCCCGTACTCCCGTCATCATCTCTGCTCTTCTCACCTTTCCTCCCCTTTCCAAAACCCATGTACCATTAGTTCAATCCACCTGTGAAGCCATCAAACTATGAGCCTGCATGAGAATATAAAATCAGAGGGATTATAGAATCATGTCTGGCATACGGCTGCTGTAAAAGGAGAAAACAGTCACCACTTTGATTGGGTTGGTGTTGTCCAAAAGGCAGGTGAATATTTAACAAGGAAGGGCATAGAAAGAATAAACATAAAAGGGAAAAGAATTGTATAAGGGCTAGGGAAATGACAAAGCATTGGACATGTATGGAGTTTATTTATAGATTCATTAATGCTATAGGTAGAATAAATGGCTAACTGTAACAAAAGAGGACAGTTGTGTGAGTGAATATGTGGTGTGAGCAGACACACCTTCTAAGATTCAGCTACTAATTTATAAGAGAATCCTTTCAGTCAGTAATTTTCTGTGTTGTTATGATCCTATAAATTACTCTTTTCTTGGAAAGAAAAGGACTGGAGTGAGGCAGACAAGAGATGACACCCGCTGAAAACATAAATACAAATATATTCTCTTTTTCTAGCTGCTTTTATTTCACTTTAATAAGCAGAGGAATAAGACGCTGCAAAATTGTCTGTAATTACATGACTATTACGGTGCATCTTCCGTGAGTGAGTAGGGCAGCCGTCGAGTCTCATGAGTCTCATCTAGTCTCAATAATACACTTTGTTTCCTGGATCCTGACACGGTGAGAAAAACCCCCATTGGATGTCTCTATTACTGGATATTAGGGATTCCACTCTGAACACTGTTGCCAATGGAGTAAAATCAGGGAATTTTCACTGAAACTACAGTAACTATGATGGTTTGGGTTAAATTTGGAGCAGGCTAATCAAAGTCACTTTTTCTCATCATGCTGCCTATGGGTTGGATTGATTGAATGGCTTTTTGTTTTAGTTTTTTTTATTAGGCGCATTCTAGTGTGCCCTCAGATTCCTATATTCACTCAGCACATAGCTGTTAATGTTACTAACATTAATTTTGCTTTCATATGGACTAAATGCTCCTATACACCAAATACCAGTATTTAATGTAGGTGAACACCACTTTTCTTCCTGTCCATTCATTCTATGGAGCTGTAGGCCTACAAGCATATTTGTAAGCATGTAATTACAAGAAAAATATTACCAGTATAGCAGGAACTGCCTGACCCAAATTTGTCACTCAGAACCTACCAGGTTAGCCATGATTTTCATGTCTCCATTTTAATAGTCAACTATTGATTATTAATTTGGGGTGCCTTGACTCTCAGATGAGTTGAATCATTGATGTGCACTGAAAAACTGATTACAACATAAGGGATTAGAAGATATATAACTGAAAGCCTGAAACACCAAGGTTGATGTAGGATAGAGGGAAGGAAAGAGAAATACAACTAATGTATCGCAGAAACCTTTCTGCTGGCTACATGTCTCTAATTTTATGATAATGGACAAAATCCAGACAAAAACACCCATGTCCTCAGACTGCTGCCTGCTCCCTATTTCCAGCACTGATACTTCTTCCAAACCCTGGAAATTTGTGCAAAAAAAATCATACTGACTTTTGGGGGAATTGAGTAGCCTTCTTGATTATCAGGGTAAATCAAGGCATTGCTGAAGCCAGGGACAGCTTTTTTCCTGGAGTCTGGAAAAGTTGGTTTTCTCCCCGTGACAACTCTTTCTAGGCAGTTCTTTGCAGCAGTTGGACCTGTCATCTTGTCATGCAGAAGGGTTGCAAGTACAAACCCGTGCAGAACAGCGTAAGGCATCTGCTGGCAAAGTAGAGGCTTTAGGAGTGTTAGCTAGCACAGCCTTGAGCAGAGGTGAGGTAAAGTAATTTCATTCTTTCAGAGCCTTGGCTGCAACCATTTCAAGTGGACTGTTTCTTTTCCAAAACACAAAACCAATTTCCTTCCACTGCCTTTTAGGATGATTCAGCCTTTCTTCAATCTATTTATTCTATTAGTTACTAAAAGCTGTTAACTTTCAGCTGTTGTGCTTGGAGTTTTTGTTTTGTTTTGTTTTGTTTTTATACAGAAATTCATCTCCTCTTGATGTTTTTTCTTGCTTTCAAAAGCTCATTAAAAATAACAAGGAACAAATTGGGTGGAAAATTTTGTGTTGATGAATCATCCTTTTCTTTGTCAATCTGAGAAGACTGAACCCAGCTAAATCTTTTCAATTCATGAGTAAAGAACAGACCCTCATTACTGGAACACCCTTGCAATGTATTATTGTCTGAGAGGTGAGCATGTTTGTTGGTAACAACATAGGAAGACATCAAGCAATGGAGACATTCCTGGCCCCTCTTGCTAGAGTGGGGGTAATATTATTGTCAATATGCTTTAACTGATCCTAGGTAGATCCATACTTTGGCAATGGTGACAGCAAGTCTAATGTGACTAAATACAAAGCAATTTAATTTGGTGGTTGACAGAATAAGCATGCCAGAAGGTGTTACTATTCATCCACCTTGATTTCAGCATCTGCAGTAGAAATATATTCATGTGAAGGGGATGCCTGGGCTTCTATTACAGTTTTTGGGATAAAGGTGGCAGAAAAGGACCTAGGGCTCCTGGTGGACACCAAGTTGAACATGATCCAGCACCATGCTCTTGCAGTGAAGAAGTCAAATGGTATCCCAGTTGCATTAGACAAAGTATTGCCAGCAGGTTGAGGGAGGTGATCCTTTCCCTCTACTCAGCACTGGTGGGGCCACACCTGGAATACTGTGTCCAGTTTTGGACTCCCCAGTACAAGAGAGACTTGGACATCCTGGAAAGAGTCAACAAAGGGCCACAAAGGTAATGAAGGGACTGGAGCATGTCTCCTGTGAGGAAAGACTGAGACACCTGGAACTGATAAGCCTAGAGAAGAGACGACTCAGGGGGTTCTTGTCAATGTGTATAAATACCTGAAGGGAGGATGCAAAGACAACAGATCCAGGCTTTTTTTAGTGGTACCAAATGACAGGACCAGAGGCAATGGGCACAAACTGAAGTACAGGAGGTTCTCGCTGAATATCAGGAAGCACTTTTTTACTGTGAGCGTGATTGAGCACTGGCACAGGTTGCCCAGAGTAGTTGTGGAGTCTTTCTCCTGGGAGGTATTCAAAGTCCATCTAGACATGTTGCTGGGCAGGTAGCCCTGCTTGAATAGGAGCATTGGACCAGGTGACTTCCAGAGGTTCCTTCCAGCCTCGGCCATTCTGTGATTCACTTCACCAGATTCAGGCATCTAGAGTGACTTGAGACACCTGAAAATACATCTTCATGGACTGCCAGGTATCTTAATTACTTACCCAAGTTTCTTTGATCTGTCCTAGAGTACCTTGCCTGGGCTCCAGCTGCTGGTCCATGATGGTGCAAGTGTCCCCTATATCCTGTGACATCTGACAGCCCCATGTGCGTGGCTTAAACATCCTTGGGCACCTCAGCCAGCACTCTTTGCCTATGTGTGGGCAGTCATGCAGAGACATTTGCTTTGCAGCCATCTACATGTAAAAGTGTGGCTGCAAGAGGTGCCATGAGCATGACATTTGCTGTGACTTCATTACCTCCTGTAGACACCTATGAAGGCAGTTTGTGAAGAGTTTGTCAAATGTCTTTTGGGATACTCCAGAAGACAATCTCTGGTCATAGCCAGGGTGACTCTTTCAGGCTTTTGGCCAGGAGGAACAGACAACTTTGTCTTGATTGCAGCTTTGGGGCATATCCTTGCAAGACATACACTTTAAACATCTGAGAGACTAGTCCTTTGGAAGGACTCCTGGAAAGGTTAATGAGTATTTGGAAAGTTTGTGGAGTTTCTTAAGAGAATGCATCTGCAGTCACATGAAGCTTTAGTGGAACGAGAGACACAACTTCAAATGGAAAAGAATTCAGTGCTGCTATTGTCTTATGTACATGATGATAATGTCTTGTGCTAAATATGTTAATATGGTGCACCAAACCCCAGGCAAGATAATTTGACCAAATTATCATTATGACAAAATGAAACATGTCTTCAAAGACATATTAGACTGTTCATAGAGTTGGCCAGCTAACGATAAAAAGCAGTCAGTAACAAATCATTAAAAGGGAATGTATCTTGAGGGAGGTAATGTGCCAAGGAGAGAAGTCACACCTTCTCTTTGCCTCTAGGAAGTCCTTTCTCTCCTTTTTAGAAAATAATAGTGTACATGTCCAACATGGGATATTTTTTACTAGATATTTTAAGCAATGAAGCAGTTAATGATGTTGCCATCAGAATCTGAATACTCAGGGTAGTTCCTCAGCCTTTGAGACTCTCTGCAGACTCATGTAGATGAGGGTCACTATTTTCAAAGTGGATCATGTTATGTTGCAACCATCAGAGCAATAGAATGGGATAAACAGTGTCAAATCAAAGGAAGGAAACCTCTGCACCTATACAGTACTGAGTTAAAGGCTTCCAAAGATGTGGAGAGTGTTTGTTGGTTTGGATGGCAGGGAAAGACATAACTTGCCCAACAGCTTATCTTCCACTGAGAACATTACATTCATAATTTTAGCTAGTTCCTCTCTTTACATGACTTGCCTTTGTGATTATAGACAAATTACTGAGAAGTTTTCTAAGAGAGATAGATATAACTTAGGACTTCCCTCAAAATTCAATGTATATAAATATGCCTCTAGGGGAAGGCAATGAAATGACTGAAAAAAATAAACCCGTCACAGTTACACTATTATGGCCTGCAATACTACTTCTTTCAGAGCCGGTTTGTACTAAGGAGGTAAAATCATGTAACAAAACCATGAAGATCCTAATCCAAAGTAATTGTAATGGACTTCAAATGAGATTCAAAGGCTCCCTTTGTGGAGCCTAATTCAGTCTTATGATCCTAAGAAGTGTTCAAGACTGAAACAATGCAAAGCTCCAAGGAAAATATATAGAAACTTTAGTGGGTTTTGTATTTTTGTTTTTGAGAAGATTCATTTATAGCCTTAACTGACAGATTATCCCCCAGTTTCATCCAGCCCCCATGTCTAACACCAACTCCCTGCATCTCACCTTACTGTCCCCACCTACCCAAAACTGGAGTCCTCTTCAGGCGTACCAACAATTCCCTACTCATCCACCCCCAGCTGCAGGGCTACATTTCATCCAGGTGTCCTGGCATGGTCTGGAGCAAAGTGAGGTTGCAAGCCACTCCTCTGCACTGGAGATGGTGACCAGGTTTGAAAGAGTTATGTGCTGGCATTTGCCTTATAGTACACATGAGGTGTGATATATCACATATGATCTGAGGTCTGGGTATGCATTCATGTTACATAAAGCTTGGCTGGAAGAAGGTGTTGTGGGTCAAGTTCATGGATCCCTAAATAGTCATTTCAAGGCACCCTTTGTGTCTTGAAACGTAATGAACTAAGCCACTCTCCATCGAAGTCAGCAGCCACATCTGGGTCCTCTTCCTCCCCAGTACCTACCTGAGTGAGAACAAGCTGAAGTTAATCCCTGGTTCATTAAGTACCAAGCCAAACTTGACCATGGAAGACCCATGTCAGCAAACGAGTGTCACATCCCCAGCTGTGCACAGACTCGGCAAAATTTTCCACTGAGTAGTCCACATCATATTAAAGCCTTGACAACAACAGTGCTTGTAGCAGATGCTTTTACTTTCCCTCCTTTTGCTCAGAAATAAGGCTGCTCATTGGAAGTGCCACGATATGAGAGAACACGAGGTGAAAAGAGTTATTTGGGAAGTGTTTACTTTATGATGACGATTGCAAGACTGCTTCCGATGAGTTCCTGCGAGCCGTGCAAGCCTTGTACCCCGCACCATGAAATGGCAGCGTGATGGAGAGCTCCCATTATAAGGGCTAGCATTGGGAGCGGATTGCTTTTCACCATCCGCTCGATTTGGGCCCAGGCACTGTGCTTAAAGCTGCTATTCCTCATGATATATTGGAGGGAATGACGACAAATGCAACAATGTCATCCTCTGTCAGGGAGGACTGCCGTGCATGCTGGGGCAAACGAAAATAGATGGGGTGTATGTATGTATTCAAACAATAAATGCTGTGGAAGTAAATCATCTCTTATTGCTTCATATATCTTCTCTGGAGCTGCTTCCTATTTCTTAACCAGCAAAGCCTCTCTACTAATGCTGGTTTTCTTTCTGCTATTCCAGATGTGTTAACTTCATTTCTCCAGCTGAAGCTGAGACAAAAACGCTCCCCCCGCCCCCGCCCCCCCATGACACACCTTCACCTCCTCCCCATGCTTATTTCTCAAGATGTTTTATCAAACTAAGAATAGGATTATGGGGTAGGCGAGGAAGTGGAAGAGAGAAAGGGACACTATCCTCACAACGGGAACTGGACAAAGCCACATCGTAGCTGTTCCCAGCCAAAGGCATTTTTCAGCAGTTGTCACTGTTTGTTCTGGCATATTGCTTCACGGGGTGGAAGCCATTTTTCTTCATCCATTTGGCACATGTTGTCATCCACTATGGAGGAGATTGCTACCTCTGGTGTCACATTTTGTGTTAATAATAATAATAATAATAATAATAATAATAATAATAATTTCCTGACTTTTATAGTGCTTTTATATTTATTTCATATATGGGGAAACTGAGGCAGTAAAACACAATTTCTTGCTTGCACTATGGCAGAACTAAACTCCAGATCTTTGCAGATTGGTCCAGAATGATAATCCACTAATTCCTATAGCGTCTTCTGGAGAAACATCTGCAACTGGGTGATTTTGGCAGTGCCTTTGAGATACAAATATTAATTCCTTAGGAAAGCTGATACAGTTTAAGACAAGGTGTCAATCTATACTGGCTTAGGATGTAAGGTAAAGGACAAGTAAAAAGGATGCAAAATGGGAAAATTTTCTCACTGAGAGATAGTCTCCCATTCATATAGGGCATTTTGTAGTAAGGCATGTGTGCAAGCTGCTTTGGAGAGCATCTATGTACCATTCTGCATAACATGTCTGATCCTGCGGTAATTAATTCATTTGATCATTGCCCTCATTAAACTGGTAAAGTGGGCTATTTGGAAAATTCCCTACTTAAAATTCTCTCATTACAGTTTTTTCAGATTGATAAAGTATTGGTTGTTTTCAGTTATGCTATCTCACAGTCTCCTGATGGAGTGCAACAGGAGAATCATGTCCTGTCCTGACATGCCTTACGACCCTAATAAGTCTTTCCCTACTTCCAGTTTCTTTCATATTATTTGCCCTAATATTAAGGATCTTTGCTTGGAAGCTGACAGATAAAGAACCTTATCTTATGTCCTATTTGTTAAGGTGCTTACATGTGCCACTTCAAATATTTAAGGCTATTTTACACCCTGTGGTAAATTTAATATAACCAGCAGCAGCCAAGAGGAAACTTGGTTTTAGTGTCCCGTTTTGTCCAGATTGCAGCTGCAGGGAATGCACTGAATGGTCCTCAGAAACTCCTTTACTCAGAGTGGAGGGTGTAGTCAGAGGTTTCTTCAGGAAGCATTAGGATTTGAGCATGTGAAAACACAGCATCTCAGACTCAGGCACTGGCAATTTGGGGAATCTTGCAAGCTAAAACTCAGCACAAGATATAGACTCTGAATGTGCCTTTATTAATCTGGAAAAGCCATTTTGGAGCTTTGGCTTAATTATTTTCCTTGCTCTCTCTTGCTTCCATGTCAGCCCGTTGGGAGGACTAGCAAGACTAGCTCTTACAAAAGAGATCCCCCTGACTTTGTTCCCACCCTATGACAGATCCCACTTTGCTCCCCAGCTGGAGAATTGTCTTCTTAGACGGGAAGAACGTTGCAGTGGGATGTTTGTGAGGACAGAGGGACATACTTTAGTGAGAAGCACTGGGAAATGGATTGGCAGGTGGGCATGAAATAGGAAGAAGAAGGGCTCAGCCAAGGCAAGAGCCCACAACTGTAATGATTAACAAAGACTCTAGGACATAAATTGATCACAGTAGTGAGACAAAAATGTGTGCTTCCCAGTTTCATATAGGGAGAGGTCAAGTGGGAAGAAGGTTATTTAGGTCTTACCAGTCATTTTTCCAGGGCAACGAGTAATCCAGAGCTGCCCCTTCTCCAATTCCCCATCCCCTTTCTTATCTTTGGACTGCTGACATTTATTTCCAGCCCTGTACAAGCCACTACTGCCTAAATTTCATACCTTAGGTGACAAATGCCCAAGTTAGTCCTCACAGCTGCTGTGGTATCTCACAGCAAAATTGGAATGAACTACTGAGATTGCTCCTCCAGAGGGCTGACAGAGCCTAGGTCCCTGGGTGGGAAAAAGTAGACACAACGTAAGATTTTTTTTCCTAAGTATTGTAGGTAGTATGGATACGGCTCAGTAGGTTTCACAGGGGTTGTAGGAAGATTGAAGAATGCAGGGCCAGAGAGAGATCTCTGAGAGACTCCCCTGGAAGTGCTCTTGCCTGAGGACAGATTCTTGTTTCTTTTTCAGACACTGAGATCAGACAGGTGATTCTCTGCCTCTTTCACCTGCCAGCCTGGTTTTGCACCCTTCTAACTTCTTAATCAAAATATGGTTCTGTACCTATTAAAGACCTTGCAGACTCTGGATCTATCATATCACCATGGTTAACAATAGCAACCCAGTTTAGAAAAAACATTAAAAAAGGATATTTAGTCAGTTTGTTGAGACTTGGCAGTAGGGAACAGCAACACACCTGCACTTTAACTAGCACATTGCACAAATTGTGGAAAAGCAACAGATTCTTTTTTGGGTTTTTACTACCTGCACATAATCTGAGCAGTATTGCTACATGCAAGAATCATGAAAAAAAACCCCATCCATGGCACAGATATTTTAATAGGGTACAGGAGGAAGGAAGAGAAAAGAAGAGAGAAAAGGAGAGGGAGAAAGAAATAGAGGGAGGGAGAGGAGAAGAGAGGGATTACACAAGTTCTCTCAGTACTTAAATAGCTGGATGCCCATTCACTACTATACTAGGGGGTCTTGCCAGTCTCCTCCTACCACTTTTGGATGATGCTATTTGGCTGTCCCACCCTGTGCTGATGGTCACTGCCTCCAGCTAAGCTGGCATATCCAAACACCTGCCCCACCTCAGCTGCTCCATTTTGTGCATTGCCTCAGACTTCCCATAAAGGTGAGCTTCTGTCAGGATGTTGGACTGTGAGTAAGTGCTGCCAGGACACGAGCATATGTTTCCTCCAACTGCCTCTGCTTTGGGAGCATGACCTGTGCTGAGAAGGAGACAGCAAGCATCTGGGATGAGCTGAAGGTGTCACGGCTCTTTGCTTAGTGAACATCAGTGAAATATCCAAGTTAATCAATGACGAGCAATGATTAGGCTCCAGTGATGCCCATTACTCTGGACATTCAGCTGTCTGATGGATTTGTACCTCTTCATGACACATCAGTATTTTCCTGTTCTTCCCTTGGCTGACTCGTGTCTCCCAGTATACTTAGAGGCACAGACTCACCTGGAGACATCACAGGTGCTTGATGCTCCTGGGGCTGGTTTTGACACCCAAGGTATTGTCATTACTTAAATACATTTGTTACTCCTCTTATCCACAACTTCTTTATCAATGTAATTCTCTGCACTCTCATTTTTGCCCTTTTGCTGACACTTTCCAAACTCCAGTTCTCTGGAGACAGACTTTGGTTAAACTGATATCTTCAGCTCAGATGTCTCTGTAGTGTGTCTATTGCTCAGTCAGGCTGCAAGCATGTTAATTGTTTTGGTTCTTTACCATCTTTCAGACTGTGTGGGCCATACCTGTCAGGAGCCCTGTCTGCCCAGAGTGCCTCTGTACAGTGAGGCATTTGATGTGCAATAATTTCACAGTTATTCAGAATTCATAAATTGTGCAAAGACAGATTTCCCCCATCTAATCATAAAAACAATTCAGTTTAAATTTGACTGGATGGGTTTACAGTAGCTGGATTAGGTCCTGCAGTGAAACTGGACAGAAAGACAATCCAGTTAGCAGCTTAACTGCCTTTCTGTTCTAAATAAAACCACAAATACACCCATACAAAGTAGGGGATGCATTATTAGAAATCTTATATTTTTATGGAGAGGAATGAATTTTTATGGAGCTGATAATGCAGATAGAACACACAATTGGTCTAGTCAAAATGAAAGATGAATACAAATTGCAAATCAGCTCCTGAGCTATAAAAATTGGTGTAACCTTCCTAGCAATAACTGATTGTTTAGGAGGCTCAAATAGAGTCACAGTGATGTTTCTTCCAGCCTTATTAAGCATCATAGTTGTCATATTAAACCAATGATGTATGAGTATTTGCTTATTGTAATGAATTCTGGAGACAGTAGCTGGAGCAGCGATACAAAAGAAAGTCGGGCTGAAGACTTTGGATTTTTTTCTGCTCCCTGAGGGATATATTTCTCTCTTTTATTTCTCTAACATCAAAGACTGTCTCAAATCCTGATACAGGCAGAACTTCTCCTGAAGCTAAATCTCTGGGATCTAATGCTCCTTCCCTGCAACGGGCTGTAAATATAACTCTGTATGTAACTGATTTTCTTCTGTATTTTCACTTCCCTGGGAGCAATGGAAAATTGTTACTACTTTGGATATGGTAGGCTGAGGATCCCAAATTCCTTTTCAAACTTTAGCAAAACCCTCTTGGGAAATATGTTTGGAGATGTTAGTATTCATGTTGTTTGGAGGTCAGATTCTTATACCAGTATGAGCTTTGGAAGACTAGACTGTTGTGTGGCACTCAAGACTCAACTAAGGGAGGTTTAAAGAAGAAAAAAGATATGTGCTGTTGAGGAAAGCTGGAGAAAATTTGAGGGAGGAGAAGCAGCCAGATGATGTTTGGTTATCTAATATGTATGCTTTCTATACGTATGTCTCATCCTTTCTGGGGCAAGTCCACTTACAGGGTAGCAACATACTAAGAAGATGCGTTAATGTTCTCATAGGCAAATTGAGGGGGTTTTGTGGCTGTTGCAGATGTTGCAATGTAGCCATCAACTTCTATATTCCAGCCTGCATCTCTGTTAAGAGGAACTAGAATGTGAGGTGCTCTGAGCTCCCCCTGCTACCCTGTGCTTGAACTAATGGTGGGAGAATTAAAAAACCTAATCATTCCTTAATGAAATATGAGTCCATCATTTCTTGTTCTGTCATAAATGGGCACAGAGAAAAGCTTCTCTTCTCCTTTGCGACAGCCTTGTTAAAGCTTTGGGCTTCTCTCTTTGGCTAAGCAACTCCAACACTTGCACTAGTTCTTATAGATTGTGTACATTACACTGACAATCACTATTATTGCATTCCCCTGGAAACTCTTCTGTTGGCCCAACCATCTTTCTTTAAGGATGATATCAAAACCAGACATGGGATGTCACCTGGGACAGACAGAAGAATGACTTCCAGTGTCTTACAGGCTATCCTCCAGCTGACACAACCACGTTGTTTAAAACAGCATGAGGTTTCTCATATATGCTCAGATTGCTCATCCCATATTGTAGAACTGTTTGCTTGTTCTGCTTTGGGAAGGAAGTTGAAGTCAAATTGAATTATCAGCATTTCCTTTTGTCTCCCCCTTTTCCCCTTTAACAGCCAGGCACTTTTCACTCTTCTCTAGTCTTCTGGATTCGCACCATTACAAGAGATATTCCAGCCCCATCTCATGCTCAAGACAAATCCCCTTTGCCTCAAAATGTATTCCACCTGCACAGGGAAGAAAAAGAGAAGTTAATTCAAGTTGTATTTGCAAACATAATATGGCCAGCCTTTTCCAGCGCTTGTCTTGGCAACTAAAAACATTTTTACAGAGCTGTCATATGTCATTATTAGAAAAGTTGCAGCCATGAGCTGAATTAAATCTTTGCAAAGCTGGTACATTTCTTCCGTATATTTTGCAGGTGGGGTGTTTGTCCTCAGGGAGATAAGTGATTGCCAGGATTACATAGGCTTCGTCTATGCCGTGGTTGGGATTTGTCCAAGAAACAGACCATGGTCCCTGGGTAGAAGCTGGTTTATATCTGAACTGTTCAAGTATCAGCAGTCTTTGGAGCGCAAGGTGCGTCCTTGCACGAGACTTTCAGAGCTCTTCCTGCTGTTTTTTGTGCCCAGAGAACATGCAGCTGCTCCCAGCCCACCGGGAAAAGCTTGAGAATCGCTGGAATAGCTTCAGAAGACAAAAATGGCCCAAGCAAGCTACATATTGTGCAACTTGAGTGCATGCTGTACCTAAAATGTGGATCACAACATGAGCTATTTTCTAGCCTGTGTCATTCGTTTTCAACGAGGAAACAAACAATTTCACACTGGAGCCAATGCTGGGTTGAGCTAACATATATGCAGTTATAGTTGTCATGTTAAATAAGGCAGTATTCATGGTGTATTAAATATGATAATAAATCTAATTCGAGCAGAGAAGGGAGAAGTGGTACACTTTTCCATTCTCAAATGTTTCCAGATCCTACAGGTATTTTAGAGGTCTCTGGAGAAGTGAAACTTGTCACAGTATAATAGTGGCCTGCTGTTAGATAAATGCCAAGACAGGCACTGCCAGGCTGTCAGGCAGTTATTAATGGAGGTTTACGAGTTGCTCTCTGAAGTCATTCTCAGTTAAGTACTAATGTGCATCTTGCCTTGACAGCCCCCATACACTTAAACACGACTGGAGAAAAATGGGCTCTGTTTTGTTTATCATTCATTTCAGCTTTGCTTAGCGTAGGCTTTTCAGGTATCATAACAGACTTCATGAGTGGTTGCTATATATTGCTGGCTCAAAACGGGAGGCACATAGCAGAGGTTTTTATCAGCGTGCATTACTAAGTAGGGTTTGCTGTGTTTTACTGTTGCAGTGATTGTTCACAGAATGAAAAAGATATGATCCTATTTGCCTACTTCATAGCTGCTTAACAAAGCAGTATATTTTCCATGCAACTTGTTATAAAACAGGTTAAAGATAAAATGAACTTGCACCTGAGTTTCAGATCCCATGCCTGAGAGTATCTCAGATGTGGTTTCCGTGAGTCATAGCACTGACAAGACTAAAAGCATAAAAACATCAGTCAGTTCCTGGAATAAAATTGGGGCTCAAAAATTATATGCTTTAAAAATAATGAAATGCAAGTATTTATTCCTGTCTCTCTGCAGCAAGATGCCCTAGGTTCCCGTTTTCCAGCTTTTTTCTGTACTAAGAAGGAAGGCAAGGAAGACAGAAAAAAAGAGAGGAAGAGAAGGCAACAAGACAACTCTGATATGATTGTAGCAATTGGAGGCTTAAAAAAAACCCAAAAAACAACCCCCCACCAAATACAATGATACTGCAATATACCCCTGGGAGTTGACAACATTATGTCAGACATGCAGAACAGAGCATTTTTGCTGTCATCCTCCCTGGTAATTACTGATTTAAAAAGGAAGTTGAATCTTTGTGAAGGCCCAGATATGTACAAGTTGGATTATTGGGACAGTTAACAGAGGTGTTACATTAAAAACGCACTCACCATCTGCTCCCCTAGCATCACCAGAGGGAAGGGGAGACTCTGAGGAGCACAGCTTAATCCCCTGAAATCCAAATCGAACTTAAAGGACTGTGTTTCTCTCTGGTCATTTCAGAGTAGAAGTTTCAAACTCTTCTTCAATTTTCAGACCCTATACATACTTTACATTAGAGATGAAAACCCTGAGGAGCAAATTTCCATCTGTTGACTATAGGCTAGCTTTTTCTTAGTTATCTTTTGGGTTCACTGGAGAGTTTTAGAGGTGGCAAGCTCCAGCTCAACAGGGTGCCTAAGATAATTAGCTATGACTCTATCAAATGCTGCAGGGTTATCTGGGATGAATCCAGAGCTGATTGCTCCCAAAAGGATGCTCACTCTGACTAGTAGGTCATTTTGAACCATGTCTTCATACTATTGGCTTTGTCTCTTCTTAGTTTGAATTTATAAAGTGTGCTATCAAATTGGCCTGAGATCAATCTGAATGACTGATGTTAGTACCGGTTTTGCTAGATTCTCTGACCAATCGCATTCACACTGGAATGAACATCCTTCATTACTAAAATGAAGGAAATCTTTTTACAAAGCTAGATTTGCTCTTGTGAGACACCCCTGGAGTACTGCAGCCAGCTCCAGGGTCTCCAGTACAAGAAAGACACAGATGTGTTGGAGAAAGTCCAAAGGAGGCCACAAAGATGCTCAGAGGGCTGGAGTACTTCTCCTGTGAAGACAAGCTGAGAGAGTTGGGATTGTTCAGCCTGGAGAAAAGAAGGCTCTAGGGAAACCTTAGAGCAGCCTTCCAGTATCTAAAGGGCCTACAGGAAAGCTGGAGAGGGACTGTTTACAAGGGCATGGAGTGATAGGACAAGGGGTAATAGCTTTAAGCTGAAGGAGGGGAGATTTAGATTAGATATTAGGAAGAAATTCTTCCCTGTGAGGGTGGTGCAGCACTGGCACAGGTTGCCCAGAGAGGTTGTGGAGGCCCCATCCCTGGCAGTGTTCAAGGCCAGGTTGGATGGGGCTTTGGGCAACCTGGTCTAGTGGAGGGTGCCCCTGCCCATGGCAGGGGAGTTGGGATTGGATGATCTTCAAGGTCCTTTCCAACCCAAACCATACTAAGAGTCTACGATTTTATGATAAAAACTCTTATTCTCAAAAAGGTGTCAACAAACTGTTCGAGGAGTAGAACTCTTATAACCTAAATCATCCAAGTGACATCTTTATATATATATCACAGTATTTGAGGGTGTCTCATTTCCTTGATTATGTATCAGTTCATTGTCATTACCAACACCTGGGAGGGGAGTCATTCAATAAGTATTTGGTATCTATAGCCTCTACTGGAGGTCACCAATGTTGTTTTTTCAGGGTGAAATTCATCTGTAAGTGAACAGCTAAAAGAAGTCAGGTGTATCTTGCCCTGGAAATTCCAGTTTTCTCCATTAGCCACATTCAGTTAATCAACTCTCATCTTGTGTATCCAACCATGGAATTGAAGGTCCTGTATGATGGACACACATAATGAAGGTGCCAGTGTACTTGACCTTATCATACACAAAGGGTTGTTTAAGAAAAAGAAAACTTCTGGTGAGGTCTTATATCAGAAATTTTACACGGTTTTGGGTGCTCTTCAACACCAATGCTTCTTCCCATACATTATGGAGCCAGAAAGACTGGAGCCAAGGAGAGGTTTCCAGTCTGGATTGTGAATGCCTGAGATGATGATGCCATTGACTGAGGGGTGTAGATATGTCATGACTAAGGGATGCTCACATCTCAATGGTGAAAGGAGAGGTCTTTTAGCAGTAGCTGTCTTGGAAGTCATCTAGAAGACAAAATGAGGGTGCAGAAGGCCAGGAGAAATTCCTTGGTGTGAAATAGGCCAGATGATACCTAAAATAGGAAAAAAAAGCTTTTCTCCTACTTGTGCCTGGTTGAAATAGGCCAGCAGGGCTTTCCTTTTTGTATGATCTTAGAACTTGAAAGTTTACACAGCTTTAAAAGTATGTAAAGAAAAAGGAGAAGGGGAAGGGGAAGAGAAAAAGGAAAGGGAAGGGGAAGAGAAAGGGGAAGGAAAGGGAAAGGAGAAGGGGGAAAGGAAGGGGAAAGGGGAGGGGAAGGAGGAAGGGAAGGGAACAGAAGGGATTATTCTATTTATAACCACAGGAAAAAATCTTAATAACATTAAGAGTCTTGAAACAGGTGAAATCTCTTCAACGTTGGGAGGACATTTCCCTGACCAACACCTGAGTGACAGCTGAAGTGCTCCCTGCAAGGCTCTCCAGTGACAACGGACTGAGGATAGCAGTGGCCTGGAGGCCAGAGACAGCATTTCCACCTTAAGCCTTCCTGAATTCAGCTTTTCTAAATACAGAAAATACAGAAGGTCCATGGTGAGGAAACAAAAGGCAAGGATTTGAATCACGTACTTTTCTTTTACAAAGCAGGGCTAAAAAGACACTAGCACCTAGTAAGGGAAGAGATTGTGAGACCTGACAGCTTAATCCTTGCCAAAGCCAGAAACCCAGCAAAATTTTAAAAACTCTTTACTTTTGTTACTTAAATGCAATTTTTAATAAGCAATCAGTATAGAAAGCTGGGAGATCCCAGTGTGCCTTATTCTTGTTTTGCTACCTCAGCAACAATGTGAAATGAAAATCTTCATTTTCCACTCACAAGGTCCCAAAGAGCCTTTTCATTCCTGTCGAAAAGATCTGGCCTGCCTGGAAAAAAAGTGCAGCGATCCTGAAACTTGGTTTAGGCTGTATAGAACAGATAAAATGTGCATGCTGATTTTTTTTTTTTTAAGAGAATACTCTAAGAAGTATTACATCTGTCCATTTTATATTGCTTTTGTGACATTTCTCTCTCTCTCCCTGTCTCTTCCTTAGCTGAAACGAAAGCACCAATGAAAGATTCATAGCGTAGAGGAGCCAGGCAGCAGATAGCAAGAAGCCATCTCTCTTCAGTTCAGTACTGTAATGGTCTTAACATATTTGGTCCAGTTTCGGTCCCTGGACTGTTCAGGATCACTTTGCCTAAGAAATACTGAGTTCCTCTCTGACCTGGCAATAAGCCCATTCAGAGGTGATTCGTTCAGAGGTGATTTAAATAATAATAATAATAATAAAAAAGCAATTAAAAAAGCAAAAGAGAAAACAAGTAATCAGGAGAAAGAGAGAGGAATTTGATTTTTGGGGGGGTGATAGCTGCAAACCTTTTGTTGTTATACATATCTTAGCATAACAGCCAGATTTCCCTATTGAGGTTTATATTGGCTATTGTGTTGATTTTTATATATGAGCTTGGATGTGTATGAACAGGTTTATCTTCAGCAGTGCCACTCATTACGTTTTTAAGTGGAAGGTGCTCTTTACTCAGAAAAAAAATTATTTAGATGGAGAAGAGGCATTTTCTAGATTGAAAAAGTATATACTTTGACAGGTAGTCATACTCTCAAGACACACATACCTCCAGCAGGAGCAGCTGTGGCACTCCATTTGGAATGCACCACCTCCCAGTTTTCAGTCTGTTCAATTGCTCTCAAAGTTTACAAGGTAGAGATAAAAATATGAGTTGGGGAGAAGCGGCTTTGTAAAAGCAAAAGCAACCAGCCGCATTTCTCTTGCTCTGGGGCAGGCTGGGGGATGGAGAGGAAGGCAGGGAAAAGCCAGCTGGCTCTGCAGCCCTGGCAATGGGGGGGAATTAAGCTGTTTGACTTTTAGGCAGCCAAAGTATTCATTTTTTTCATCTATTTCCCAGAAGCATGAAGCTTTCCATGGTAGATGAGACAAAAGCACTTTCTAGCTTTAATCCAAGCATAACACCTGGAAACTTCTACGAACAACTCATGTTACACCATGATTCCTACTGAAATCCTTTGCTTTCCATTTTTTGTGTCCCGAAAAACCTCTTGGATGCCGCATTTGACTTAATAGTTTAATAATTAATCAGGGAGGGAAGAAAGAAGGCATTTATAAAGGGCTGATAGGAAATCAATGGCAGGGAGAGCACATCACTGCTCAGGGAGAAATAAGGACTGCATCAGATTGGGCTAAGAAAAATAATCCTGTGAATAGTTGGAGAGGATGAAAGCATTCAGCCTCGCTTAGAAAAGGCTCTGGCTTTTTACCTTTGCAAGCAGGAGTGGCTGAAAACATCTCTGGCTTTGTGAGGTGAAAAGAGAACATTTGGTCCTTCAGTGCCCTGCCTGCTAGCAATGGAGGGGAGGCATGGCCAGGATGTTCCTCTCCCATGACTTTCTCACCCTTTTTTCTGTGCCTGGTACCTTGATAGACTGTTCTTTCCCAGGGATCCCATAAAGCAGGTTTCTTTAGGAGAGAAGGGAGAAATATTATGTATCTTCAGGAAAAGGACTCTATGCTGCTTGTTTGTGTAGAAACCACAGTCAAACCTCTCTAAATTAAACCTCTGCTACCTAACTGAGCATGATTTGGGGAAGAGATTATTAATGAATTTAATTTTAAAAAAATTACCAAGAAAAACAAAATAAATGGTTTTATAATGTGCTCTGGCTTCTCTTTTGCCCAGAGAAAATGTGTTTATTTTACTTGTCTGAGCATCTTCAGCTGCCTCTTGGGCTGAAAAACAACTGAACTTGACTAGGTTGATATAATTTCATTTATTTATTTTGCAGGATTGTTTCCAGTTGTACTTTTTGGGGTTAAACATCAGCCAATGAATAGAACATGAGAAGCAGTTCTCTGTATTCATCCTCATTTGAATAAAACACCCAGCAGTCCATAGACCAAAAAAATGCACCAAACTGTTAATTGATTTTTAAAGGAGAATTATGATGCTTTTAACAAGCCACTTATCTTGCTAAGCATTGTTAGGGTAGTAGTGTATGTTCCACTGAAATGGCTGTTCCACAATGTGAGTCCCTAATTGCTTATAAAGCACACTGTTTATTGAGTATTAGCTCTAGCATAGTTGTTTATTACAGGAGTGCATTGCTTAATGCTTGTAAAAAGTCATCTAACTTAAATATGCTCTGCCTTGTCTCTTACCCTCCGATGCTCTCATGAACACACGCTCTCCATCGCTAAGTTTGCAGCGGGAAGAGAGGAAAAGTATTAGCAGCTTTGTGCAGAGCTGGAGGAGGTTGCCTGGTAACTGTGAAGAAGGGAGTCTGACTCAGGAGTGTATCGACTATATATTATCCCCCCACGCTCTGCCTACAATTAATAGGTCAGTGACCTAATGAAACATTTCAGATGAAGTCAAACTATTAGCTGGACAAATGTGTCTCAAGTACCGCTGTATGCTGGTTCCATATGATTACGATACATTATGTGCTGGCAAAGTAAGCATGAATCATTAATACGCTCAGCTGAGCCCGCTGCATCCTGCAGCAAAACAGTCTCCCAGTCCTGAGTGATGCGCTGTGTTATCTTCATAAGACATGAAGCCTTCAGTTAGTGTGATCTACAGGGTGGTTAGTTTGCAGCGGGGATGCATTCGCCTTTCTCTTTCGTGGGCATTTGTCATTCCTCTTAGCAAGATGGGCAGTATTTTCGAGGGGAGGGGGGGAGGGAAATGCTGGGAGAGGGAAGACAAGGGGACAGATATACCGATAGCTGTTTGGTTATGTCTCCTTTTTTAAGACTAGAAATGACTTCTTTTATATTTGCTACTCTTGTGAGGAATGAGTAGGTAGATTTACCATCCCTTAGACTCCCTCATACAACTGAAGCAGGCAGGTAGGTGGATGACCAAGTATGACATTCAGCTTCTGATTTCTTCTTTCCTATATAGTTAGAAAATGCCTTTTCTTGTTAAAAGAACTGCCTGAACTGTAGGAACAGCTGAAGAAGTGTTTTCTAGGTTTGACTGAGATTGGTAAGCAGTGGTGTGGGATTTGCAGAGTGAACAACTCTTCCAATGATATCTTGCTGCATCACTTGTTCGGTCATCTTGAACTCCAGAATCAGCTTGCATTGTTTTTATTGTGGTGCCTACCAATGTCCCTGACCCACGACTCGCCATAAAGGGATGTGATCAATCCCTAGTTGTATCAGATAAAGAGTATCTTGGAGCACTTGCCAAATGAATATACGTTCAAGACAGATCCTTTCCTATGATTATCTTGGTGAAAAAAAAAACTTCTCTAGAGTGAAACAGAATTGATTTGACAGTGCACAGTCATGCTCAGTATTTTCCTACAGGAAATAATAAAACCAAGAGAGAAGTAATTTCTTGATTTTAAAACCTGGCTTGCTCTAAAATCAAACACAAATGCTTCTAACCTACCTGTGACTTGAACTCGGGAGTTTGGCTTATGACATTTGCATTTTAGCATCTAACTATATGCTTTTGGAAATACAGTTTCTCAATTCTTCTGTGCAATGAAGATTTTATACTACTTTGTTGGGAAAAAGAGAATGATATGAGATTGGTATATCATATTCAGCTTTAGAGGGACAAAAGTGTGGTTTGCAATAGAGATTTCTGCTGTTTGAGATCTACTTAGATCTTTGTTGATGAACTGGATGAATTCTTAATGTATCATCTATCTTGTCGACCCGTTCTAATGCAAGATTTCCCTCTATGCTTACTCTCTCAGGCACGTTATTTAGTTAGCAGCAGAAAACAATATCGTGTTCCATCTCAGTAGTCTCCAGGGCTTTGTGAATCTTCCAAAAGACCTTTAAAATTAGAAATTACCAGCAAATTTTGTACCACCAAAGATGTGTAACAGTCAATTTCCTGACTCTCTGAAATAAAATACTGTTGCCCCACTTAATGCCATGATTTGGATAAGTTGATTTCTAAGGGAGCTCAGGAAGCTGCAGCAACTTACTTCTAAGTGAAAGTCGCTTTGATGAAGACCATTTGGGATTTCAAATGGCCTTAAATGGAAAAATCCAAATCCATAGTAAAACTAAATGGGAAATTCTCTGGAGATCATATGTTTCAATGAGCTTCACTCAATAAGCTTATTAAGGAAAATGTCAGCAAATACTACACTGAAAAATCCACAGTGTATTTCTGCTAGTATCAAAAATTCTACAGTCCGAGACTACACTATTCTATATTTATATCAACTGGTTAATTAAATTACACAGTGTTAGTTTAAGTAACTGGGAAAAGATTTTCCTTTGGCACTAATCTTTGAACTAAATGCTATGATTGCATGGTAGAAAAAGTAAGATTTCATCATTTATAAATATACATATAGACATATATTTATCTTTAGGTATATATAATTTTTTACAGTGTTATCACTGCACTAGCTCAATAAGCTATGATAAACTACATCTCATCTTGCAGTTAGATACCAGTTCTTGATGCTGAAATATTGGCAATGTAAGTTCAAGCACTTTATAAAGTAAAAAACCAAGTATTTGATCAGTGTGTACTCTCAAAACCCTACTTTTGAAAACATTCTAGTATTTATTTACATCTTCATAACACTTTTAAAATGAGTTCAGTGTCTGCTTGTTGATCTGGAAAGGTTTGCAGGTTAGGTTGAATATGCAGTCAGCCTGGAGTGGACACATTTGTCTCAATCAAGATGCTTCCAGTATCTACAACCAAACTAGTTGTCTAGAATACTTCTACAGTCAGTGGAGGAAACAAACACTTTTAGAAATATGATTCACCTCATTGTAAAATAACTGTCTGAAATCGGTCATATGAATTCTATTCTAAAAAAGTCTATTTGTCTCCACCGACCTAAATGGGAGCCGAGAGTTAACAGCTCAAATGATAAACTGTACCACATATAGGTGGAATTCATCTAACACACATGATTTGTGTATCTGATCACATAAATTCAAATCTATACCATCTGTAGCCACTGAAAAACAATGGACTTCTTCACAGACAAGCAAGTCACCATCTGCTGATGCAACTGCAGGTTGTTGCCTTGGAGGCTTAGGTCTGGAAGAGGAAAAATAACATAAGAAATTGGTGAGTTATCTTACTGCCTGTCTCTTTTGCATAATCTAGCCCTTATGCAACTGATGCCTGCATCTGTACGGACAGAATCACCAAAGGGTTTTGAAGTGCAACTCAGATAATCTTAAGAGGATGTATGGTTGAAAGCACTAACCAAGAACCTATTTATTTGTCATTAATTAAGATTGTCTTTGATTAGATCAATTCCTCAACTGCAGAGATATAAATAGCTGATAAAATACCTGGCTTTGCAGGTTATTAGCTATATTTTATGAGTAAAAAGAGTTTCCAAGTTTGTTCCCTATACAGCCCATGAAGATAAAACCCATTACAACCAATGAAACCACCACACTGGTGTCTGTAGTAGCCCATATTGTGAAGTCTTTTTCTGTTTGTTCACAGTTTCAAAGCATAGTTTACTGGTTGATACCTTGATGAAGTATCTATTTTCCTACCTGTAGGTCCCTTGATGAAAGAGGAGTCATTGGCCAGACCTCATGGTAGTTGCTTGCATGTTAGAAGGACCTGAGGTAAATAGGTGTGCTGCATGAAAATCAGATAATAAAATACGTGCCTCAAAGAGTTGGTATCTTGGGTGAAATCTGCAAACCATATAACAGATATATGTTGTATCTATTAAGAACATTTTCCCAGTAGCTGTGAATTATCATTCTAAGAAACATTAGATTTTTGATACTAAAGTTTTGATTCAATTGTGCAGATATACTTGTCCAAGTCTCTGGTTATCAGAGACAGCCAAATAGGGCTGGCAGTTGTTTATCTCTACCCTTCTATAACATTAGCTGAAGTCCTGGGCAAGGTATGCTTGGGCATCTCAACTGACATGACATACCTATATGCAGGTCACAGACTTGAGACATTAGGGGAAACCGTGAGGTCTTCTTGGAAACACCGGCATCATTCTTCAATGTTAAATACCTCCAGAATATTTTATCCTCTTTGCTTCTGCCATCCCCACCTCTTGTCTCCAGCTCTTCTTTCTGGACAAAGGGTTGCTTGGGCTCTGCAGTCATGTTTCACTCTGAAGACAGAAATTATCCCTGACTAAAATCTTCAACAAGATCATAAGTTAGTAAAGAAATTACTTTTTAGGTTAGTTTGCTTGCATTCCACCCAGTAGAGGTGATCTGTCATCTCTGTTTTGTGTACAGGTGAACTGAGTAAAAGAGATCAAGAAATACGTGTTCTGTGGATCATCTCAGATCTAGAGACACTCTGATTAGACTTGTGTAACTTTGATGACATTAGTGCAATTACCCTGATATACACAATCAGAATCAGATGAGCAGATAATTATGGGCAGAAAATTGAATTACATGGTAATGTGGTCATAATGAACATTACTATGTGATATGATTTAGAAAAAAACCCATAACCTTGACAGGATGAATTGGGATGGGCTATAGATGCCTACATACAAAATAGGTTGAAGGATCTTCTTCCCAGATATCACACTGTAGAGTACCTGCAGCTTCTCTGTAGAGCCCTAAATGTCATGAGCTCATGAAGTTTCTTGGTAAGCAAAAGAATATCTGTGAGAGACTTAAAAAATACATGTCTGGTTATACTCTATTTGCCTAAGTCCTACCCAGCTCCTAACACTCTCCCCAAGCTGTAAAGAGCATGAGTTACTGTTCAAGCAATTGCATTTGCCCTGTGAGATGCAGAAGCAGGAGGCAGACACTGTAATGTAGCCAATGCCATGTGAGCTGAGTATATAAATTCTCGTTACACTCAGCAGAGTCAGTAGATGAACAGCAGCAGCAAGGCTAATACTTTAATTTGGTGAAAGATATGTAAATTTTAGAACTCCATGGACTGCAATAATGGAGTCTCCCCTGACTATGACAGGACCACAGATACTCAGCCTACACTTAGAGACTATCATCATTGCTACTTAAAGTTAGGGACTCAACCCAATTGTCTAAGCAAAGGTAGGAAATGCCACTTGAGCCCAACCAGAATGTCCTGCCAAGTCTCTAGTTGATGGTCTCAAAGAAAACAGGTCATAGCTGGCATGCCCATGCTGACATCCTACAGCGTCTCAGCCAGTACCCCACAGCAGTGCTTAAACAGAAGAATCAAGCCTTGTGTATAGGAATTCAAAGCTGACCCCATCCCATTTCCTTTGAAGCCTCCAACTTCTACACCTTGTTGCTAAAGCAACTGAGCTGGACTGACCCTTTCTCTCTTTATTTTTACCAGAAGAACATGGGAATTAAACCACAGATGTAGGGGTTTATCTTATCTAATCACTTCTCCTTGAAAATGATCAGTGTCAGCCATTCCTGAAACCTTTGACTTGATTAATTTCCACTGAGAGAACAATAATGGAGATATCTCCTCTGGACCAGTCACCTATCCTCTTTTCTGAAGCAGTGGAGGCAAACAGATGTTGTGCACACCTCATTTCATCCTAAACTGACCATTTAAAATAGGTCATACCTGAGAAGTATTTGTTTCCTTCCATTGACTATAATGACAAGCTCAGAGGTAAGTCCCATTTCATCTGCGTGTTCATGATCTATTTCAGTGCATGGTAGTACTATAATACAATCTATTTATAACACCATCAGGTGAATAGAGCAGGGTTACCAGCTCCAAACAACCTCTTCTCAAGCCAGTTCCTCTGTTTTATAAGGTCTTCTTCATTCAATGGGGCCTCCAGCCAAGCCTTTCCTTCTTTTGCCTCATAACAAGTTGCTTAAAATAATTTGGTTACTGAGTTTGTTATCACAATTGTGCTTTGATCTGCCTGCATTTTCCTCTGCAGTGTTAGTACGAATGGATTCAATGGAATGGAATCAATTTATAAGAAGGTAACCATGCTGTTTTCGTTCTTTTCCTAAGCCTACAGTAGATCAATGTATTAACACTTTATGATAGTAATCTTGGAATTGCTTCTAATCCAGCATTAACTCTCCCACTGACCTCTTAGTAGAATTATTCATAGTTTTCAAAGGAGGATATTGAAGCCCAAATTACAATTACTTTCAGAAATCGTTGCCTAAATCCAGACAGGCACATCATTGAGACCATGAGATGGTCAGTGGAGTTGGTCACAGGATGAGAAGGAACAGTGCAATTAACACAATGAAAGACGACCCTCATACACATGCACAAAACCCAACCAAAAACATCCTAACCCCATACACACTCAATAGAGGTGCATTTTCAGATGGTCTCAGAACAAGTGGTAGGAAGGAAAGGAGGCCTCCTGAACAGATCTCCAGCTCACAAAAACTGACAGAGCTATCCTGAAGCCAGCTTACACCATCTGAAAAGTTGTCCCAATGCATTCATTTGGATGTAAAGATGGAAGAAAACTTTATATTTACAAATAATAGCTTTTGTAAACACACTTTTCTAGTGATGGTTATTTTATTGTCTGACTGATGCACTGTAGGGAACACAATTCTAAGTTTCCTGTAGGCTACATTTTTATTTTGCAGCCAGATGTCACAATAAAATTGTATAAGAAGAAACAATACAAATAAGATGCCAAAGTGAGAAAAAATAATCAGCTCAGGGAGGAGGAAAACACATTTCAGTCTCCAAAACATCAGCAGAAACTCTTATATTTCCATTATGAAAATAGATGACATGCTTAATGTAAAGGCCTCTCCAGTATGCTCTGCAATATTATATTGTCCTGCATATAGTTATTTTGTGAGAAAGCTCTATTATAAACACCGTCTTGCTAAATCTTTCCTACTGTAACCACATAAATACCTGAAATCTATTTGCAACTCAGTATATCTTGGGTTAGCACTTTGATGCATTTTGAGGAAAAGTACCATAAGAGTTGTTCATTCTCCAACATATTTAAGGGGTGACTTTTAAGCATTCACCACATATTTTGATAACAGGGACTCCAGAGGCAGCTGAATTACTGAAATTCAAAGGAACTGCTGAAGCCACAGGGTTAGGAAGGTGGAGTGCTTTTGGCTTACCATGTGATATTTAAACGACTTGAGTTCTAACAATGAGGCCTCAGCACTACCAAATTATTGGTCTTACCTTTTTTATTTAGATTTCCGAGTATTCTATGAAGACATTAAGACTATAACTATTGAAAAGTGGGAAAAGTGAACTTGTAAATGTGAAATGATTTGCCCAAAACTGGACAGTGGCAGAAGTAGACAGCAGGTCTCCTGAAGTCCAGCATTCATTTCACCAGGAGAGAAGCACTGCCCACAGGAGCCTCCAAGAGCTACAGGAGGAACAAAGCAGGGTATGAGCTGCGAATTGAATACTGCTTGTGACAACAGAAATTGCTGAACCATTTCAGCTGAAACATGGTTTCACCCTAGAGTCCTTTGCAAAGCCAACGTGATGGCACCTATTTTCTCTAATCCAGCAGTGAGGTGGTAGACTGGGATTCAATTTCCTTGACCTGCAGGGATTTGAAATATTGTTCATCCTCTCTCAATGGAAAGGCTGACAAGTAACACAGGGAAGGGTGTTTCTCTCTCCTCTTGGAGCCACATCATGCATGTGGACTGCTTCACTTTAAATTTGCTCAAGGGAAGTAAATGTAACAATTAGATGGGTAGCTAAGTAGTTTTCTGGAGCCATGGACCTTGGGCCACCGTGCAAAGCAAGTCTTGTGCTTCAGCAATAATTGTATGTCACTACCAGGCAAAGGCAGATGGTGGAAAAATCTGTAAGAGAGAGCTACTGGCTAACATCCCTTGGTGCTCAGGAGTCACTGCCCTCAAGGCCATGCCTCCAGCCTTCTTTGTCTCCAGCCCCTATGCAATGCATGTTTGACCATTTTATACAAAGCAGAGATGCAAGCAGGAGAGATGGAGAACAGCTGATTCAGAACCTTACGAAGCATTTACATCCTCCCAGGTAGAGAGAGGCAGTGAACAACACCTGAGACTTTGTAGTCTCACAAACTTGAGCATATTTAGACTGAGCTGCTCCCTTCCCCAGTGTATGAAGGGCATCTCAGTCTAGTTTTCCTATTGTTACAAATTACCAAATTATAAATAAAACACTCTGAATGAAGCATTTCTGACAATTCATATTGATGTTGCGTTAGGTGTCCACTATCCCTATTTTTTTTTTTTCCTTTTACTATAAAAGAAATAAGAAATTATTTCCATCTTGAGTCAAGCTAAATGGGATGCTTGCATTATCTTTAATTTTGAGGGCGGACAAGGGGTCAGCCCCGAAACAGTTATTCATTCTGAACAGCCAACTGTAACAGGCACCTGGCATGAGTTTATAAACCAACAGCAGAGGTAGGTTATAGTGAGCTCTGCATGAAAACCCGCTCTGAAAGAGAAAGCGCACATTCCACTCAATAAAAGAATAATAAAGTGTCAGGTAGGAAATAAATATTGAAACTAATTTTCCACCAGGGAAATCTCTTTGCAGTAACTAATTTAGACGGAGAATAAAACAAAAAGGCCCTATATCTCAACCTCGGCAATAACCTGTCACCAAGCACCACTCACCTCTTGTCTCTGCTCAGACCTGATGTCAGCATGGAAAGAAGAGGTAACAACTGCCTTGCTGTCTCCCTTTATACATCAAATCAAATAAACCATGCATGAATGGAGTTTCTAGCAAAATAATAACAATGCATTAGGGTCCCTTGGACATTCTTGAGCAGCAAGGACAAGAAGTTAACACAGGGTTTTTCCTCTCAATGCTGTCAGTAATTACATGAGATACTGCAGGTGAAGAGATAGATACTGCAAGTGAAAAGATTGCTTTGATATTCAGTCAAGAAATTCAAATGCTCTCATGGTGAAGGTAGAGCCTTTTGGTCGCTGGTGGTGGTTTTCTTGTTTAAACTTCTTTAAAGATTAAAACCAGGGCTGGACGAACAAAACAGAAAGGACAGAAAAATGTTAGCAAGTTGAGTGCTTGTGGTAGCATGGGCTTGAGAGTACAAGACAAGTGAGGTTTGACTTCCCTGGAGGTAGAAGGAACAAAGTGGTGGCCAGGACCCACACAGGCTGTCCCTGCTGCAGTGAATGTGACACTTGTCCATTCTGGTTTCACCTTGTGTTCCCTTGCAGAAAGAAGTTCACACTGTGTCATGGCCTCTTCCCTGCACTTCCCATCACCTCATGGTGACACTGGGGGTCTGACTAGTATGAGTTTCTTTTGGGACATACATACACTGAGGGTCCCTGTGAGAAAGTGCAGCCACCATGTGTAGGCTGATATTGCTACCTTTCCTTGGAAAATCACACTTTTTCCCTGTGTGATCTGCTTGCAGAGCCCTGTGTGTAAGCACCATGGGAAGGTCACATCTCCCTTTTTTTGCTTCTATTCCCCTGGAAGAAAAACGGGGAGAGAAACACAGTGCCTTCTGAGAAAACACTAAAAGAAAAAAGAAGTAGGGATAAAAAGCCACCTAGATTCATTCTTCCTGCCTGCTGAAAGCCCATGTCTGACTTGTCCCATTCTGGAACATTTGTCTCCAACTGACTACATGGAGTAGAGAATCAAGACCTTGCCACAGTCCTTCCCTGACAGGACCTCTCAACATGCGCTGTCCAGAAGATTAGAGAAACTGTTTCCTCAAGGCTCAAAGAGCGTTTCCTTTTAGACATCAATGTCTACACTCCTAGACACTTCATAACTTCTGGCTAAGCTCAACCTCTATCAACCTTCTTGGTTAACCTATCCCAACTCCTTACCTACCTTCAGTGATCTTTTCTCTTTGCTGTGCTGCACAAAGAAGTCTAGGCACAATGCTGTTGCTCACACATAGACCTCTAATATTGTACAGGTCCTCCTAGGATACCTGAGATGACCCACATGGTGCTGATGTGTCACAGGACAGATGGGAGAGGTTCACTTTTGGAGCAATAGTCAGAGGCTAGGCACGATACAGTAGGACATCACTGATAGAGATTTGCACATGCTTACACACTTGAATCTTCTGGTTTATACATTTTCCTTCAGCTATCAATAAAATATTAAAATATTGATAAAATATTAATATATTCCTATTGTAATTAAAATATTAATATAGTAATAAAATAGTTTCTTGCAGATGATGCATGCCTGAGTTTCCACAGACAAAGAGTGAAGCATATCCATCCAATTTAAAATAACTTGCACCTCTACAGCCTGAAAAACAATGACAGAAAGTTAGGGTGTTCTGGAAGAGGAGGAAAGTATGGAGGAAAGGAATTCTATTATGGAGGTTGGAGCAGCCTAGAAGTGCCTATGAGTGTAGGTGGAGACATCTACAATGGATCTAGTCATTCATCCAGGATGAAACTTAGTTTCCAGTGCACCAGTGGACATTCATTTCTTCTTGAAATACATGATCAGTCCACACACAGTTGATAGATATGCCATGGGCTACTGTGGAAAAACCTGCACCCTTTAGGTATGGCAGCTGGAGGAAGACAAGATACCTTTCAGCACTTCAAACACCACTAGAAACTGGAGCCTAGAAGAACCTGTTTCTACTGATTGAAAAGGGAATAAAGATCTAGGTGTCTACTTAATAGATATCAAGGGTAGAATTCAGATGATGAAATGAGAGTATCTACACCAGCACAATTCCCAAGTCACCCTCTGTTCTCCTTGCTGGACTTTATAGTGTGAATCCTCCTATCCTAAGGTAGATGCCTGCATTTGGCAAGAAGAATTGCACACTGATTTCCACTGATTGTATTGATCATCTTGTAACCGTAGGATAGAGGCCATGGATCAAAAATCATAGATTCAGTTTTGTAACCAAGGTAATAAGTAATGGAACTAACTAACCATGGCAAGGTACAAGGCTGCTATGTTCCATGTACAGTCCCTACCCAGCTGAACAATAGGTTCGGAGATATTAATCTTATGAAGCAGGTCACTATGGACAGGTGTGTGTACAACAAGGATACTGCACATGCCTGCAAGAAGAGGGTCAACCGGTGGACACGAATGTGCAACCACTGACAACCACCAGAGACCCCTTGAGGACCACCGACTCAAATCACTGAGCATGTGTGACAGGGAGGAGAATATGTAAATGAATTCCAAGAAATTATTTTCATAGGACTGCCTTTTCTGAGAAAAACAATGAATATGTATATTTTGATCCTATATAATCTGCGCGTTGGTGATTACCTGGTATGCACATTTGGTGGAGCTATCCCCTGTGCATCCAGTGCTGCAATAAAGAATGCCTGCCTTTTAACACTACATTGGTGTTACGAGGTTTATTCCCGGGTTTCGGTGACAATCTCTACACTTGTTTTAAAAGGAATTTGGCACCTCAATGTCTGCACCTCTGAGCAGGATCCTGTTGCTGAAGTGCAGGTCTCCTGTGCCATTTTAGGTACTGTGGGATCTGTAGTCCAGGTGCTGGTCCAGAAGGGCTCAGTCTACAAATCCTGTTTCAAATCTGCCACTTCTGTGAGCTTCTGTCACGTTTAGGCAGAGAACTCCCATCCTTGATTCCACAAGCCTTCAGAATCAGTAGAAAAAAATTTATTGGCAGAACTGCAAGCTGGGTGTCCATAAAGTCAGGTGGGAATGTTTAGTCTGTCTTCAGACACCTACAGTGTGAACACCTCTGCCTGACCTAGCAGCTCTTGGCTCTCTTTACAAGCTAGGGGAGAGAAATAGGGAATTGAAAATAGAGCATTATTAATCTCACTGATTTTAAACATCTGAACTAGAGCAGGATAAATCATTCTATTCAAGAGGCTGCATCTCTCCAGTAATGTTAACGGAACCCAAATATCCCTATTAAGAAACAAATGCCCTGTTCACTCCCAACTTCCTGAAGTCTAAGATGTAATGCATGGCAAAAACATTTCCCACCACCCTCACCTACACCTGGAGCATGAGATTACTTCATCTCATGTCCATCTTGCTCTAGCATCTCATCAATATCTCATCTTACAGGTCCCCATGATAAGGAAACTTGTCTTCCTGCTATACCTGTAAAGCATCATGTAATTTCATATGAATGATGCTTTAAAATAAATAACTGTATGTTACTGTGTCTAGAGTCTCAAGCCCAGAAAATAAATTGCCCATCTCACTTTACAGCTTTACCATTGGCACCTTGAAGAAGTAGCTCATTAACGAGTGAAGGAAGAGGCAGGAGAGGGGGAAATCCAATTTCTAGCTTGCAGTATTTTGCCAAAAACGTTGATAACAATTTCTGTTATTCATCTCTGTCAGAAATACTAGAGTCATTACTGAAATGGTGTGGCCAGAGGGCACTCCGCATCACAGCTCACTGCAGAGTCTGAAACCCTTGAATAAACATTAGAAAGCACAGCAAAACTGTGTGTATTTGAAAGTTTTCAAGTAATTAAAGTAGTATTCAGCTCTGTTGGTAGCAGACAGTAAAGCTGAAAAGAAAGCTCACCTTCTCTTGACCATCTCCTAGCTAAATCAGTGTGTTGCCGTTATTGTCCCAGCCTGCATCTACATGTGCTTTGGCAGGGTGGCTGAGCATGCATTTGAGTATCTGGACCAAGCACCATATTGCATCCACAGAGGGTCCTTTGGAGCATGCTGCTAGGATCCATCCTTTGCTTTAGAGTGGGAATTGAACAAGCATTTTCCCCCTTTCCCCAACTCCTTTCCTTATGCCAGCTGAACATCATGCAGGACAGCTGAGCTCAGCTGTACACCACTGTGTCCATCACCAGCAGGTCAGTACTCAAATGTGAAGACAGAAGAGTGCTTGGATGGCAAGAAGAGAGACATCTACAGGGCTGTCAATCAAGATCAAAAATCTTGTTGTTCTGAAGCACAGTAATTGTAACTTGCCAGTGGCTGTGGGCGTGCCTCCATCAGAACTGTGTTCCTGAGAAGAAAAGGCTCATCTTTGAATGTGTTGCCAGTGTGTACAAGCCAATGACAATTTCTGATTTTTGCATAGTCTAAAATCAAGTCCCTAAAGCTCACATTCCCCAGGGATTTCCATAGGAGTTATGTGCTGAAGGGACATTGTGAATTTGGGTTTACCTCTTGTCTTCCTCAGCACAAAAATACCCATCAGCTGCCACATCCAAGGAGCTTAGGACCCGCTGTCTTTACTACTCAGTCTCTTCTGTATAAGTGAAGTAATAATTCACCTTTTGGGCATACTGCAAAAATTAGTTAATGTTTGGGGAGCGTTTTAATGATATAAAGAGTGGTAAAAATGCTAAGTATTATTATTGTTCCACTTTGTCTTCCACTTAAATATAAAGGGGAATTGTACAACTACTTCCCAAGTGTCTCCCAAGGGTGTTTCTAAAGCAATTATGTTGGCTGACACTGTCGAGCTTCAGAAAATGGAAACAATTCACAGGCTGACCAATCAGTCCCTTTACCAGCAGATGAATCTAACGACTTCAAAGCTATTCATTAAGCAGTACTATGAATTGATTACATAAATTAGCATGCTGCTGACAAGGCAAGGAAGGGAGGAGAAGATGGGAGAGGAGGCCGACATAACACATCCCTCATTTGGCAAAGACAGTGGTTATTAGGAGCCCGGAGCTAATGAAAGAGACAGAGCCATTAGGCACGTGCTGCTGTAAGGGATTGATTCTCCCCTGAAAAAGGGCTGCTCCTCTTGTTACTGGGGGATTATATTTATTCTAGCTTGTTGATCCAGGGGTAACTCTGTCACATTTAACAAGAAAGTATAGCTTGTAGAGAGAGGGAAGGAAGATGATAAACTTGCTTCAAAGCCATTATTGAAATCTTCTAAAACCAAGCAGTACAAGTCAGGTTGATTTTGCTGTTAAGATATTTGAGGAGGATTTGCTGTCTGAAGCACCTGCATTTGGGAGAATTACAGCGAGAACTATTAGGAAGAGGAAGTTTTTCAATGGAAATTTTTATTGAAAAAAATCAGACTTGTGCTTAAAACCTGCCTCCAACGAAAATTGCCTGTCCAGGACTAACAGATTCACAGATTGGTAGGAGCTGGAAGAGACCTCTAGAGATCATCTAGTCCAACTCCCCTACTAAAACAGGATCACCTAGAGCAGGGTGCACAGGGTCATGCCCAGGCGGGTTTTGAATATCGCCAGAGAAGGAGACTCCACAACCTCTCCAGGCAACCTGTCCCAGTGCTCGGTCACCCTCAAAGTGAAGAAGTTTTTTCTCATGTTCAGATGGACGTTCCTGTGTTCCAGCTTGTGCCTGTTGACCCTTGTCCTGTCACTGGGCACCACTGAAAAGAGTCTTGCCCCTTCCTCTAGACATCCATCCTTTAGATATTTATAAGCATTAATAAGATCCCCTCTCAGTCTTCTCCAGACTAAACAGACCCAGCTCTCTCAGCCTTTCCTCATACAAAGATGCTCCAGTCCCCTAATCATCTTTGTAGCCCTCCACTGGACTCCCTCCAGTAGTTCCCTGTCTTTCTTGGACTGGGGAGCCCAGAACTGGACACAGAACTCAAGATGTGGCCTTACCAGGGCAGAGCAGAGGGGGAAAGGTAACTTCACTTGACCTGTTGGGCATGCTCTTGTTAATGCACCCCAGGACACCATTGGTCTTCTTGGCCACAAGGGCACATTGCTGGTCATAGAGAGCTTGTTGTCCACCAAGTAGTGCTGCTTCCCAGCATGTCAACCCCTAACCTGTACTGGTGTCTGGGTTTGTTCTTCCCTAGGTGCAGGACCCTACGCTTGCCCTTATTGAATTTCATATGGTTCCTTTTTGCCCAGTTCTCTAGTCTGTCCAGGTCTCACTGAATGGCAGCGCAGCCTTCCAGTGTGTCAGCCACTCCTCCCAGCTTAGTATCAACAGTAGGGTCAACAAATTTGCTGAGGGTACACTCTGTCGCCTCGTCCAGGTCATTGATGACTATGTTGAATAAGACTGGACCAAGCACTGACCCTTGGGACACTCCACTAGCTACAGGCCCCAACTAGACTCTGCGTCGCTTATCACAACCCTCTGGGCTCTGCCATTCAGCCAATGCTAACACAATGCTAAGTCTCACTGCAGGCTCCTGTGAGCTTAGAAAACCTGGATCAGAGCTAAAAGGATCAGATCCTCTTGTGGAAAACCTCATTGGAGATTAGCTAGCTGCAGTTAAACTCCATCTGCTGATGTTGTTTGGAGCTTGCCTTCCTCTCTGCACTATCTGATATCTTGTCCCTACTCTAGAGTCCCAGCACAGTATGAAATCCTTCACTCATTGTCCTGGTTTCGTCTGACATAGAGTTAATTTTCTTTCTAGTAGATAGTATAGTCCTGTGCTTTGGCTTTAGTATAAGAACCACAACACTCATGTTTGGAGCCACTTTAATTTCAGGTAGGTCAGCCCTGAGCTCTCAGTATCACATCTCCAGGCAACACAAGCATAATTTCACAGTGCTACTTCCTTCCATGCTTACCAGAGAAGGATTGAATAAAATGGTCTGATTTCAACATTGTCTATACAGCATTACTTCTTCATTCAGGACTCTGGAAAGTCCTGTCATTGCCTCCCCATCTAATTTAGACCAGAATATGCCTGTGTAACTCTAAGAATAGACAAACACCTTGTCTCTGTTAGATGTAGGTTTTCCAACCATTGGAGTTGCTTCTGGCCCTGCATTAAGGGAAGATGGGTTGAGTCATCAGCTGATGATCTGTATTGAAGCATGATTTGAGTAATCTCTAATTAGAGGGGCATAAGTGTGTTGTTCAGCCCTTTAGACCATTAAGTATAAGCTTAAATTAAGCAGATGCTGAAGTGCTCTTCTGAATTGGGAGCCTGAGCAAGCTCTGGCTGTTTTCTGCTGTATTTTGAAATTGTTGCAATCCATTATTCCAAGCGCAGCTCAGGCACTGAAACTAAACAAAACCTCTTGGAAAAAGGATCTCTTAAGCAAAAGAAATTGAGTGCACCATCAGCAACGTTGCTGACAATGCCAAGCTGTGTGATGTGGTCAGCACACTGGAGGGAAGGGATGCTATCCAGAGGGACAGGCTTTAGAGGTGGGCCCAGGTGAACCGCACAAAGTTCAAGAAGGTCAAGTGCAAGGTCCTGCATGTGAGTTGGGGCAATCCCAAGCACAACCATAGGCTGGGTGGAGAATGGATTGAGAGCAGCCCTGAGGAGAAGGACATAGGGGTGTTGGTGGACGAGAAGCTCAACATGACCCAGTAATGTGCGCTTGCAGCCCAGAAAGCCAACCATATCCTGGGTTGAGGGACGTGGTTCTCCCCCTCTGTCCTCTTTCATGAGATCCCACCTGCAGTACTGCATCCAGCTCTGGGGTCCCCAGGACAAGAAGGACATGGACCTGTTGGAGTGAGTCCAGAGGAGGCCACAAAGATGCTCAGAGGGCTGGAGCACCTCTCCTATGAGGACAGGCTGAGACAGTTGGGGTTGTTCAGCCTGGAGAAGAGAAGGCTCCGGGGAAACCTTATTGCAGCCCACCAGGGAAGCTGTAGAGGGACTGTTTACAAGGCCATGGAATGACAGGACAAGGAAGAATGGCTTTAAATTGAAGGAGGGGAGATTTAGATTAGATATTAGGAAGAAATTCTTCCCTGTGGGGGTGGTGAGGCACTGGAAGAGGTTGCCCAGAGAAGCTGTGGAGACCTCATCCCTGGAAGTGTTCAAGGCCAGGTTGGATGGGGTCTAGAGGAGGGGGGGTTCCCTGTCAGGGGGGTTGGAACGAGATGGTCTTTGAGGTTCCTTCCAACCCAAACCATGCTATGATTCTATGAAAAGGCACACCTCTTTCAGTCACATTTTATAGACAGCTATCTGCTTGGTGAGCTTGATGCTGCTGTTTGTCTAGCAAAGGTTTGCACGTGACAGAAGCGTAACACTGTTGTCATATTTTGACTGACATTAGTTAACAAAATATTTTTTACTCTTTAAAGAAGGAATTGATCTGTTACTCTGCAGTTCTATTACCAAAGGGGGAGGGTGTGTGTGTGGGGGGGGTGGAATCCTGAATCTGATATCCATTCAGATATCTTTCAAACTTGCAAGAAAAATGTTTGATTTAAAAAAGGAAACCAGTTAAAAGCTGGTGAGCATGGTCCAGGGAACAGACCTCCCCAATGTTTCAGATGGCTTGCTGGTTTCTGCTGGAGAAAAGTGCTGGGTTTGATGGATCACCAAGAAAATCCATTATGGCAAATGAATGCTGATGGCAGCTACACAAATTTAGGCCAACTGATTTTTCATGTTGCAATAAGAATTCAGCAAGATCAGAAACTACCAGAGCATCATTAAATTTGGATATTGGATAGAGCAGCTTTGTGCAACAATTCAACTTCAGAGAGGATTTTTCTGTCCTTCACCATTGAAGTAATTTGGTGGATTTGTTACTAACCAAGAAAAAAACAACCCGGATAGAGTATCTTGCTAACTCTAGCTACCTAGGGATTACACAGAGCTTGCTGTATTATGCAGTTGTTCTTTGCATATTTCATTGACTCGGGGGGAAATATTAAAATTTGTAATTTCCATATTGCCAGATTATTGTACACTCTCCAATGATTGTTCTCTCGATTTTTTATGATCTGTCAATTTCCACACTATTTAAAAAGACAATTTGGCTGCCTTAATGCCAGAAAAATCTCCTAGGGTATTTTCCTTTTTTTTTTTTTCTTTTCCTTTCCTCAACATAGGAAAGGCTATTTTTATGACTAGAAACCTATCATTACCATTCACTGAGCACCTTCCCTTGCCATTGCAGATAAACACTCAACTTAACAGTTTTTAGCCTTGGAAAAAAAAAAAAAAAATTCAAATCTGCTCCCAAGAAGTCTTTGGTAAATATCATGTCACCATGGAGTGCCACATTAATAGATAGCATGAAATGCAAGTGTGAAATTATGATATATCTATACCCTGTGCTTTTATATGTCATAATATTTAGTTATCCACAACTAAGGAACTCACAAGATTTTTGAAGTGCAGTAAGCAATACTTTGCACATTTTACAGATAGGGAAGATGGACAATACATGAAATTGATACAGTGGCTGGTAGGAGGTAAGGCAGCTCCTGAAATACAACTCTCGGTACTGATCTGACATCTTCCTATCCCACATACAGCCCAGTGCTTCCAGATTTGATTAAAATAAGAATGAATTAGTAAAGCTGGATGATGTAAAAGGCTTCACAAGAGCAGATGCAAAGCTTGTCAACAGAAACATACATGTGAACATTTTGCCACAATAATTAGTGGTGGGAATTGAAAGTGGGTTTCTCGGTTCCCTTTTTAAGCCTCAGAGTTAATACTTTCTACAAATGAAGTGACCTTAGATTTATTTATACAAGGACCTGCTATTGCAAGCACAGAATAACAGCAGTGGGTGTCCTGAAGCACGTGTTATGGTGGGTTCTGCCCATTGGTCATCACCCTCCAGTTCTCTACAAACCTGAGATTCAACTAAGCAAGTTCCCAGTGTGGGATAATAAAAGCAACCATTTTCATTATCTACTGTGCAAGGTGCAGAGACTTTCTGAAGATCAGATGATCCCCAGGTAACCTGACAAAGCCACTCTCCTGGGAGCAGGTGCTTTCTCAAAAGGTTGTAGCAGAAATGGGTCTTGAGACAAATGTCTTGAGTCATGCTCTAGGGCTGTAGCCAAAAGACTTTTCATCAAAGAAAACAATGCAGTGTGCACTCCTAGAGGGCAAGTGTCCCTCTCATGAAATAAGCAATGTGGAAAAAGAGACAATAATAGCAAAATACTCATCATGTTTTGGAAGCCATCAAACTCTTCACAGTGATGTGCTCCTCTGGCATGGTAGAAGCCACATAGCAGGGCTAGAGGCTCTGAGCATCCTACTAGACAAATGTCAACAAAAAACTTACCTTTTTCTGTGATAGAGGAAAAAAAGTTGTAGAAACAGAGAGCAATATACCCATTCAAGTTCTTAGTTTTCATTAGTTCCTAATGAAAGCTTTGCAGATGGGGGAGACAGCAATTAACAATTAACAGCAATTAACAATTATTCCTTCTGCTTGCTTCCTGCTGGAAAAGGGAGACAATTAAAGTCTCTTATCCTGCCCCCACTCTCTTCCCTCTCTATCTTGGGAATTATGTTATCAGGGAATCATTTTATTCAGCAAAGTACCTGCCTTTGCTTGCAGTAAGTAGTTACTGCCTTAGGGCCAGTTTTCTAGAGGTGCCTGAAGATACAGCTGAGTACTTCCTTCTGAAAACTCACAAGGTGCTCTTCTGTGTATATAAATGTGTAAATAGTTGGTCTTAATTTATGAGATAAGAAAGAACAGGAAAATCAGGGCACAGTAATGGATTAAGGAATGCCATAGGGAAAAGAAGATGGTGAGTATCAAATAGCATTCATGATAAGGGAAGAAATGGGTAAAATATATTAAAAATTTATTTTGTGAACTAATAATTTAATTTGTGAACTGTACCTAAAAAAAAAAAAAAAAAAGGTTTTGCTGTCAAGCCTAAGTCTACCTAGCCTTTTACAGGTGGAGTTCCCAGGTACATGTCTGGGATGTGGCTCTGTTCTTCAAGATGTTTATCAGGGTTAGAGAAATGTGCTCTTCTGGGAGATGAACACTGCCTTGCAGCAAGGCTTCTGATGTTGGTGGGGTGTTCCCCTGAAACAGCACTTCTCTGTGTAGCTCCTGCAGGAAATCTAGGACACGTCTGCCTGTAAGTCTTGATCGTATAGATATGAGCTAAGAAAACAAATTGTTGAGCTTAAAATAAGGATTCTAAGGAACCAAATGGGTAAAAACCAACAGAGCCCTGATGGGACAATAAAGGAAATCTGTTTCTGCTATGCATAAATCTGTGATGCAGACAGAGAAGTTAACAGCTCTCCAAGAATGAATTGAATGAAGAGAGTTGCATGCTTAGGATATATGGAGAAGTATTAAGATAATATAGCATGACTGGCACAGAACCTATTTGAACTGAAGTCCTTTTGGACTGGCTGGTAGGATGAGTTCCCTGAAGATGGTGTTAAGATTGTGATGAATCACCATGTCTGGACTTGCCTGTGGGCAGAAACTCTTGTTAAAGGAAAAAATATCCCTGAGGATGGCAGTGACATGGAAGACTTTGTGATGGTCACCTGGGGAGAAAGTGATGAGGATGTCTATGAAGGAAGAGCAAGTTTTAGAAGAGCTTGTGGTAAAAACAAGTCTGCATTAAGTTGATTCAGTTTCTGTTAAGTAGAAGGGTATATCAGAACTGGTCTGCAGTGAAGACTCTTGATTTCAAAGGGCCCAAGGTTTCTTAATGTCAGTTACGTGTAAACTACTTTGAATGGGACTAAGAAAAATATTAGGACTCCAAAGTCAACTAAATCAATTTTTATCCCCAAAGCAACTTTGTGGTGAGATTTATTTGACTTCAGGTCTCCAAAGTTTAGATACATTGACTAAGTTAGTTGTCCTCTGGAGACATCTGTCTCCTTTTTCTACAGAAGGCAATTCATCCTGTTCTAGGTAATGGTCTCAAATGGATGAGATAAACTGCCCTCTGGAGGTGCTTGTCTCCTTCCTTGGCTATAGAAGGAATTTAGATGTGGTGCATATGCCTGAAAAGCTAAAATTAAGTATTGTTGATAGACCATGGCACAAGGAACTGAGAAACCTACAAGGGTGGGAGGTTGAGGAAGTAGAGCATTAATGAGCAAAGAAAACAACGTCTCAAGGTTGTGAAAATTTAGAACAGAGTAAGAATGGCTATATTTCAAGTGGTAATTCTGGAAACATTTGTAAAATACATATATCACCAGAAAGCAGTCGCTAATAAAGCAGGTTTTAAACACAATCGATAATATCAGATACATCTGAAGGCATTTCCTACCATCCAGCAGAAAACACCTCAAAACTCCTTTCAAAACTCCAGAGTTCAGAACTATTTCAGTGCTAAAATTTTTCTATATGTATACATGACTGGATAGTTACAGAGTCGTGCTGGTGAACCTCCTCAGGGGTTTTTTTGGCAGAGAGAGAAGGAAATGGCATTTAACATTTTCAAAGCATTTTTTTAATAGAGTAACAATATAATAAGTCAAGCTTTCATGCAACTGAAAAGTGTGGATAACTGGTGACAAAACTGAAGTAAGGTCAGTAGAAGAAGACTGGTTATCTTTTATGGAGGAAATATGGGCTTGTGAGCAGAATGCCTCAGATTGAAGAGATAGAAATCAACCTGGTCAACCATAGAATTACTTGTTTAGGTCTCAGAAACATCTTTGCATGTGAATTCATCAGCTCAGCTTCTCAGTTCTTCACAGAATAGAAGGAGTTGGAAGGGAGCTCTAGAGATCACCTAGTCCAACTCCTCTGCTAAAGCAGGATCACCCAGAGCAGGTTGCACAGGATCATGTCCAGGTGGGTTTTGAATCTCTCTGGGGGGGGAGACTCCACAACCTCTCTGGGTAGCCTGTTCCAGTGCTTGGTCACCCTCAGAGTGAGGAATTTTTTCCTCATGTTCAGGTGGAACTTTCTGTGTTACAGTTTGTGTCCATTGCCCCTTGTCCTGTCACTGGGCACCATAGAGAAGGGTCTGGCCCCATCCTCTTGACGCTTGCTCTTTAGGTATTTATAAGTATTGATGAGATCCCCTCCATGTGGTTTCTTTTCATTGCTTCTGTATGTCTTTGAGGCACAGCTTTCAAATATGCAGTGAAATAATTTCTCTAGGATGGAGATCTTCTGGGTTTGGTCTGGTGGTGCTTAGCTTGGCTTATGGATGCTTGAGTGCAAGGTGAGCTGTTTGAGACAACAATTCTCCTGCTGCGCATGCGGTATGCAGAAGTGTCTGCCCTTGTCTCCAGGGCTATTGCCAAATCCCATACCTGATTTCAGTGTAAATCCATGGGCAAATGAAAAATATGATCCTTTCCTCCTTTCTTTCCCAAGTGCTTGCTCCTACCCATCCCAAAACACCGATGGAAGACCTCATGCATTGAGGCAGATAGATATATTGGGGAAAAGGAACCAGCTGAGAGATAAGATAGCTTTTGAATGTGGCTTAGTCTTTAACCAGATGAATTCCCCAACTGCCAAAATACTCACAGCACAAGTGAGTAAGCAGAAAGGACACAATATAACCTTGGCTTGTGGGTTAAGTGCATTAAATTGGTCCATGTTTACTATGGACCACAAACCTATATGTAGGCAGTTATGACAAGTAGATAAATAGGTATTTATTGTACTAACTCTCTCCTATAACTTCTTCACACCTCTGTGCTCAGAAACTACCAACCGGTTTACATCCAGAACAGACTGGGTGATTCAGGAAGAGATATTGTTGAATAATACTGCATGTCTCACTAATATTCATCTGTGAATGTAAGAGATATTCTGTAATTAATCTTTTAGAAACAGGCAATTAATACTCCAAAGACTATAATTTATATTGCTTCTGTCAACTTTATCATCCAGATCAGAGGATAAAAGATAGAGGTTGCAAGGATCTGAGAAGAAAGCAGGCCACAAATCTTCACTGCAAGCTCGCAGTGAGAAAGCTAACCATAAACTGCTCATCAGTCTTAGAGGACATGCCTGGACCAGTGTGGTTATCACCCCATGCATTCCTCCAGAGACAGAAACAACAAAAGAAGCATGGACCTTGGTTGTCCCACTAAGGCTAATGGAAGCCTACATGCGAGTGTCTGCAAGCATATTGGTGTCTATGATTGTATCATCAGTGGAGCCATACAAGCAGATATCCAGGTGGGACTTGAATGAGTTGACTCAACATAGCCATCTGTTGCTATCTAAGAGACCCCAAAATACCACTTCTAGCTGCTGCTCCAAGAAGGTATGACTTTTCCTTGGATATGTACCCATATATGTCTTGGATGCTCTGTGGTGATCACTAGCTCCAGCCTTGGCTGGAGTCAGGTGAGATGCTCTCTGCCCACGCACCTGAAAATTAAATAAGACTTATCCTAGTGCTGCCCTGCTCTGTCCTCAGCAGCTGCAAGCCTCACCCCACAGGTTGCTTGATTGGCCCAGGCTTCCCTGTTCTCAGCTCATATAAGACAAGCCTCATCTGACTCTTCTCTGGAGTCAGAAGGCATGAGATTTCTCAAGAAAATGCATGATGCTGGATCCTCAAGCCTTTTTCTCTACAGTCCCATCAACCAGACTTCCCTTTGCCTGCTCTTTTCTGCTCCTAGTCACATCTTAAAACCAGAGTAGTCATCACATAGTGCAATAACTAAGGGAGGTACTAGAGAGCTGCAGGCTGAGGTGACCACTTTGCAAGCTAAGATTTCCATCAGTATTGAGTCTACAGTGTAAGACAGTGTCTAGGATATGTTTTATGACCTTTTCTTTCCAGCTATGTATTCTCTGAAATGTCACCAATTTTCATTGTAATTTAAAAATGTAAAGTACTTTTCTTTCCACTTCTAAAAGTTCAGCAAAGTACTCACTGTGTTATCTGAACCAAACTTGCCTTCACGTGCCTGTCAATAATACTACTACATGGAAAAAATGCAGCAAACGCTTCCTTTTCTCATGTCTCTAATACTCTATCAGCAAAAAATAAAGATATATTTGTCTGAAATAAGTTACAATTTAGAATGTCTTTTCCTATTCTACATTAAGGGACTCATCTTCAAAGCAATCTGCACAAATCCCATTAACAGCAATAACAGAATTTGTGTGAGTAACTCCCCAAACACCACTTTGAACATTAAGCCCTTTACTTAATTCAATATCAGATAAAAAGCGATCTAAGGAAATGCAAAGACTTGATATTCTGGTTTGTGTTTCACAATGGACTGGAGACTTACATACAGAGACACACACATGCACATAGACACTGCAGCTTAACGATTGTAAATGGAAACAAAAAGCTGCTTCTTATTAAAGGAATTAAGAAGAAGGAAAAAAAAAAAAAAGGAGGAAAGAAAAAGCCCCCAGAAAGCAACTTCAAAATGCCTATGCAATAGCAACTCTATTCCCAGAGGAGAAATAAAACTTTGAAATGCATTTCTGAACATGTTGTATTGGGTTTCAGAGGAATCATGGCAGAAAACAATATCCCCTAACATTGGGTGCATCATTCAGCAGTCTGCAGTTAGACTTCCAGCCTCTTCTCCACTTTCCATCCTGTTGCCCATCCCATCAGGCGCTAGGCATCCTGGCTGGCTCCAGCTCATTTAAAAGTCAAAGGAAATACTGTCCTCACAAGATATGGACCAGACCTCTCCATTGCATGCTTCCTAATCTTTAATCATTGCTGCATCTGTACCTCTTGGTGAGGACCCTCTCTGAGATCTGTGAACACAATCTTTTCCTCCACCCACCACATTGCCAACAAATACCTGGACCTGTTATCTACAATAGCCCCAATAAGATAAAGCTGTTAGGTACAGAGGTTTCTGCATGTGATTAGGAGCCACAGACACACTCAGAAACAGTGCAAGAATGAAGTTGATGGGAAAACTAGTTCAAATGGTGCCTAAACATTCATACAGCTTCACTTTCTCGTGAGTAAAATTAGAAGTGTATCTGTCTTTAAGTTTTGTGGTCGAGAGCCCTGGTGTTGGGGTTCAGACCTGCTTGCTTTCCTTTCTTCCTTTCTTCTACTTCTCTCCCTTTTGCTCTGTGCAAACTCCACATTTACATGAAAAATTTACATTGGTTCTTATGGAGACATTTAGGTTTACATGTGTTTAAAAAGGGGCTCTTAAATTAAAAGCTCTGTTTAGGGCACAGAATAAAGGATTGCTGTTAATCCTGGGCTGAGTCATGAAAGTGGTCAATGTCATCTTCTCTTGGGAACAAAAGGCAGGTTCCAGAGAGCCATCACCTTGGAAATCCCACCCAGAGCAGGATTATCAAGAGCTAACAGGTGTTCAGGAGCTAAGGGCTCTTCCTAGCTTGCTCTCTAGCTAGTGGGTGTTGTCCACTAAAGGAGACTGTGTTACCATGTATTATCATAACTTGGTCTAGTGGAGGGTGTCACTGCCCATGGCAGGGGGTTGAAACTAGGTGATATTTAAGGTCCCTTCCAACCCAAACCATTCTATGATTCTATGATCATGCCTGGAAGGAATGCATGCTCAAGCATTCCCATCCCATGTCCATCATAGGTATTACAAACCCTAAACTGGTATGGGAGACTGTCCAATTGATTCCGAAGCATTTGCGGTTGACTATCAATCAAGGCCATCTACTCTTCTTTATGGCTAACAGCGCTGGTCTGACTCACCAACTCACCATTAGGCATGGCTAGGCAAACCCTACTGTTTAGACCATGCAGTTTTGGATCTGATGTTCTTCAGCCAGCATGGCTGTGAGTCAGTGGGCCATTGAGTTGCCTGGGTGCAAGCTAGGAGCTCTGCATTACAAAGCTTTATTGCCAGAGATGACTTATCCAGAGACTCAAGCGCAATGGTGGCAGCACTGTGTATTGCAGGGAAGTTGCCTGTAGTACCATTGTCTGTTGTAACCTCATATGTTCTACCTCCCAAACTTGAAATTTAATCCATCTTAACTGTGAATTTTCTGCTTTTACATTTATCAATTTCTATATTAATCACTAGTCATTTTGAGCTTTTCATTTGGAGCTTTTCATTTTTAGATGGCCATTCAATGGCAACATCAGCTCAGTGGTTTTGCCTGGGAATATTATGTTTCATCATCCAAATGCCATCACCTTTTTTTTTTTTATATCCTGTAGAGGTGCTGGGAAATTGCTTGTTGCTAGAGGTCTTATTGTGACACCCATCTGAAGGTCAGGTTAAACAAATGCCAAATAGGAATAAGGTTTGTCTAACTGGTCCTGCCTTGTGGAGGGGAAACAGTCAAGCTGATACCTCAAGGTGTCCTGCAGCACTATTTTTCTCTGGTGTTAAGATTTTATGACTTATTAGAAAAGACAATGTGCTTACATCTTCGGTTGCAATGAAGTTATAAAATCAACTTCTAGGAACTGAGTACAGACACTATAGCAAGAGCTTTCTTAAGTAAATATTGTAGCAGTAGAGGGACATTGAGAATCATTAAATTTCACTGAAATGCGTGAATCTTGAAATTAAAAAAGCAATAACAATGCTAACAAAAGTAGCAGTAACAGCAACAATATGGTTATTAAAACCAATAATTATTAATCTTGAAAGTCTATCAAAAAATCCTAGGAATTAACTACAACTACCTGCTTTTCTTGTTCATTTTGTGTATAAAAAAAGAAAGATGGTGTTTCCTCAGAGACCTGAAAATACAACTTTATTTTTGTAGGTGTTTTTTTAAGGGGTAGGTGGCAACATGTTGGTGTTCATACTTCTTCTAACACAAGTGCTTGATTGTGTCCACAGATCAGGTGAAGTATCTAGAAATCTTTCCCAAATTAATTGTGCATGGAAAACTGTAATACTAAAAATGGAGGCTAGTCTTCAAAATCTTGGCCTGTGATGTCAGAAGCAATGCTGGAAGATCTTTTTCCCTGGAGGAAATTATAAATGACATCTATATTTCATGTGTTGGTCATTAATTTCAAGGAGCTCCACTGGACTATCTTACCAGCCTTTTACTAAAATCACTTTGCATTACATTCTTTAAAAATTAGCTCTTTGCAGAGCTCTGAGCATGTCTTCCCTGAGGTGGGGCAGAAATTTAAAAACCAGTGTCTGACCTTTGCATTACTTTTAAATGACTATGTAATAAGCTGCAGGGAGATACATGGATTTATTTTCACCTCTGGATTCCGAGGAATATCATAAAACATTCAAGCTTTTGCTCTTTTAGTTTTATGTCATCATCAGCCTTAGCTCAGAATTATTTCCTTGTATAAATCCTTCCCATTCTCTACATCACCTTTCAGTGAGGATGTCCGTGCTCTAGCAAGCCACGTGTCAACACACATCACTACCCATTGGCCTGATGCTTTATTTTTAAGGCTGTTTGGACAGGTCACTTCTCTGACTGTCTGCACTGTTGTGCTTCCCAAAGCATGGGCTGCAGTTACAGGATGATAATGAGTAACACGGAGGATTTCCATCCCAAGACTTCATTGATATTGTAAAAGAAAAAATCTTTCCAGTGGTTTGATCCCTTTTTAAATCACTATAAACCCACTTGCTTGCCCATGCTTGCATTTTTGCCCACTAAAGAATGACCAGTCTTAAAAAAACTAAGAGAAAAGGATGACGGAAGGTGCAAGGTTGTTTCTCCTATTTTTACTGTATCCACAAGAAACATCTGAATGGGACTGACAGAGCAAAACCAAAACAAGGGTGGCTTGATTTCTTGTTAGCTAATTCTGTAGTCTCTGTGATCATTTTCTCCCATGCACATGGCAACAGATGCAATGCTGCTGTCTTCGGGTGTGCACTAACCCACTTTCACTGGGACAGAGGGGACAGGTGATGACACCAATGGCAAATGCCCAGTAGCCAAGCTAGCCCAAAGAGTCTTTCTGGGCAGGACTCAGGATGCCATTCAGAGGTGTCCCACCATGTTCAGTGGCTGATGTGGAACTTGGGGAGTTTTGTTTACTGTCTCTGCTCCATGTGCTGTGGCCCTGCTGTAATTCTTGTCCTGCCACCATCAGCTCCTCTCTCACTACGTACTTCCTTACCTGCAGCTCCCTGCATTACCTTAATTCCTGTCTTTCACCCGTGGCCCTGTCACTCTCCTAGGAGGCCCTCAGATGTTCTTGTGTCTCTTCACCCACCCACCATCTTTCTCATTCCATGTTCTGCCATACTGGTCCTGGGAAGAATTTGCAGTCACATAAACTCAAATCCTACAAACTGAGGCTGCAGCTTGGTGTCTATGGATGGTTGAGCCAGGGTGGCTCTGTTGCACCTCCCTGGAGGTCTGGGGCTCAGTGAGGGCAGGAGTGTGGTCCAGGGAGCTCAGGCACATTCGTTAGGGCTGGGGTGTGGAGCATGCAGAGCACATAGATGTGGTGGCATAGCTCTGCTTGGACAGGAGCCTGCACTGCCTGGAAGTCATGCTGTTGTGTGTGCATCGTGCTCTGAGGGATGCAACCACAGCTGATGTCTATCTATGCCCATTGTCATGGCTTAACCCAGCAGGCAGCTAAAACAACCACATAGATGTTTGCTCGCACACACACACCCACCAGTGGGATGTGAGAGAGAATCGAAAAGAAAAAGTTAAAACTCATGGGTTGAGATAAAGACAGTTTAATAGTACAGAAAAGGATAATAATAATAATAATAGTAATAACAATGATAAAAGAATATACAAAACAAGTGATGCACAGCACAATTGTTCACCACTCAGAACCAATGCTCAGCTAGTTCCTGAGCCACGTTCCCTCCCAGCTAACTCCTCCAGTTATATACTGAGCATGATGTCATATGGTATGGAATATCCCTTTGGCCAGTTTGGGTCAGCTGTCCCAGCTGTGTCCCCTCTCAGCTTCTTGGGTGCCCCCACCTTCTCATTGGCAAGGTGTATAAGAAGCTGAAAAGTCCTTGACTGCTTGGCAACAGCTAAAACATCAGTGTGTTATAAACATTATTGTCATCCTAAATCCAAAACACAGCACTATACCTGCTGCTAGGAAGAAAATTAACTCTATCCCTGCCGAAACCAGGACACCTATCCATGTAGACTGGCTACTGGCTCAGGTTCACCCTCTCTTAGCATTAACCTAAATGAAGAGTTCATCTTTTCTCGATGTCCTCCAAAGGCACTGAAGAAAGGCAGTTCCCTAAGTTGATTCAACTTGGCCAACTTAAATCTCATTGCAGGTGCTTCCCTCTAGGGATAAAAAGAGATCCTCCAGAGGTGCCTCTGTAAGTGTCTAACACCATAAGGGACAAATCCTGACCAGCCTGTCCTAGAAGATGCATGACATCACTCAAGACGGAGCTAAATTTGTATTAGCAGTCAAGCCAAGCAGATGGCTTTCTCACCTTATCTCCTCAGGGATGAACCAAATACATCAAAACACAATAGTTACTGCCCAGCCAAACAAAAAAATACCCTGGAGAGAGATAGGATTTATTGTTACTTTATTAACAACGTGGCTTACAATTGTTTCAAGTAAAAACGGGATTTATTTCATTTTGAATAAAAATTAAAATATAACTCTGAATATAGATTTTCACTTATTTACAGGAGAACATATATACAGAATCGAATCTTACAGCAAACTAACATGCCTTTTGCCCTGTGAACTTTAAAAAGTAAAAACACCAGCATTGATTGATTTATATGTATATATATATATACACACACATATATACACATATATATACATACATACATTTGTAACGCACCAAAGGGATTATATCACAAAGTTTGAATCAAATCTTCAATACAAACTGGAATGCAAAACAATTCAAAGTTTTTCAACGTGCATCACCACAAATGGACCATAACTGCTGGTTGTGGAGCTAATTTCTTTTGTTCCATAAGAGACAGGAGGGTTTAAGTGCTTGTCTTGTCCTACCATGGTACATGAGAAGACTCAACTCCCTTCAAAGCCTGTACTTGAGACTTCTACCTCTGTTGGACCATACTGTAGCAAATGCCTGGCTGTACTTGACATCCTTGCCTGTGTACATGGAAGTGTCACAATACCATTGCCCAGGTGTTTTCTAGCAAGCAGGTCCCTAAAGGTGAAGGCTGCTGAAATAACTGCACATGTGGGCACATCCTGACTAGATCTGGCAGAACAGGGATTGGGAAATTTAATGGATACATTTATAAGCAGACATAATGTCCATAATCTCCGGTGAAACTGGAGCAGCAACAAGCAGGTGAGGTGATTTGGGAATGATCATTTTCATCCTGTCGCATCGTAACACAGAGCAGAGTGTTTTGTAGACCCACAACCTGAACTCAGGCCAATTTCACCTTTTTCTATGGGAGAGAGCCCAAGTTTTAGCCCTTGACATTTCCTATGGAAAACTGAAAGGTGCAAGAGGAGATTCTTCAGCGCCGAAACCCTGAAGATGCACAGGAGTTGGGTACAAGGAAGAAAGACTGATTTTCCCTACTATCCAGCCAAGGACCCTAGAGCCACCTGAGCCAAATCTGTTATCTTGACCAGGAAAACAAAGTATGACCCATTCAGCATTGTAGCTGTGAGTATATTGCTATTGCTTCCTTCCTCTTACCTGGCCCCTGGTAGAACTCAAAGCACCTTTGCTGTGAAAAAGATTCAGAGAAGCCTTTAGGAATGATGCTCATGGACCATAGCTGTACTTCCCTGTTGTGAGAAGTCCCCTCTCCACAAAGATATCTCAAGCCCAGAACTCCAATCTCTCTTCTTCCCTGAAACCCTCCCTCCCCTCTCCCACATCCTTGGCAGTCATCAAGACTAGGAATATCTGTGGGTAGGTAGCCACATGCAACTGACCTGCTGCTTTAGGCTGCTTGGGCTATGTGACCTATCCAGCAATAGCACCACTGGAAACATCTGTTCCTCCACAGTAAGCTGTGGGGAACATCTGCTCTTCCATGACTCCTTCAACAAGGTATTGAAGCAAGATCCCCTTGTCTCTCCTGTACTAACTGCTTGTCAACAAAATGTCCCCGTGCTCATCTATAGTGTGATGATGGACAAGAATGTATTTTGCTGGTATGCTGTGCCATTACAGCACAGAGGCTGGAGTTTTAAATCAGGAACGTGAGACCTTTTTCAAGCTAAGAATTAACATGAAATACTAAAACAAGAGAAAGGTCATGAGTATTTAAAACTATGACTCATGTTGGTTTTGTGCAGTTCACGTGTCTTCTTCTGCGAGAGAATTCCAGTGCATGGCACAAACCATTGCAAAACCACTCTTCTTCTGTAGGACAGCTGACATTTAAAGGACTACTGCGCTGTAAAACTCTCATCTTTGATGATTGGCTCATGTTCTAAATGCAGCCATTATTTGCACTTCTTGCTGGAGTATTGTACCAAAGAATAAAGGAGGACATTAAATACTTCTGCTCCTTTATTGGGTGTTCATGAGCACCTAAGGACATGAGCTCTCTCTTTTAAGTCTGGCAGATTTCAGCTGGATTTCTGCCTGCTAGGAGAAGGAGGGGTTTAAATTTTATGACCTGGTCCCACAGCCCACACATCTGTGAAGGCCCTTCCACTAACCTTGGTTACTTCTGGATCAAATCCTGAGTAACAGATTTCCTTAGTTCTGGGTCAGCTGATATGATGAAGACTATGATTGAGGGGAAAATATACATGCATCTACATTTTGAAAGAGTTTTTACATAAATATACTGTATAAAACTTACATGATTGGGGGAGGGTGGTAGCTGTTGAGTGCATCTGAGTTAAAAAATCTAAAGCCACAAGAAAAAAAGTAAAAACCTAATGCTTAAGACGTTGCTGATTACAGAAAATATTTCCTGGAATAGGGAATCAACTTTGTAATCCCAAGCAATGGAAAATACAGCATGACATATCTTAGCACCAAAATGGAGCCCTTGAGACTATATTTATCACATTGAATAAAGCTGGTTTTAATGCTGTTCAGTTGCAGCATGTTCTTCTCTTTTTGGCACTTGAATTTGGAAATAGAAGGAACAGTCTGAGTTCATCATTCTCCAGAAAAAGTGCACCAGAAAAGCCAAAAGTATTTGAAGTGCCCTGATGGTACTGAGCTTCTAAAACATTGAGATGGCTCTGCAGCTCTGCCAAATTCAATTTTGTGCCCTGAAAAGACCAAGGCAGGCTTTTCAGGTGATCAAATATTGATTACAGCAGCCCAACAGTGTCTGGTTTGCCTTCAAAGAGCTGAGATGGTATTTGCTCCACACCACATGACTGGGGACTGTGAAAGGTTGAAGGTGAAAGCCAAGGAATGGTGACTTTCCAGGTTAAGGCAAATTAGCTGTTTACTCAAAGTGAATGGGCTTTAAGTGTCTAACTTACTGAGAAACTTTGTACATCCTAGCAGACACTCAAACACCTCTGACAGTGTGGGTCAGGCCATCTCAGCTAGGACATGCATCTGCTAGATGCTTCACTAAGGACAGGGTGTGTAACCATTTGCCCTGATTTCAGTGGCTACCGAGGGCACACAGCATTTCTAGGAGGTTCTCTGCACCCTGCAGGACCAAACTATCAAGGGCTCTTGCACATGATTAACACGGTGGAGCTGGAGACCCTGAAATCGTTCTCAGAGCTGAGAGGCCATCATGCCTCTGAGAGGTAGAAAAAGCCAAGGTTTGGTCATCCTGGCACTGAGAAAGAAACAGGAGTGTGGATGGCAGCTGCGTTTTTGAGCTAGAGAGGGAAGAAGAGCTCTGAAACCAGAGACAGCATGTTTTTTCAAGGTGGGAAAGGAGCATCCATGACACCACGAGGAAGGCAGGACAACCAGCCAGGGAATCATGGACATCCCCCTAAATTAATGCTTTAATCCAATTTCAGAAACTGGTGTGGTGTGCCTGCAAACTGGGAATTGGTTGATTCTGTCACGGTAAGTGCTGAGGGCATTGGGAAGGGAGCAGGGACCTGCCCATGGATCTGTTCAACCCAATTGAGTGCAAGCTCTAAAGAAGCCAGCACAAATGAAGATAAGCAGGTACTACACACTCTTCAACTCCCTACTTTTGCTCCAGAAGTGCCCATCCTTGGTCATATGCCTGAAGAGAGGCCAATAACAGGTGCCTGCACACCCTTCTTGTGGGAGCAAAGTAGTCTGTGTGAATGTGCTTAAGTTCAGCATCCAACAGCCCAAAAGCAACAGCAGAGTTGCTCTTCAGCCCTTGGTACCAGTCTTGGATAATCATGAGTTCAGCACTTCACAGTGGTGGCCTTTTGTAGCTGATAACACAATAAACTTCAGGCCTGTATGCCAAATTCAGAACAGGGAGGGGAAAATACGTGGCTTCACCAATGTCATTGGTGTATCTGCTAAGTAGCACCAGCTCTGAATTTAACTCAGAACCAGGGCTGGACCAAAAAAAAACAACTTGCAGTGGCTTATTCTTCTACATTGCAAAGTAAAGTGGTATTTTTCACTAGCAAAATTGGTTTTCCATTATCTCCTTTGAAGTACATTACTCCAAAGACTTGCTAATGTTCCAGAGTTGAAATGAAGTCCAGGCAAGAGAAAGTAGTTTCTTCTGATCTCTGTTCAAGCTGTGACAATCTGAGCATACTGTGCAGTTAAACTATGCACAGTCCATTTTCCACTTGCTCAAGAAACTGTCTAAAAAGTTCAGCTCCAGCTTTTCTGGAAGGCAATCAGTGCAACAGACAACAGTAGCCCAATCCCCTATTTCTTCCCAACCTGCAGACTCAAACAAGTAATAAAGCATCTACCACCCAAAGTAATTTTAGGATAAAGATTTCAGGTTATCATCTCCGAAAGGACAGAGAGTGATAAATGAGGTGACACCGAAGAACAATAAATTGAAAGACATATGGTGAGGAGAAAGAAACCTGAGGAAATAAAAGAGCTGGCGCAAGCTAAAATTAAAACTCTTTTTTGTTGTTGTTGTTTAATAGGTGAGTTTTAAATACGATATAACTTCCCTGAACAATCAGTAAAGACTCCCATGTGCTGGGCTCAATGCTTCACCCATCCCCTGCTTGGCCAACATCAGAGCTGGTTGCTCTCACAGTCTGAGGCTGTCTGCTCCCCGACCATGCCTCCATGGGTGGTTAGCTGCCATAAGAATATCTACAGTTACAAGGTTGATGGAGAAAACAATGACATTTTTGCAACATGTCCCAGGAAGTGTTAAACGTCTCTGACAAATCCCAGCGGCCAGAAACTCCAAGAACATCAGAGCAGCAAAGGATGCTCGGAAAAACGTGGACATGATGAGTAAAGGATTAGTGCTGGGATGCTGTTTAGCAAACAGCCATTCTGCTTCCCTTCCTTGAAATGTCCTCACAGGCTGCTTCTCCTGACAGCAGTCTTCTGGGAGATACCTCCTGTTGACCGATGTTATACCAGCCATTGGAGGGACTGGGCTGAAGCAAGGAGGAGCTGGGAGAAGTACCCTCCCTGTTTTTCTCAGCTGTGCTCTCATTCTGCTGGGCACAATCCTTTTGTCTTCAGAGACGAAACACAGAGCAACATTTTTAGGGGACCCTTAGAGGGATCCAAAGTAGTTATCAAACCAGTTGTATGGACACAGTCCACTGCTACTGTCAGTAGCAAATCCAGTCTAAAACCCAGTTTTTTAATGTCTGGACCACTACAGAACCCTGTTCCTGGATTTCTGAGAAACAAAACAAAACCATTTGATGCAGAGGTGATTACTTCTCCCTTCAATTGATTAAAACTTGAACAGCAAGATCTTCAGTACAAGACAACAGCTGAGAAGAGATCCAGTCCTGCTGATCTCCCACGTAAGAAAATTTTTGATGAAGTTCCAGGAGTTGGCAGGATCTGGCCCAGCCTGCAGCGGTTGCACCCATCGCATTCCTCAGTGGCAAATCAGCGAAAGAGAGACTAGAAAGTCCCCAGTGATACACGGCAAACGGAGTCAACGTTTCTTGCCTGACACATGCCCTAGGGCAGATACAGATGTAGTCCAGAATATTTCTGAGGCTTTCCTCCTTTAATCCAAAGAACTTAAGGAGGAAACTGATGAAGGAGAAAGCAGCAGCTACAGCCTGGTGTTGGTCAGTAGGTTTTTCTGAGCACATGGTGGTCAGCAGGATTATCTGATCCAAGCTTGCTGTCACCATACAGTAAGTGCTTGAGGTGGGGGTTATTTGGCCATAAGCACTGCCTTCAGATTTAGGGCTATGAATGGCATTTCTTTTTGAAGAGGTCTTCACTGAGTGGGCTTTGGCATCACAGCATTGTAACAGAGCTGTGTATGATTTCCAAGGTGGGTTCCCTGAGGCCAGGGAACAGGAGTCTGTTTATGGTTTGAGAACAAAAATCTGCTGCAGTCAGTGGTTTCCTACGAAAACAGGCTAAATCTCAGCACGAACTATCCAATTCACTTTTTGCAAGGAGGGATTCACTTGCACCTTAAAGTCAGAGCAAAATTCAGACTTGGTCCCAGTTTTGTTCTTGGTTTTGGGAGAATTTTACACCAATGTGATGCTGCCAACCTCTGCTGAGGTACAGCAAATTCAGGCTCAACATGTGGGACTAATGGGGTCACACATCCCAGAAACGTAAATGGGAAATACTTCTGCTACAAATACAGCTGAGGCAAACCCAAGGTGTCCAATCCATTTCTTCCACCCCCTGGTGTTTACTCTGCTTGACACAAAGCAAGCCCCTAGTTTCACTGGCCAGGGTGGTACTGGGACAATCTGGGACCTTTATATACACTGTGTTGGGTCAGATCCTCAGCTGGTCTAAACTACTGTGGTGTATGCAGCCTGAAAACATTGATGCTTTTTATTCCCAGCTAGCAACCAGATTCATGAAGGTGCAAATGAAACCAGTATTCACTCAACAGTTTCATCATTACATCTGAATAGCCATTTTTTTTCACCGCACGGGGCTCAAAGTCAGGTCTTTCAAGTGACTTGGATTTAACAGGATGGGCTTGACTATGAAAGCTTTCACGCATATTCCTATACAAGAATGCCGTACTGCACAGACCCCATCACAGAGACATTCAGCTCATTGTGCACAGTCAGCGCGGCTCAGGACACGTTATTGCGCACCAGGTTGTTGCACCCCTGTCAGTTCACTGCAGCTTCATCCGATACCATACAGAGACCGTGGGTTGAGTCCTCTTTTATAAATCACTCAGGAATAACAGACAGCATATGACTGGTATAACACTTTTTCCTTTTGTAAGACTGGAGAGGCAGGAGAAAAAAAAGCCCACTGATCACTAAGATCAAATTTGCAGTAAACCCCAGGTAATGCTACAAATGATCACTTACATTTCAATATGAAAGAAGTGTGTCAGAGTTGGCTAAAAGAATTGTTCATGTCCAGAAACTGACCTAGACAAACCATCATCATCCAGAAATGTCCGACCCTTCTTCTTGGGAATGTATCTGCCATCGGTAGCTTTGTTTTAACAAATGACAAACCATCTGATCCATGCTGGCCTTGCACCATGGTGTAACGGGTTGATGAGGCTCACGAGGAAAGATGCCAGCAGTCCTTCAGTGTGCTTTACAAGTACAGAAAAATTAGTTCAATTTGTTGCTAGTTTTTTGTTGTCTTTTTTTTTTTCTTCCCTACAGATTAATTCCCAGTGCTTCCAATTCCACATCTTCTTGGAAAAGGGAGAGGGGGGGAAAAAAACAACCCTTGAATAAGTTGAAATGTTAAAAAAGAGAGGGAACAAGAAGGAGAAGAGAAAGAAATGGAGAAGTGCAGTCAGTTGGCATATTGTGCATAGAAAGCAACTTTTACTCGCTCGATCTGGTGACACAGTTTGATGGCTGGACCAAGCTTCAGCTCCATGCATTCTTGCACCGTGGGCAGTGTCAGCAACAGAAGGGCTTGGCCATCAATGTCCTGAGGAAGAAAAAGACAGGGAAAATGGTTTTGTTTGTGGTCTCTGGAGGGCAGAAAGCATAACCAGGTCTGGAGAAGCAAGAAGAGAACCCTTCACAGAAAGGGTTGTCAGGCACTGGAATGGGCTGCCCAGGGAGGTGGTTGAGTCCCCGTCCCTGGAGGTATTTAAAAGAAGGATAGATGAGGTGCTTAAGGACATGGTTTAGTGGTGGGATGGCAAGGTTAGGTTAGTGGTTGGACTTGATGATCTTAAAGGTCTTTTCCAACCTAGATGATTCTATGATTCTATGATTCTAACGCCCCAAAAATTAAAGGTGGGTTTGTCCTCTGCCCTTTTCTCTCACTTTGATGCCGCCCATCTCCTTCTTCTGGGATACCTGATGCTTTTTCAGAATTTGTCTAGTGTGTCTTCATAGGCTCTCACCTTGCCCCCAGTTTGGGAAAAGCCTCCCAACTGCTGAAATGCTGGGTAACCTTCTACAGAAACTCTGCAGGGTCCATGGAGATCTGACCAGTCCCATTTTATGACTGAGGAACTGAGGCAAGGGGTAGGCTGCAGACAACACACCAGGAAATACAGAAGGGAGCAGAATTGAGAAACTGAAGCTGGTCCCACTGCCAGGTCAGACCCTTCCCTGACCTCTTTTGGCCTGTGATTTGCTCAGCACAGGTTTATGTCTGCCTTGCTCCATGCCATTTCCCCTGGTCCACCCAGGACCTGCCTTGTCCCACTTCAGCTGCTGAACAACCAAGACAGAGGGGTCTGGACCATGTGAAGCCCTTGCAATCTCTAATGTCCCAGAATCACAGAATGGTATAAGGTAAGGCATAAGGCTGGGGGTCACATCCTTACCTGAGGCATATTTATGCACCAAACACCATGAACAAGCACACCAGATGAAAGCCATTTTACTAGGGTTTTCTGTTGGCTTTATGATCCTCTTCTTAATTAAGAGCTCAAGTCCTCTTTACTCTTTAATGGACTGAGAAGCAGACGAGCAGGCTACAAAACTGCTTTTTACCCCTTAGGGAGGATCAGAGTCTAAGTGCAGAAAAAGCACTGTAACTCACAGGCAACATAAACTCCCCAGGACAGCCCTGATTAGGTAGCATTAAAGACAAGGAGGATTTGGACACCTTAAGTACTGCTTTGATCAGGACTGTCCATGGCTCAGGTTCTTCCTCCACTGAAGCTTGATGGCATGGCCCATTGCACCAGAGCTTCCTTGCAAATCACGAGGAAAAGCTCCAGTCATCTGTGTTTGATTAAAGTCCCCATAAAACTCTTTGGCAAAGGAGAGACAGGGTTGGCTTTCAAGCCCTGGCGTTGTTCCAGGCTGATTAACAAACAGTCGGAGCACACTGCGGATACAGTGAATACAGCATCTTGCCATGGAGTGTTTCAGCCTTGCTCTAGTCTCACACTTCAACTTCTCCCAGCCAAAGCAGCTGTACTCGGGTACAGCTATTCATGGTGAAGAATCAGAGAATGTTCAATGTGCAGTGGCCGTACCACTGACTGCCATCAGCTATGGCCCAATTAACCACACTTGCTTCTTTCTAACTATGATTCCTTAGTGCTGCCCTTTACTTTCAGCAGCGGCTGTTACTCATTAGCCAAGGAATGGCTGTTTCTATATAAATTTTACACGTTCACAGTGACTTGAGATGAAGAGCATTGACTTCTGCTCCTACAAACCTAACTGCTTAATGGGGGGATGCTTGGCATCTCCTAAAATTAGGTCGTCCATGGACCGGACTGCAAGATCTTCAGAGGGATGTAGATGGGAAGTAGGTGTCTACATACTTGAAGCATCTAGGTGTTAGTGACAAAATTCAGATGGCCAGTTTTGGGTTCAAGCAGCAGTTTTCTGCTTCCCAGGCCAATATTTTAAAATTGGGTAGAACCCATGTGGCCAGGAGAGACAGCTTGCTAGGTTTCTTGCTATCTGTTGGTATAGTGAGGTGCCTGTGTGACACCAGGATGGTGCTGTGGGCTTTGGCATGAACGAGAAAGGTCTAAACCTCCTACTTTTCCCAAGCACCCCAGCTGGGTTGTTTCTGGTCTCTCTGAGGATCTGGCAAGGCTCTGATTCAAGTTTCTGAGGGTTTCCATGCCTTGTCAAAATTTGTGCTATAGCTTGGCCTGAGGGGATCTAAAGTCTGATCGTAATCTCTTTGCCAAAGCCCAGGGCCCAGCTAGGAAGGTGGTATGTGCTGCTTTTTTTCTTGTGATGTGACTAAGCATCACAGACACGAAGAGAAGAGTTACATGAAGACCTCTACCTGCTCCTGAAATATTTTGGCAAGGGGAGCACAGTCGGTCAGTTTAATAAACCTCACAACATCCGTTACGGTCCACTCCAATGGATTACTGTCCAGGATGAGCTTCTCTTCCTCTTCTTGCTTGATTTCCTACAAAAAAACCAAAAGCTCTCATAAAGAAAACTACCTTGTGTGGAGAACCAGGGCAAGGATGCCCTCCTCAGTTGAGGAAGGCTTGGCACTGAAGGTTAATTTACAAGGAATATTGCTATTAATTGGGAGTGAAAGCCTATGGATGTACTCACCTCCTTGACTTGCATGCACTTCTCCGCCTCACTGTAGGAGTGGGTCTGTGGTCTTCGGCTCCGTCGGGCTCTCTCTGTGGGAGGAGGTCTGTCCGACTCGGTGCTGCTCCGCAAGGTGACCGCTCGCCGGGGCCTGGTGGAGGGGACCTCGGCAGAGGAGGTGTCCGTCTGGTCATCCCGGAGCTCTGAGCTGGTTTCCTCACTTCCCGTCTCATCCTCCATTGCATCCGGCTCATCATCTTCACTCTCCTGCACAAGGACCATCAGAGAAACAGCATCCAGGCTCAGAGATTAATACAGCAGCAAATCGAAAGGCACTGGGTCAAACTGCATGCCCGTGCCCATGCTGGTCCAGGGTAACATTTATTTTAACCAAATTATCTCATTTTCATTATAGTGCAAAGTAGATTAGCCCTCAATTTAGATTTGTTACAAAATATAGAAGAAAAAGCTACACAATGGGCAAATCCTTCTTCTGTTTCTAACAAAAGGTCAACGGCAATAACTCATCTGGCATGAAGTGTTCCTCTGTTGGGCTGGTATCTCAAACCTTGTGGCACTGCCGATGTGCATGAGAAGGAGAAATGGAAAATACTAAAACGATAACATGAAACTCAGGTTGTTTGAGATGAAATAAAATCACAACCAGGTTTTAATTGAAACCTTCACGTTGTTTCAAATTATCTTGGGCATCACTGGTATTGAAATGAAGTAAATTTTGGTGCCTTTGAAAAATATCTAGATGTACAAGTGTATACTTGCACTTGATTTCTTAGGTGGCATTTCCGTAAAACCCAGGACAGGCAATTTCACCCAGATTTCCCTGCTTTCAGCCCAACACAAAACTGCTGAAGGTGAAGCACAAATTTCCATTTAAAGGATATTATACCAGATTCTTGTTATTTCTGTCAGACAGAGCTTGCAAGCACACACCAACTGATAGAAACTGTGTATTTTGACCTTTGTATACACATAAGTGGCCTAAATGGCTTTGACAGCTTAGCTCTGATCAAAGTGTGAGTGTGCATCTCAGCCATATGCTCAGTGAAAGAGCAATTTTAGATGAACTTAGTTATATAGGCTGAAAGGTTGAAAAACTTGACTAATGGTTAATCTAGGTTTAACATGAGTTTATTTCAGTTTAAATTCATCTGAAGCAGGTATAATCTAAGGAAATGAAGCAGAACTGCACCTAAATGAGGACTAAGTCATGAAAATGCAAGCAATCAACTGAAAGCTGCCTAAAATATCCCCCTTCAGCTGAAGTACAGGGAATTTAAGTAAATCAGTTTTATTTCACATTGCGCAAAACAGCAGTCACTGGCACTCAACTGAGGAAGGGAAACCACATATGAACTTTGTCATTACTATCATGGGAAAACCACCCTGTAACAGTCCACACAGAACTAAGTCTGCTCCAGATTGTATCTGGACACAAACCATTGCTGAAGCTGGAATCCCGTCATATTACACAGCATACAGGAAAGACTGAGGCCTCAAATACCATGTATTTGGGACACAAACCATTTGGTTGCTTTCTAAAGCTTCTAGAACATCTATTGTTTGATATTGTGAACCAAAAATATTATGAATGGTTAATGAAAAAATAGAAGCCCTTGATACCATAATGGCCTGAGAGTTATTTTTATTTATTGTAATATTTAGAGATCTTAGACATGGATCGCAGACCTCCTTCACTCTGCGAGATGTTGCACAAAGCATCTACCAGGCTCATCTGCTTATAAGGAAGCAAAAGAAAAGAAAAATATAAAATTAGACAGCACATTAGCTAGTAGGCATTACAAAGGTGGAAGCAAAAACTCTATGTGCTAACTCTAGAATTTACAAGGGTAAAAGTCCCCAAAGTGTCCCAATAAAACCAGTCTGAACTTAGAAGAGCAGAGTAGCAAGGAGAGATTCAAAATGGAAAAAGGAAGGGTTGAGGTTTGCTGAGAAGTCCCTCAAAAGGAAGATGCAGATGAAGGGGGACAGAAAAAGCACCAAGGGGCTTTTGCTGATTTATCTCAGTACAACAAATACCTCTGCAGAGCCTGCAGCATTCAAATCGACAGCTGACGACCTCCTTTTTTTCTGCACAAAGATGGATTTCCGCCTTTTTCTGCGTCTGGCTGGCTTGACATGTCCACTTTTCATGTTGTTATTTTCCCCGATCGGTGGCTTAACGATTTTTTTCCTCTTCCCATAATAATAAGCTGGAGGAATGAAGCAAAATACCCAATAAAAACTTTAACCACCAAGAGAAGGAAACTTTGGCTTGCTTCCTGCTACTGATTCAGTACTGCACTTTAGGTGCACTTTTACATAAACTTTAAAATGCATTGATTTGGAAAAAAATGTACAGTGTCAATATAAGATGCCATCTTACACTCGCACTGTTACAGCTCTTATGTATATGCATTTATTGGTGATGAGTGAGGAGTTCAGAATCTAACCCTACAATATGTACTTAGGCAAAGCTTCCACTAAGCCCAGCAGTGATTTGGAGGGAGAGAAGCCAGCGTGTTTCAGATTTGATCCAATGCCCTTCTGCATGAGTTAACAGTCTTAGATACACTTTCACTTGCTAACGGTTTCAGCAGAGAGTGGAGAAGCACAGCTATCCTGAATTATATGTGTTTGTTCAATGCACAAAGGTATGGGTTTTTATTACCTTTGACTATTTTGTGGCCCAAGCTGAAATTAAGGACATGAGTCCTCTGACCTTACATTAGGTGCTTATGCTAGATGCTTTTTTCACACGTTCTACAGCATCCTCTGGGACTGACAGATATTCTGCCCTTCACTATCTGGGGTGTCCAGGGACAACTGAAATGGCACTTGGCACCCATGTCAAAATTCGTAACTAAACTGGGCCTTTCATCAAATCAATGGAATTTTGAGAAACAATTCATCTGGCTACATGCAATCATCAACTTTGGTATGAGACAATCTCAGCTGGAGCTCCCCTAGCTGTACTCCTCCAGCCCTCCGGTGCTCTCTCTTGCTACCAGTAGGATTGATCTCAGGTGTAGACTTCTACAGAAACCTGTATTCAGTGATCTGAATATCTCCCTGAGCCCATTTCTCCTACTCTGGCACCAAACAGAAGCTAATTAGTTTAAATCAATCATACTGGTTTCTTGCAACCTTTGTGGAAGAAGGATGGCACTCACTTCCATTTTTCTGACCTCTTTAAGAGCCAATAATATCAGTAATATTGACAACCAAAAGTGCTGAACACATGACTAACTTCAGCCTTCTTGAATGGGTAGGAACACATTTGAATATTAAACACCTTGATCAGAGAGAGTCAATGCTACCAAACTCCTTCCAGCACCTCGGCACTGTGATACTGGCCTGTGCTGGTGTGCGTGCCAGAAACTCTTCCCTGAGTAGGACAGGATTCATCTCACCTAACAAAGGTGTCTCAGATGTAGCAGTTTAAATCTCAGCTGGCCACTGCAGGTTCCTTTTATGTGCGCCTTATATTAACTTTACATATGAAGAAAAGTCAAGACTTCCAAAGAGTAATGACTTTCAAACAGATATTAGGATGGAGTGAGATGGACAGTTTTCAGGAGATGCCTATTTCTCTGTACAGAATACTAAGGGAGCCTATGGTGGCCTAGTAGGATTAAATAACTGCTCTTAGATGAGATGAAACCTACTCAATATTAATTCATTACACAACTCCTGTTCTTGATCACTAGCTCATGCAGTCTCCCACTGCTCCAGTTCCCAGCTAGCAACAAGAAGCATTTTGGCCAATACTCACTGTACTTGGTTTTAGTATGAATGGAGCAATTCTCTGGGCAGACTTCAGCCACCAGAACAGGACTGAACAAGTTGGGGCAGCATTCCAACTTTGCACAGACTCTTCTGCAGAAATCCGCTACCTGATCCGACGTTCGCACAATCTTAACAGTCGCCCTGTATGTCTTCCCTCTGTATCTAAGAAAGAGTACAAGACCCCATGTCACCAGTCAAGCGATGTCCTTCGATGCTACAGACCAGACCCTCCTCTGTTGAGGAGATATCTTCCCTAATGACTTTGGAAGAGTTATCTCTCTTTGGAAGGCAGGTGGAATAGGTCTACTTGGTTTAGTGGCTCCATTTCAGATGTACTTGAGGAAGGAAAGGCAGAGTGAAATGATCCCGGAACCAGAGGTGTGGACATGATTTGGGGAGGAATGCATGTGCAGACTGGATATATCTCTAGATATGGCAAGAGACAAAAAAAATCACAGTAAGCTCAGTGAGGATACTACACAGGACAACAAGCTCATACGACGAACTGATGTAAAGTTTTGGGGAGACGGATGTGGTCTTTCTTCATATATTGACCTGTGATGAGAAGCTTATATGCCTTGCAGAGCTTTCTGGTCACCACCCTGTGTTTGGGTTGCACTGCAGACTGTCTCCATAAGACCCCAATACACCTTTGGTCTTCTTCATTGCCACCTTTCTTGAGGCCGCTCTGATATCACGTTCCAGCTCACAAGCAGCCCACAGTTTCATTGTGCTGACTGTGGTCACTGGGATGCACACACTGTGTGGAAGTATCTGAGTGAAACTGTACCGTCTGCCATACGGATGACTTTACGGATGACCAGATGACTTTACCACTATGAGAAGTGGACAATACAAAACCCAAGGAACTAATCAGGACTCTCTTGAGCTGTTTAATGGGGCTGCAGGAACAGACTCTAAAAACTGATTCCTACAAGGAATGCTTAGAGCAGAAATCTGCAATGAAAGGTTTGTCTTAAATTTGTTATCCATGTGCTACTAAAACATTTATTTCAGTGTTTTATATGAAGTGTTTCTGAGCGATAAATGGCTAAGAAAGATACAGTTACATCCCTGCTGTAATATATTGTAGATGTGAACTCTGAAAAACCAATTATCCCCATAATTTATTAAACAGCAGCACCAAGCTATTGTAAACAGTGAGATAAGGTTTTTAAACCATCTCTTACACATCGTGAGGAATGCAACACAACAGACAATCATGCGAGCGCCTGATGCTGAGGCATTATAAATGTGCTTAGAGTAGAGAAAAGTAACACACAAAAGAAAGAAGGAGAGACAGTGAAAGAAAGATTACTGGATGGGAGGGAGTGAAAGACAAAGATACAGTCATCAGGAAAAATGAGACAAAGCATTCGTGAGTGCATTAAGACCCGCAGTTCCCTAGCAGGGAATCAGCTGCTGATAAATCAGATATGGAAGAGGAAGAGGAGGAGAAGATGAAACAAAGGAGACGTGGCTGGAGAGTTAAAATATGCAGCATGCGCCCAGACCCTGTTTCCTCTCTGAAGGTTTTACCGAGTTGCACAAAGCAACTGAGAAACCACCTTTTGCTGTTCTCCGGGAACACTGGGATATGGGAAAAGGGTTTGAAACTGTGGTATATGAAGTGTTATAGAGGGGTACCCAAATGAAACCTGGGTCTGAAAACAGCCCAGTCCAACCATCCTCATGTCACAAAAGACTTGATCCAAACAATCACCTCAACACAAAACTCTTCCATAACCTAAACGAGCACTTCTGCAAGGCACCCGGCTCTGATATCCCATTTGGTGTCTGACCAAGGACCCCAGGTCATGGAGACAATCCTGCATTCATTCATCCGAATGCATGAATGAATGAATGGACTTAATTAGCCAACAATTCGTGCACCCTAACAGACCTGGACAGACGATGTAAAATGGAAAAAGCATTCCTTCCAGATACGGAGCGCTGTTATCCCAGCTTCCCTATGAAATAGCTGCACAGGCAGACTGGCCAAAGGGGGGTTGGCAATACCTAATATCAAAAGAACAAATTCCACAGGCATTTAAATATATCTACTAATAAACGGTTTCTATTTCTTTTCAATGTGTTTGAAAAGACTCCTGCCCTTATTACTTCTCCAGGAGCCATTAAGTTTAATGACAGCCTAGATCATTAGACCAGTAAATCTGACTCCTGCGACAGGCTGCAGAATTTCATCGTGTTACCTTCACCTGAACCCCAACAACTTTGGTTGGACTAAAGCATCACTTCCAGAAAAGCATCAGCCTACCCTCGAGGGTCTCCACACTGGAATAGTCCTGGCAACAGGAGCACCTGTACCTAGACCTCATGACCCTATGCATCATTTTATGTCTGGATTTAACTTACATTTATTTGTCCTTGTTCTGACTTTCACTGCTAGGATGAAAAGACTGCATCTAGTTTTGTTTCCCTGCAAAAGCATTGTAATCAAATTGCCTCTTGATCTTCTTTCTTATAAGCTTTCTTATAAGCTAAGAAAGCTGCCTGATGGGTGTTATTCAAGGATGACTTCTTCTAGCAGTGTGCTTCCTATTGTGTTTGGCTGCCCAGAAAGGACCCATTGTACTAAAGTGCCTGGTGAATGAAAAAGATGAAACCAGGAAAACTAACAACTGACTGATTTCACAGTCTGGTTTGAATGCAATACACATAGCAATTAACAGAACGGATGGCAAAATGGAGATCAACAAGACTGCAGTCTCAATAACCCAAGGTGTTAGTACTGGCCGCAGTAGTATTTCTTACATGATTTTGACTTTGGCAGCACCTCTTTCAACTATAAAGTAGGTTCTACTAACATTTTCCATATTCCTCACACACTAAAGATTTTTAACACAAACACCACCAAATGTAATCTGAGCTGTTCAAGGACAGTCATGTGAAAAGAACTCCTTTGGATATAATCAGAAAACCTTTTCCATTAGCACCGCTCAAAAAATTACCAACTACTGATATTTCTATTGATGTTTTCATACTAGAACCTCTATCTTCCCAACCACTTTTAAGCATTAAGTAACCTGCATGCACAGCATGGCAGCACTGAAGACTTGGAAAATAGCTGTGTCAAGTATAACATTTTCACTTTTCTTAGAAATCACTGTTCTTTAAAAAAAGATTTTTTCAGCTAAAGCCAAAGAAATCTTCCTTTCCGCTCCCCCCTTCTCTGCCCTCAGATCCCAAAAACTGGAGAAACCTTTATGGCTGAAATTATTTCCATGAAAAATATACTCAGGATCTTTGCTGATCCATGAGCAACAATATTAAGCTAATAGCACTCTGCTGGCAATATCATTCTTCTGTTCAAACTTCCTTTGGTGATAAAATAGATCAGAGGGTCATGAGAACAAAATGTCTTCTAGGAACTCCAGCTAGGGACCATTGTGTGATGATGTGAAAAGCCTCATGCTGAAGCCACTTCAAACAGTAAGAGCATTGAGACTACCCTCATTTTCAAAGGTCTCATTCGCAGTTCTGACAATCATTCAGACTATTTTGAACAATTCAGTGGCTAAAAGCTTACATTTCCTTTCAGGGGACCAAAAACTCCTACCTGTTCTTTTGCAAGAAATTTCCTATTTGTCTTACTAGCTTAAAGTCTGCCAAACATGAGACATCTCCATGAAACACTAGCTACCTACAGCAAAAAACCAAGCTACCCATAGCACACAACCAAAGTCTCTCTCCATTGGATCTACCAGAAGCAATTTACCAGTACAGCAGCAGAAATTGTCTAACATCCACTTCATTATGTTTGAATCAGACCCTGCTTGTATGGGCCACTGCAACTGCCAATGACAGAAAGCCCTAAAGTTTTCATCAAAACTCTGATACCCTTGAAGCTACTCAGTGTATCCTGAATACCAAGGATTTTGCAAATAATCTAAGTCTATGTAAAATCAATAAAAATGTTATAGTTATCTTCCTCCAAAGCTATTCAATCATCCAGTGATATTTTGTACTTTTGAAGACAGGATTCAGAAAGGGCCCTGGAATTGTTCTGGCTTTAGGGACGTCTTGTAAAGGGTTTAAGTCATTCCACTGGTCGTAATGAATTCTATCTCAAATATTTGGCATAGAAAGCCACCTGATCACACTAATTCACCATTGCAGTGCCTGAAGAAGTATTGCGGCAGAGCTGATGTAGAAGACAATGCAGATTATATGAACTGTAGCTTTGAGAAGCACCGTTAATAACCGGATGACACTTGAACTTCCTATTACTGATTGCAACCCTTTGGGTACAATTGTCCAGCCAACTTTCTGCTCATCATGCACACATTCAATCCATATATCCACAGCTTGGCAATAAGGATGCTATGGGAGACTGTGCTGAAAGCTCTGCCAAAATCAATGTAAATAACTTCCACTGCTTTTCTGTTAACCAGTAAACCAGTTACCTCATCCCATCGGGCACAACTCACCCTTCATAAATCCATGCTGGTTCTTCCCAGTCACCTGTTGGTTCTACACATTCTTGGAAATGGCTTCCAGGAGAACTTGCCTAATAACCTTTTCAAGGAACGTTATAGCCTGTACTTACTTGGATTTTCCTTCTTGCCCTTTTTGAGGAAGAGTGTGATGTTTGCCTTTTTCCAGATATCAGGAAACTTTCCTGATCATCATCAACTTTCAGACATGACAGACAGCGGCCTTGCAATCACATTGGCCAGTTCCCTCAAGCAGAGTTGGCTGCATCCCATCTGGTTCCATGTACTTGTGCACATCCAGTTTACTTACAGTGTCTCTGGCTTCTTTTCCGTCTACTATGGGTAACACTTCACTCCCTTGAACAGTGACAGGAACATGGGAGGCCTGAGAGCAACCCTTGCTAGCAAAGCCTGAGGCAAAGACGACTTCAAACATCTCAGCATCATCTATCACAACTGAAAGGCATTCTTCTAAAGCATCCACAGTGGAAAGACTTTCTTTTAAACGCAGCTTCATAAATAAGCAATGGTGTCAGTCATGGGGGGTAAATATTCCTAGAGTTCAGCTACTGGATTTGGGCAGATCTCAAAATTTCATTTAGTAAAGGAGTCCAGGAATACTCATCTTTCTTATTTTGATTAACTGGGCTTCATACAAGACCCAGGAGATAATTCTCTGCACACATTGGTACTTTTTACATCCAAAGTCCTCCAAAAAATGGGTAAGTCCAAACAGCCCCACTTACAGCCCTTAGGAATGAAAGCCTTTAAAAAGCATACAGTCCCTCAAACATTTTATGTAAAACTGGGAAGCCAAATCTAGATGTAGGCACTGAAGTTAAAGCATTGAAACTATAAGGTTTGAATGCCCACAGCTTTGGCTGGCCCTCATGGGAATTCAGAGGATCGGGCCTGACATTTCTAACCCATCATCACCAATAAATCAGGTTTGACTATTTTCACAGAGACCCAGCAGAGCTGATGGAAAGTGACTGCCATCACACATTGCAGACACATCTCTTTGGACAATCTAAATTGTTTATCTTCTTTGCAAGGCTAGTGTAATTGATTCTGCGCTGGTCACTCATGACAGCAGAGTAAACTAAATGCAGGTTGCCCTAGGACTGAGATAATGCATTCCTGGCAGTGCATGATTTGGCATTTGGGCCAGTGGGAAAAACAGCATTCTCTTCACCATCCTCCCTCCCCTTTGCTCTACCCTATTGCAGCCATTGCTGCAAACAAACAACAACATTGTCAAGATCCAAGGAGTTGTCAGTTTACATCAGAAGGAAGGCGGTGACATGACATGTCACATTACAGCACAGACGCTCCAGCTGGCTGTAGAGCTGTCATCATTAGCAGCGAGACACCATTGGGAGCCAGTGTAGAGGGAAGTCGGTGTAGACAGGCGTTTGCTTGTTATGGGTCTCTGTTTAAGATTCTGGAGCACAACTGACTGTCGTACCTGATGTAATATGTCATGTGCCATTTGCGCATCCCAGGGTATCTGATTTCATGAGTATGTTTTCTTTTCTGCTTCTGCACAACCAAATGCAATTAAAACCCCGGTATGCTTCTTGATGAAGCAGCTCAGGCAAATTCAGGAAGGAAAAAAGAAGTTGTAGGGTAGAAAAGCAGTCTCTGGGCACGTCAAGCCTTTGTCTCCCACTCTTAGAAGTACTTAAACTACCCGCAGGCAAGCTGGTATGACCAGCACCACTCTGTGAACAGAGCTCCAGCCTCAGAAGCCAGATAGCTACACCAACAAGGTCCAGCCCCGTGAGCTCTGTCTCCTCAGGAGCCAGAGGACAATGCCACACGGAATGAGAATACATTTCTATGCTTAGAAGTCACTCCAAAACATCCTTGTCCCAGCTCTGAGCCTGTAATGACCCATTTAGTGGCTCGATAAAGTTGAAAGATGCTGCTTGACTCCCTGAAGAGCTGAGATTGCTGCTTCCTGGGGTAGCCATCATATAGGAACATGTACACAGCCTGCGATTGGCGGACCAACATAAAATACAAAACCTCCTTGCTGGAAAGCATACGTATACTTTTATCTAGCAGGCTATGTGGTCATAAGGTATGTGCCAGCTGGCTGGCTGCCGTGCTAAATAGATGGGAGGAGGAAACAGACACAGGAATGAATGGGTAGATGCATCATGGGGGAAGGTAACAGAGATGGAAGTGCTCATTGCAGTATGATTAAGCTGCCTGGGGTCTCAGTGGATTGGGCTGTAGACACAGCTGACTATCAAGGACAAGAGATCTCTGCACTTGATGGTCAGTTAAATCCTTTCCAGGGTGTCTCCCATTAGAAATAAGGACTGCAGCAGCCTTAAGAACTAGATGTTGCTGCTTTTGCACAAGGCAGATCCCCACACTCAAATGAGAAATCCCAAAAAAGTCCTATTTTGGATACTGCTAATAGGAACGCTGCCAGTAAGCTCAAGTCCTTGCAGAATAGGACATTAAGATGGGGCATTACAACCTGACTTCACAACTGCTAAGTACCTGTAGAAATGCATTATCTCATATTTGCTAGTACCAAGGTGTGGGAGCCTGGAATCAAAGAAAACCAGGTCATGGACGATGACTTGTTTTTAATGAAAATCTGCATGCGCAGGGATGACTTTTAGATTTCCCTCCACAAAATTTCAATTGACAAACACAAACCCATGACATTCCACATGGGTGAAAGAAGCAAATTAAAAATAGGATTTTCTAGCAGCTTTTCATTTCAAATTGCAAACCTTCTTTAGAAAAGCAGTTTCTGAGTATGCAGAATAAAGGGTTCTCAATTCTCTCCCTCAACCAGACCACACATGAACTTTCTGCAATATCTGCATTGTCAAAGATCAAATACAATAACAATCACTAGTGCCATATTTGACAGCCAATCATTTCACATAAGCAAGGTAAATTTGCTTATGTTTGAAAAGGAGTAACAGAGTTCAGTACAAAGGGTGAGATTCACTGCATTTAACTTCAGTACTCAAAAAGTCAAGGTGACCAAGTTAGTCAATGGACGGAGCTGTTTTCAAAGAACTATTTGTTGACATCTGTCTTGAAGTGGGAAGAATTACTCTTTGGAGAGACTCTGGAGAGAGCTAAGGTAAGACTTCCCTCTTTCAGAGAGACAATGGATGTTGAAATACATGTGAAGTGTAGTGCCCATTACATAAAGAAGATATAAATGGGTAAATTTTAAAGCTGGAAGGAGAAATTAAGTATTTTCTAGATACATAGTTTTCTTAAATGTTGTTTAGAGAAGAATTGAAGCATATATTCTAGAAAGGCCTCAAATCTTGATCTTAATCTCAGATCTCCTACTTAAAAATGCGTCCCTGCTATTTTGTTTGCACTTTTTTTTGTGCCATTTATTATCACCAGGTTTTTCTGCATTAGAGTGACAGGCTCTATATTAAACGCAGTAATATGCCTACATTTAGAAAGCCAGGAATTGAGTTAATTCAATAATAGCCAAGCTTATAGGAACAGCTTATCATAAAACTCAAGACTTCACTGAATAAACATAGCATTTTCATCAAAATCTGGATGGCTGCTTGGAGAAAGACAATAGAAATGAACCATTCAAGTGAGTATTTAATTTCTTAAGTTGCTATAGAATGAATCAAATCATTCAATGAAGCAAAATGATAATTAGAAAAGTAACACTCTCACAAAGAAAAAAATCTTTTGTTCTCTTTTTTTTTTCCTCCCAGTCAGTTCCATTTTTGAAGCCTCACAAATAAAAGAGCACACGCTAAAGACTTACTTTGCTTTAAGTGTTTCCTCTTGGAAATTCCACTGAGGGTCTTCCACTAGCTGCAGTTCTCGTAAAACACTCCCTGGCTTGTAAGCTGCATTGATCACCATGCTGAGAACCTATTGAGAGACAAAACCGACAACACCGATGGGTTTAAAAGTAATCCTTGACCACACTGAATATGATCCCAGGTGCTGCACAGGCTGAGACAGCTTACAGGTGCAGATTTAGGTCCAAGGCTGCACAGGGTTAGTGCTAGATGCAGTGAGAAGAGGTCCCAGATTGGATTAATGTGCCAAGCATATTGTAGATGACGCATCAATCTTATATGGTGACTGCACTAAATGCTGCTAGCTAACCCCCAAAATATCCTGTTACTCAGTAATTTTTCTTTGAGACAGACCCTCTCACCCAAAGCAGATTCCATTCACTGCATCCATAGTGGCTCAGTTTAATAAAAAGTGAAAATACTGATGGCTCAACCAGGTACAAAGTCACATGTACCATTACACACTGAACACTGAAGGGGAAATTCACATACTTGAGGTCAGCAATACGCTTAAGCGTCTGAGCACTGTGTGCCTTGACTGTATTAACAGAATATTAATGAAGTCTACACAAAAAGAGTTTGTAGGAGGTGTGCCTGAAACCCAGTGTGTGTCCACTCTGTACAACAAAACACATGTGCCAATCCATTTAATCCAAAGTCTCTGAGAATAAAAATTATTCTTACTATTGGCTCAGGAAATCCAAGCTTTAATAGTCTACACTTGGCCTAAGGAGGTAAATACAAGAAAAACAAATCTCTTAACAGCACCAGACCATGTGTTTGAACACTCTGCATTGTATGCACATGAATGACCCCACAGTGAGTCTGGATTGGTTTTGATGTAATTTAGCTCTTTACCTAATGCCTGTTCTTAATTCTTTGGGGCCCTGCAAATGATTTCAGTATGAAGAGCGTTAAGTTTCCCCAGCATCCATGAACATGGTTTATCAGAAATGAAAAACTGACTAGGTCATGTTGCAAAGAGCAATGTGCTTATGTTTGGGGTTTTTGGGTTTTTTTGTTTTTAAATCCAGCAACCTGAGAATTTGCTAGCATTTTGGAAACCTTATGGGATTAATCATTTTCACGCAAAGGCTTCACTTAATGCTGCATAGTACCATGTAAAATGGCAGTGGTTTGAGTTGTTTGGCTAGAAGCAAAATTTGATTTATCGTTGGGCTCTTGGAAACATTACTCGAATCACTCTTCAAAAAAAGTGCAACTAGAGACACCTAAAGCAATGACTAATAACAGCACCAACACCTTATGCAGCTCTGATCATCTGTACATCTCAGAGCACTCCATGAAGAAGGGCAGGAGCACACTCGCTTTCTCACACAAGGGGAAACTACAACACAGATTCACCCACAGTCTCCAGCTGCTTCCCATCTCATCACACAACCTGCTATACTACTTACTAAGCCATACTGATTCCCAAGAGAACTAAAGAAAGCTTCTGAGTGAGCCCATCCAGTTGCTCATCCACATCTTTTCTTTCCTGCTTCTCACCATACAAACTAGCCTCTGACACAGAGACACTGAGACCCGATGTAGGGAAGCCAAAAGTGGGTCTTCAAAATAATCAAGTGCCTAGGTAGCTCCCATGCTCACTCACAACTCATTAGATGTGTTCCCCTCTTGATCAGCAAATCCAGGGAGGTATTTAACACCTATGCAGGAGCTTGTTGGGAAAGCTCTCCTTAAACAGACTTCTACACCCACCCTGCTTGCCCGTGTGAAAGCTGGGAGCAGAAAGCAAGCATCTCTTGCTGACCAATTCCCACAAACAGTGCTGTCCTGCTTCTTTATCAGGGTGATGGTGTTTGTATGAGTTGTCAGAACAGTGAGGAAATCAGCAAGAAGAGAAAATCCAACCCTGCAAACAACAGTGTCGCTATGTCTGGGCATTATCCCAGACACCTAATCAACTCCAGCCCTGCAAAGACACCCACAATACCAGGACTTTTCTGAAAGCTGGCTTGTCACCAGCAGGACTCTGTAAACTTCTAAACTCAGTTTAAAAAAAGAGTGTTTTGTAAGAACAATAATTTCCCTTTAAGGGAAGAAAAAATGTTTTGTAAAACCTCTGGCTTTTACTCCCCTTGTATCTTAAATAAGTCACTGGGTTTGGCATTTTACCCTACAGCAGAAGTTCATCACCATGTTAACAGCGTTACCTTCTAACAACATTATCGCTTCATATTACGTACTATTAAACACTAGGGAGAAACAAGAATACTGATTCTTGTGGAAAAATTAACTGTGATTAAAGCAAAACCAGTGAAACCTAGACCAGTTTCCAACTTTCCAGTTTCCAGCTTTCTCTGGAGATGGAAAGTTACTTCGCCCATCTCAGACCGGTCAAATTTTGATCTGATTCACTAAATTCCCTTTGGCTGGAGTGTGACCAGTCTGAGACTTTGATAGTTTATTTCCAGCCCTCTCCATCAGGAATGGTTTAGGTGCAGCCAGCAGTGTCTTGGAGCAGAGGGGTGGATTAGACACACCAGCCTTTGCTGCTATGAATCTATGAAGTTTTATTTTGATACTGCTGAACTTTGGATTTTCAGAGTCAAGTAGGTTGGAATCACATCAGGGATCACACAGCACCACCACAAGCCTCTGCCCAGCCTAATAAGCCCCTGACATCTTAGCTATAAAGTCTTCCATGTCATAGATTTTCAAGTGCGCCTTTTTCTGAGCATGCCGAGACATGCCTGATGCCACTGGGCAGTTCAGCACCTTTCTTCCCATCATAGCTTTTTGGTATTCACATATTTCCCATGTCTCCACCCTTCTTCATTAATGGTCCCAACCCCAGATGAAGCTTTCTCAGGAGGTATCACTGACAAGGTGCAGTTCAAAATACCATTACACCTCTTCTGCTGTTCAAGATCAGTATCCTTGTGAGTAGAAACTCAATTTCCCTCCTCTATCTGAGATGTGAGCTCACATCTCCTACCTAACAGGAGAGACCCTAACTCCCAGGCTAGCCTCAGGCAAGACAAGAAAAAGTTATTTTATTTTCCTTGAAATAATGATGTGTCTGTGACACAGAGAGAGAAGGCAAAAAGAGAGTTCTTTTGGATTCTTTCATTAGATGATGAAGCATCTAAAAGTGAGCTTTTGGCATAGTCAAGGTTGTAGCTCTTAAGTGTTGACATGCTTATGACAGTCCACAACATTTCGAAAATACAGATGGCCAGATCCTGAGTTACAGAAACTACTACAGATGAGCCACAGATGTTAATGAACCTTCATGTAGAAATGTAGTTTATATCTTTCCAGACTACAGAAGGTTTCTGCTATTCCACGACCGTATCTGACCACTAATGATAATGCTATCAGCCCGGCTCAATCATACACCTAAGGCTCAGTACAAGCTACTTAATTTTCTGAGCACCATGATTTAATTATGCAAATTTCTCCTAAGAAGTCATGCAGTGCTCAAAAAAATTCAAGTTGCAGAGTGCAATAGCCTTCCTTCACAAGTACTGGCTGATTTCTCCTGTTTGCATCAGTTGGACAGTCACATTACCTTTAAGTCCATTTTCTTTTTAAATAGAGAAAGAGCAAAGTGTCATAAAAATAGTAAGAGCAGTAAAAAATGAGGCTAATTAATCTTTACAGCATATTTCCCTAAGATATGGTGGGTTATAGATCATTTGAAGTCTTAAAAAGACACCTCATTTTGTTTTACAATGTTGCCGTGGTAAGTTGTTGGCATAGATGGAAGAACTGTTCAGAAGTATTTTTTAGATATTGTAACCTAAGAACTAAAACTAAAGCTGACAATGTGTTTAGCTTAATTTAACTTAAAGTTAGCATTTATTCCGTATCTTAGCTACTATACAGTCACTATTTTTCAGCCCAGATGCGGTTGTTGGATGACAACAGTGGATGTCTCCGCCGTATTTGGCTCCAAGTTTCAACTTCTTTTCCAAACAAGCATCTCAGGAATGAGATAAGATTTGCAGCTGATGTTAAACAACAGGCATTAGCATCTCACTTGCCTCTTGGGGTGAAAGAAACCGTAATAAAACACTGGTCTCAGAAGAGACTTGTGTTGGCACCAAGAATAATAAAGAGCTAGGATTTAAAAATAAGTTTGGCACTAGATAGCACAAGAGTTACTTGTCACTCACCTAAGGCTTTGCATGGATGGAAAGATGCATACACACAAACATACACAGAATTAAAATCAGTATTTTTGATCATGTTACCAAATAAGCTGCAATTGCTCGAAAGATTTTGCTGGGCAATCTTGCTCAAAGGCTGCCATTCTGGAAGGTACCTTAGCAGTTTCCTCCCTGCACAGCTCACAACTGAATCAAACACTAGGACAAAGCAATTGGGCAGAAATCGGGGGATGCAGTAACAAGGCAGAACTCAGCAGAAATCCCTGTTCTGTTGGAAAAGAGGTGCTGCTCAAAAGCAAACCTGTCTGTGCTGCTTCTGTCCTGACACCTCAGTTTAAGAGGAGCCTAGACTTCTCAAATGGAAGGAGATGCTCCTACTCCACACCATAAGGGTAGCTCCTAACCTTGCTCAATCCAGATCCAAGCAGTACTGACCCACAGCTATCTCACTCTTAGCATGTGTGATGGTAGCACCAGTTTGTCTGGAGCTGGATCCAGGATGATGCTTCACTTCATCAGCAATGGAGGTAACGAAGGACAAGACCTTGGGAAGAAAGGGCTGAGGAGTGTCATGAACTCTAGCTGTGCTGCATTTTTTGTTAGAACCCTCATGGTTGAGTGAGGAGGAAGGTAGAGGATGGGGGTTACTCCCTGAGCACCCAGCCAGGAGCAAGGTCTCCCATCACCTGGTGCTAGTGGGGAGAGGACATCTGCTCTCTTGTTGCTTCAGGCCAGGGAATGGGGTAGGAATTGGTTGTTCAGCTGGTTTTAGTCTGGGGCTTCCATCAGTGCCAAACACAGCAGCATTTCCATCGCAGAGACTGCTGACCACTGTGAACCGGCTGGCAACTGGCACAGATTTTTAACTAGAGCATCTCTAAAGGCAGTGACTTATGGCTGGAGATGAGGGTGATTTAAAAAGTTCTCACCAGACTGCTATGATTCTGTTCTTCCTTCGTAGCTGTTGTTTTGAGTTCTCTTTCCCACCCTCCCCTGTGTGTTGCCAAAGTAAAGCCCATGTATAATTTATCTATTCCAGACAAGTTACGCTGATGCATAATTTACAATGGCCTGCAATTTTCCTATATAGTGAGAGAGGTAATTATAATGCATTTGCATTCTCAGGGCCACATCGTCAGCGGGTATAAAGTGAGACAAAGGCATCAAGCTCAACACTAAGGCTCGGTTTGGACGGATGGGAACTCTTGTGAGCTCTTCAGCTGTGCAAAGCCTTGTGTCTATGGTCTTGGGCTCGAGGAGATATCTCCTGCATGTTCTCACCACTCAGCTCTGCAGTCCTTTTGGGTGCTCTGACAGCTGCTACAGATCTTCACCCTGATGCATGGATGTCTTCCTTGACACTTCTCGACTTCTCCAGGTGCTGGATACCCCCTGTCCATGGTTCTCTGAGTTGCCAACACCTCTCTCATCCTGGCAGCAGCTGCTAGGAACCAGGTGTATCTCCCCTACAGCAACACCCTGAATGTCTTCTCTCTACCCTTTCCAGAATTTGGACCTGGTCTCTGTGGCCAGAACAAGCTTGAATTTATCTGCAAAATAACACTGACCAATGCTGGGCTATTATCATTGTCCTGCTCCTTGGGAAGTCGTTCGTGTCTCCAAAAGCAAGATACTTAGGTCTCAATGACACTGCTATTTGCCTCTGTACAGAGGCAGAGCAAGAGAAAATAGCCTTTCTGTAGGACATTCAGGTTAGTTTCCACAACTGGTAGTTAGTCACATTCTTGTGAACTTGGAGAAGCTGTGTTAGGCTATGTAGCAAAGCCCCAAGATACTAGGGGAGGACCTGGCAGAAGCTTTGCACTACTTATGTTTTCAAAATCCAAATTCCAGGAGGAAAGAAGGAAGAAAAATTAGCATACGTATTGACTGCATGCCTCATGTTTCCCCCATGTTGCTTTTTCATTGCCTGTTTCTCAAGTAGCGGCAGATTGCTAATGCTCCCCATCAGCAAACCACTATGGACTTGCTTTCAAATTTGGCATCTGTCAACTTTTTCACTATAACCACTTTATCCTGCTTTCTGCTGAGGGTTATTTTTGACTTGCTTCTCCGAGACCCAAGCATCCCACCTGCACAGGCAGCTGGATTACTGGGCTGTCTTCATAGCCCAGCTTTCAACCATGTGAGACAACCAGCAGTCCTGTTGTGTATAGAGTAGTGCACACAGGTGATGAGGAAGTGAATGAGGACACAGGAGTCACTCTACAGTACAGTACAGAGGTGTTTTCAAAAGTGGTGGGTGATCTGGGAGGAATCTCACCTTTCAGCTGTTTCTGTTGAAGGCTGGAATTCATCTAATTTCAGACAACAGCAAATATCCTGAGCTGGGCACTGAAGGTATTGAAAATACATCAGACAAACAGAGACCTAGAAGTTCCCATGCTTTTGTACCCAGGGCAGAGGGAGCTCAGATATATCCCTGCATCTACATCAAGTGGGATTCTCATAGGTGCAGTTCAGAAAGCTGGATTATCTGAATTTCTGGAAGACCCAAGTCAAATTGAAATGACGTTCAAGGCACCAACGGCACTCTGCTTATCCAACAGTACCATCTTCATGTCCTCTCCCACCTGTAGTCACCTTGCCTCTCATCTGTATATGAACTGTAATCTGCACAGGAAACAATGACGCTTTTTTTCAAACAGCAGGTGCTCAATACTCTGGATTTGGCCCAAAGCGAGCATTGATTTGGTCAGGATGAAGTGAACAGATGGTGGTGCTCTGCCACCCCTGCCACATGGGATTAACCCATCCACATTCAGCAAGAGTTAGGCACCCCACAGCTTCTACTCAGCACATCGCACACACCCCTGCTTGGCCTGCTGTCCTGTCCACTTTGGATCGTGATGGTTTGGGCCCCAATTGGATCATGGTCACGCATACAAAGGTGTCACCCACACTGAATCTGCTGGCTCAGTGGCACTGTGGAATCTGAGAAACAGGTTGACAGTAACAATCACAGAGGTCCTCTTTGGGGATGGCTCTGGTCCATTAATTCATTTGCACAGTAGTGACAGTTAGATGAAACTTGCTCCCAACTAACAGAACTATCCATGTTTCAAAAATGTCATCTCTCCCATTAAAACCCCCAATGCATATACCTACCCTCTCTTCCCAGCTTGCAGTTTTGACTTATGGAAACCACTGCAGAGCTCCGGGACAATTTTAGGTGCCTTCTTTTCAAATTCTAGGCCAGGCAACCCGTGACCCATGTTTTCCCCTGAAGCCCCCCCAAAAGATAGCTGAGCCGTACCTCTTTGAGGACCAGCACGCACTTGCCAGGCCCGACAGACTGAGGTAGCTCTGCTATTCTGCCTTTGTTTAAATATGGACCTGAGAAGCAGCGGTGGTTGATGTAGAGCTGGGGGCAGCAGTATCTCCCATTGATGGTGCCTGCAAGGAGAAAGTAGCATTGATGTGCGTGTAGCACTTTTGTACAATAAATCAAGGGCTCTTCTTCTTCCTCCTAGATGTGGGAAGGAGGGGAGATAAGTAAAGGAAGTCTTCCCCGGGATAGGAGGTAGAGAAGCCTTTGCTACTCAAATCCATCCGACACAAGAAAAGCAAGTGCTTTTGATAGCAACTGATTTGGCTGCACACCCAGGAGAGTCAGGAAAGGACTTCATTCATAACATGACCCAAGGCTCTTTCATAACTTGCATTGCAGATGGACATGAGCAATTCAGATGCAACTTGCTAGAAAGGGAACATATTAGCTGCATCTCACAAATATGGAATTGGCTCAGGGAGAAAATTCAGGTGGAGAGCTCTACAAACCCCATTCAGCTACTGTCCAAAACATTAAGCACTGCAGTGACAGTCCCCTGACCCAACAAGGCTCTACAGAGCAGTTTACTTTGGGCTAATTACCCTGGGGTCCTTTATAGCCCATGGAGAGAAGTGGGTACTTCTAGATGCGGTTCATGTGCCATCCAAGTTGTTATCCACTTTTTGGTTATCATACCCAAAAAGAGCCTGCTTCTCCCCATTTGACTGTAACGGGGCCCTGGGATGTTGGCTCAGATGCCAACGTGTGTCCTGCAGTCTGCTGAAATAAAGTGAGTTAAATCCTGCCCCTCCTGCTGAGTATATGCAATTAGCTGGATGAATATTGCACTCTCAGAGCCTCCTGCCATTGCTAAAGAGGAGAAAAATTTGCCTTTAGCAGAAGTAGCAGCCCTGCCACACAGTCATGATGCTAACACAGGGACACATTAAGTCCTGGTGTAAGCAATTTCATTGATGCCAATTAACAAGCCACATCCATCTTCACCAGGGCTTCATTAGCCCAGCCCTAACATCGTTAGCTGAAATGGGCAAGCTGCAGGGAAACTCCTATAACCCCAGCAAGACACCATGTTCATACGTGGAGGACCAGATCCTCTCACGCTGTACATCAGAGACTCCTCGCATTCTTGGTGGGGTCCACACCACCTCACACCCTCTGAGGATGTGGTCCCATCTCCCCACCTGTATGACGCACTCACTCCCTTTTGGGGGTCATCCCCCTCCATATAGGCAATGAGTCCATGAAATAAGGATCCTGCTGGTGCTGAGCAGCCTTACCTGTTGTGTCTGGCTGAGGAACCGGGCAGAGGTCATGAGGTATTTTCTCAACAGGCACTGTGGATGGTAACCTGTTAAACAGCAATTGGGTGTGTTTAATAGTGTCAGACGGGGCAAAGGAGCAGAACCAGCTTTCAGGCTGGACCAAGAGATACACCAGCACCTGCCTGGAGCGAGGAATGGAGATACCTCAAATGCAACCCTCCTTCCACATGGTTTATGCCCAGGGCCAGCATACTGCAGAAGAAGGAGTCAGACCCATGCCTCCTCCAAAAACACACTCTGGTCTGTGAGCTTTAGCTCTTCAGGCTGCAAATATTTACACTTAAATCCCTTAAATTGTAGTTTCTAGAAACTGCAAGAGCTAGATAGGGAAATGTCCTCCTGGTACATGTCCAACTTCCATAAGCATCACTTACTGGCCATCAGACTCTGGCTACACAGCCCCAGCTAGTAAAATATTTCTATTGCAAAGACTTTCTTGTATGTTCACAAATATTTTAGATTTAAAAGAATCCCCTTGCAGACTCTGCTGCAGTATCTGGGCAGCAGTTAGCAAAGTCACTCAGCTGCTGTGTATTATCTCCCCTGGAAAACCTGATGCATCCCTGTAAAGATTTCACCTTAAATAATAAAAACTTACTGCTTTTCTGGTTGGACAACTGCAATTCTTCTCTTCCTTCGCACTGCAAAAATGAAGCAAGGAAGAAAAAAATAGTTTCGCACCCTTCTGTCCTATAAAGTATACCCATAACGCATAAAAAGCTGTATAAATGCGCTGACTATAAAATGACTTCTAACACAATGAAATGGTACTTAATTACTATCGCCATCTTTTCTTGGTATTTTTAAGTAAGTCACTACATCATTAAAACCTACTTTAAAGATGTAATAATACATTTAATCTTTCCTCTGGAATGCTAATATTGTGTTTTATGGGATCAGTATAAAGAAAAATTAAAATAAAAACACAAATATTTTTCCGTACAGAAACACATATGGATAAGATTACATTTTACAAGCATGATTACCTCCAACATAATTTATCCCTAGCTATAAATTGCGATAAGGCTGCATAATGTTGCCATAGCAGTATTCTCCGAAATTAGGCCCGGCTGCCTGATTTTTAGCTTAAGCATATTTAACTCTTCAAAAGGGTTGACACATTTTAAAATTTGCCTTTCAGATGTTAATTAATATAAACAGAGAGGCTAATTTTTTGTCTGGTGGCTTGAGATCAGGTTGGATAGTTTCTGTGAGGAACAGGAGAACAACACCAAGCCACCGAGCACTCATGAACTGCCTTCAAATGCAAATGGAAGGTTAAGAAATTGGTCTTAATATGCACTGGAGGCAGGACAAAACACTAAAGGTTTAATTGTGCCGGGAGAGATTTAAATTAAACACTAGGGAAATCTCTGAGCTGACAAGGGCAGTGAAATAAAGGGATAGATACTCTGCGAAGGGGCAGAAACTCCATCACCGGAGCCCAGCAAACATTTCTCAGTTTAGATGGGGCAGATTCTGTTTCAGATAGGGAGCACCGGAAGGCCTCTTTATGTCCATTCCCCCCTATATTTTATGTTTTTTTTCCAATTTGAGGTCCTGTGTCCCTAATTCACTCAACCGCCTGAGTGAACTTGGCTCAGCGCAACGAAACCTGGTTTCACTTCGACAACCCCATTGCAAACCCACAAGCCACACTCTGCAATTCCCAAACCACGTAACAGTCTTTCCCAGTGCAAACAATCCCATTTTTAGGCAGACTGATCACACAGGCAAGTAAAAAATTGCATAATACAAGTGTTGTGGAGACTGGTTACTAATTTGATTTATTATTATTTATTACAGTGCACTTACAGCCTGGTTACCAGTCTGCTAGTTAGGTTGGTGGTTTGAAGAACTGGAATACAGGCATAAGACAAACTCCCTGATAAATCCATTGATGTAATATCTATGCTGCTTGAGGTTTCCATGTACTTACAAACAGCTTTGTGTGGTGGAGTTAGGTTATAAGCATTTGCTTCACACCAGCCAACGGGAAAAATGTCCATAGACTCTACATCAACTATGTACTCTGGAGAGGGCATCTGTAAACCTATAAACACAAATTTATAATGTAATTTAGACACGGGAATACCGAGCTCAAAGCCATTCGAGCATTCATCACGAACCAAGGGAAGCAAATGATGGAACACATAAAAATAAATCTGCTCCCCTGCATCAAAATCAGGCATCATTTCATCTTCAATTTTGCACAGACAGTATGATAAGGCTGTTGCCTTTACAGTGCAATGTGATTCCAGAGAAAATCCCCATTAAGAGCACTTTAAGAGTGTACAGTGAAGCAGCCAGAAGTCAGTAAGGTTAAACATGCATGACTTTCCCCAACAAGACAGCCTAATTGCCCCCTTGGTGTTTTGTAGAGTTGCACAAGAAAGGTAGCAGAAGGCCAGCCGGGTGCTTGCTCTTACTGGTAACAGGATGGTAGCTGATGTGACAGGCCTTTATTCTCCAATGCCCCACCACCACCACCACCTCCCCCAGAGCTTTTTTGTGTAGTTCTGCCCTTAAGTCACTGGTTTTAAGGGTGGGAGATAGCCACTCTTCTGTCTACAGGTGCCACAAATTCTCCTAGGGCTCCTCACTACAACATGACCTGATCACCCAACAGGGGAGAGGCAGTATAGAAACCTCAAGTGGGACACATGTGCTACGATCTCTGGCATAACAGACTCCAAAACCCCACTGAAAAATCTCTACTTAAAGCAAATCTCTTCCAGTTTGGTTATTATGTCTCCTTTAGACTACACTCTCCTGTCTTGGTTTATGTGGATTGCACTCAAAGCCCATTGCAGCAAATGGAAATATTCCCACTGAGATCTTTTGAAAACAACTCTGGGTCCTGAGTCAAGACACCATTTAAGTACTCCAAATCAAGTCTGCCTGTGCTGGCACAGCCTGGCCAGCAAGTTGACACCCCTCCGCCACTCCCACCTTAGGACCTAGAGCTCCAGCACCAGCATGAGATGATCTCCTAATAAAAGACACCAAAGGATCAGCAGCTTCCCCTGCAGCATCCTCGCCTTTGCATCTGTTACAGCATCTTTGCCTCCTGCTTAATGCAGCAGTGTTTGACTGTGCACAGCTAGATGACTACGGGGAACTTCCCACTAATGAATGTTCATCAAGGGCTTGCATTGTAATTGAAACAGTAATTGAACTTTGTGATGGGAATGGCATCGAGGCTGAGACACAGCATTTGGATCAATCTTGTCTCTAGTAATAAACTTGCTGCATTTTGAGAGCGCGTGGTTGTATGAACACCCAAAGGAGGCTGGAAAATAGGTGCTGGTGCTCACATTGCTGGAGGAAATAATTAAAAAAATGAAATCATTTTGTCTGCATAGATTCATGGATGTCTTCACGGTATTCCTCCAAGCCCTGCATCGTGTTCACAGATCATACACGGAAGATACAGTCTCTATTCACCAGTGTATGGGGAAGGGAAGCGGATGGGATGAAGGCACATGATAGAGGACACAACCTACTCATATGAGAAGCTGATCCTCAATGCAAGGTCTCAGCAGCTGGCATTCCCTGCACAACCATTCCCCTCCACAAGGAAATACCAAGAGGTCACTGCTCAATTAGAACCTGACAGAACCTGGGGCAAAACATTTTCACCTAATGCCACGGATCAAACCTTAAAACAGAGCAAGAGATCAACAGTCCGCACTGAAATTTCACCGGATCTGGGAAAATCCATTCTTTTCATTACTGTAACTGTTCTACAGCGTTGTTCTGATCCAGTAAACAGATTAAATGTACTTTCCTGCTTGCAAACAACAACAAGTGTGCCAGGAAAATTTTGTTTTTAAAGTTTACAGCTGCAGCCACCCTACTGAGCAAGGAAGCACCGTAACGTCTGTTCTCCTGCAACACCGCTATTCCTCCTGTAAGCCATATTCACAGCTACTCCATCCTGCCTGGCACGTCTTACTGCTTCGTTTGGCCTCACTCATATAAGTGGAAAACAGCTTGTTTGAGACTCATTAGTTTCATTTGCTGCATTTTATGTTGCCATCTTCTCAGACTAAGAAATGTCCATGAGATTTGAGAGGTTAAATGGAAAAGAAGAGAAGAGGGAGACTGGAAATAGGGTGAGGAAAACTTTCATCTCCTGCTATGAATCTTACAAGATGGGCAGAATAGAGCAGCAACTCTAGAAAACTCTCAAAGGGAAAATTATGGAAAACCTCCCTGGAGAAGTGATTAACAAAAGGGTTCTCCTCAAATTCCTAGGCTGTGCAGAGAGTGTACATTATTACTTGTATAAATTCACACCAGAAAGCTTCAGCTTTAAAATCTAAAATGAACCAGTAAAAATTAACAATGCAGATGATGAGTAATAAAGTAGCAGAAAGTGATGGGATGCGCACAGCCTCAGATCAGCCCTATGCTTCCTTTCCACCACGGGGGAACGATACTGCTGCTCATTAAATGCTCGCCCTGAAGTTTACAGAGTTTTGCTACTGTACAAAGCGTGATTTATTAAGCAATGTTCCCTCATGTCTAACTCGACGCTGCTTAACTACTGCGTCCTGTTTTATGGCTGCAGTTTAGGCTGTCAAACAGCGAAACTGGGAGGGCAACAATGAAAGCTTCAGACGTGCCCATGATAAATGGTGGGACCCGAGGTCTTCAGCGATGGGCTCCCATGGTAGTTGGGGAGTCTTGCTGCTACCAGAATATAAATAATCAGTTAGAAACAATAGTGTATTAATGGAGTCAAAAAAACATGCCACAGTTCAAGCCACATTTATTTTACAACTCTGCAAGCAGGGTTTTGTGTTTTTTTTTTTAATGCCTAGTTTTAGCCTAACACTGTGCATACTGTCGTCATGTATTTCAACAGCAGCAAAGATTTCTTTTTTATTTTTGCAGTCTTTTGCATCTTTTCCTTTTACTACAGATCATTCTATTCCTGGTATTGAGATATAAAACAAGCATAAAGCATCTATATATCAAAACTCAAAAGACAAGGAGATGCACACAGGTTTTTTTATGACAAGTTGTAAGAAACATCCTTTAAGAAATTAAGAAAAGAGTAAAAGCAGGGAGAAAGAGATGAGGGAAGTGAGCAAGGTGGGAGTGTGTGGCCTTTTCCCTGCCTTTATCCAGGGTCTTAGAGGATTAGTTGATTTAAAGACCCAAGAAACAGCACTTCCTATTCACTATAAGGGGCAAGAGTTCAGTGAACACTGAGTTGTTTTGGAAGTATTACAAATTATTAGGGAAAAAACAACAAAAGGATTCCCAAACCCCATAAAATCTGCACATAAAAGTGAAGGCACCTGACCATTTAAAAAAAGGAGTTGCCAAAATGGGCCAGCTTCCTTGACCAGATGGGTGCAAATTCAACAACAGCCTTAGTGAGAACTGAATTTCAAACAAGCATTGATTCCAGCTCTTTAACAAAAATATTTGTCCATGTCCAGACAAGGCTGCAGATGAGCTTTTGCTACCTTGAGTCAGAAGGCAACTGTAACCTGGAACCCAGCACAAGCTTCATTTCTCCCCATCCCTTCTTCCTCCAGGAGGTTAGAAACCAACAACATGCACTACTCGCTGAGCTGCAGAAAATGACTGCGTCTTGCTTTCCTCCCAGCTCACTAAGACAACATGCCATTGTATCTCTTAGAGTTGTGAGCATGTGATGGGCATGGTGAGGAGCAGCATATATTGCCCAAGTTTTATGGGCTTAAGTGAAAAAAAAAAAAAAAAAGGGGAGGAAGGGGAGGAAGGGGAGGAAGGGGAGGAAGGGGATCCCATGAGAGCATGTTGGGAATCACGGTGGAAGTCTCAGCCGCACAAGTGAGGCAAACATCCATTCCCAGGATGGAAGTCTATCATAATGGTGGTGAGGAAGTTTCTATCATCAATGAACATCACGCTGACAGAGTCTACATGGATGTGAGGGTGGAAGGTCTTCTGGCTCCCTCAGGGAGAGGGCAGGGAAAGATAATTCTTAATAATATATAATTGGTTAATATGTATAAAAAGGAAAGGCTGGAGAAAGCAGTTTTGTGCAGAGGATGAAGGACAAAATTAAGAGAGTACTTGAGTGAACCAGACAAACACAAGAAGCCTTTAGAGCGCATACCTTCGAGATGAAGCCACATTAATCGTCCTTTAACTGAGGTGATAGAAGCGACACATATCTCTGCAGGGTTCCTGGGGTTCACCGCTTCCAGCTTCATGTTCTTAGTAAAGCCACGGCTGAAGGATGTCTGAAAGAGTCAAGGACCAACACTGAAGCATGGCACTGCAACATTGCATGACTTTAATTATTCTGTCCACTGGGAAACATAAATTTAGTATGGTTTGCTTTTCAATGGAAGTGCAGGATGCACTGAAGAACACAAAGGCATACAGACTCAAAACAGAGCTGCCCTGGACACACATATGAAAAAACAATAATGAAAACAAATCAAGAAGTAATGTATTTCATGCTTTACTCCAATTTCTAATTCTCAGAGACTGGGAGGAGGTTACTCCACACCAGCTCCAAATACATTGGAATGCTTGCTAGTGATGCATTTGCTGGCCACTGTTGGTGACAAGATACAAGAGAGTTCCCAGATCTGCTGCACTGGAGCACCTCTCACCTTGCTAGGAGAAACCTTATAAAGCAAATAACCCATCTTGCCTGAGGCCAGAGAACCTTCTTCACACATTTAGTTGCCCAGGCTGACTGAAGCTGGAGAAATTTGAGTAACCTATTCAAGTATGTTTTTCTTCATGGAGCATTTTGAGTTCAATCTACAAGGTCCTTCTCTTTAGACTTCAGGTACATAATTTCATGGGTTGCAGGTGGATGTAGATGGAGCCAGGCCAGATATTACAGCAAGGATCCCCAAACAAGCAGTCATCATCCCAAATAAGAAACATAGGACCAAAATGTGGGGTCACGATCTTGCAAGAATACAGCATCCCCTGTTATGCTAAGTGCTTGGGACCCTGCTAGAAGCTGCAGTTCAAATCATTCAGGTACCACTGCTGTAAGCTAATGTGTGCCTTGGCAAACTGCTTCTGAGGTTGGCCTGGCCATGTGGTAGCAGCAGGCTGCTGACCAGTCCCTCCCGCTCCTGCCAGAGCCAGGATGGCTCAGTCCTAACATAACAAACCATGGCTCCTGTTTGTAGGTGTTGCAGGTGATCCCAAGTCCCTAAAACCTTCTCCAAAACCTTCCCCACAAGCTGAACCTCATGCTACTCCTCACCCACTTTCATCCTTACCCTCTGTCCCTTTCAGTGTCCCTTCTCCTTTCGTTTAAGCTCAATCCCTTCCCAATATCCCCACCATCACTATCACTAAAAACACACTGATGCACACCTATGGCCATGCCATGGCTTCTTTTCTTTGCATTTTCCTCGCTCTGTCCCACCCATTCTGCATCACATCAGCTGTGAGCGCTTGTATGTCTCTGTTGGCACACATTAGCACAAAAAGCTTCCCCCCTCTTGGCTGACATTTTGGCTAATAATAATTAGAATGGGTAATAATTGTCACTGACTCAAAATTACACCAACCTCTCATCCAGCAAGTGGAAGCCAGACTCAAATTCAATCCTTCTGCTATTTGTACAGAACCTGGCACAATGGACAATTCACCTCGAACAACCACTGGGAGCTCTTTGTGAGGCTAAAAACTTCTGGATTTGGTTTTTTGTTTTTTGTTTTTTTTTTTCTTCTCATCAAGAGGACTTCCAAGAACGTGCTGCTAGTCTCAAACATTGCTTGGACCGTTGCAAGCCTTGCTCAGCGCACAGATCAGCCTCACTCTCTAAAAGCTGGCAATGGCCATGACTGCAGAAAAGCAGGGTGAGTTTGTTTAAATGCCTTTTATGTTGCCTAACAAGGAAACGTCATTTATCATCACACCGGGTCCTTTCATTGCAATTCGGTGCTGGAGGCTAATTTATACAGAATCAATGGCAAAACAGTTAGCTGGGAGTTTATTTTACTAAGCATTTGGTCATGTCAATCCATTTCATAACTGCCTCTCCTTGTTAAATATCCCCCCAGGGAAACAGTTACAGCATATTCACTTCCAACACTACGTCTGGCTGCACTAGGTGGAAGATGTGCTTGCAATACAGCTTCTATCAAAGAGATGCTTACAGCCACAAAACAAATGGACCGACCTGCCAGGGAGGTTGCACAAGCAACAACAGCAAGATTACATCTCTCTGCAGAGAGCTGTGTTATCGAGAATGAAAGAATAACAGACACATGTTCATCTGATGAATGTTTCCTTAAAAAAAAAAAAAAAAAAAAAAAAAAGGAAAAAAAGTGCTCAGACCTGATTTAATCTTTGGAGGATATTACATAGAGACTATCCTCAAGGCTGCCAGCGTTAAGATCCATTACTTGACAAAATGAAGAGATATAAAGGGAGAAGAGAAGAAATGCAACAACTGTCCCACTCTATTAGTGCAATTGTCCAGCTTCACTCAGCACTTCCACAAATTTTAGCTTAAAGTCCTTTGAGGCAGAGGGTTTTGCATAGGATGGCACAATAAATGGGGCAAAGAAATTCTAACTGCGATTTGATTCCCAGGTCAAACTCTGTTGATGATACAGGCCCTCTGAATTCATCAACAGAAAGTGTTCAAATTAATCTATTCACCATCAAAAAGCTGCCCTTGGGCCACCACACATGAGGAAGGCCACTTCACAGCCTCCAACATGCCACGCAAAACCACGGCTGGTGTCTCATGAGATTATCTCAATTCTGCTTTTCACAAACACCGTGTCCCCCAGTCTGGTGACTGCTGAGTGCAGTGAAAAGCTATGTAACTCCCAGAGGAACCTGCTTGTCCACTGTTCACAACACCACTTTATTTTGCAAAGCCTTCTGCACTCATTTTAGGTGCCATAACATTTTCAGTTATTGATGGGATCTCAGCTTCCTTCAGTTGATGGGAGCATGAAGAAGAGCAGCACCAGCTTATTGGAAAAGGCAGAAGGCTACGTCTACCTTTCGCCAAGTGATGAAAACCTCTCAGATCAAGCCATGTCAGACTGCTATTGCCAGAAACAGCCTGAAAAAGACTGTTTGAAAGCTCTGAATATTGATGTCCTCCACCTTAATGATATACTGCTCACTCTCACAACACCGTTGCTGTATCAAGGAAGCACATTAACTATCCCAAAGTCCCCAGCATCCATGTGGGTTAATCACTCTTCTCGCACTCTGAGCTCAACAGTTTCAACCTAGGCTTTTAAATGCATTGGGTTTGGTTAAACGTATTCCCCTGGGAACCAGAGAAAACACCCAAAATGTGAAAAAGACCAGATGATATAATGCAATTTTTTTACCTAGTTTATTTTTTTTAACAGCACTTGAATTACTGGCAATGGCCCGTTGAGATCCCTCTTGTGCTAGGTGTGGTACAAAATCAGAGAGGAGAAAAAGAGTAGGAATTCTAAATGAAGCAAAGACAAGAGTAAGATAACATTTTTTCTCTTTTAGGGATGGAGACCTGAAACACTTCTCCAGTTTCCTTCCTGACAGACTCATGGTGGTTTGGAGGAACCTCCCAAAGCCTTGCTGCAGCTTTTCTGTGCAAGCTATTTTGTTTCACATGGATCAACAGGAGCGACACAAAGGCAAGAAGAGAACTTACATTTCTAAAGCACAAATGAGGCGCTGCCTCTGCTCCACACTGCTTCTGGTAGTCTGCCCAGTCAAAGTCCTGACCAGAGTAACCTGCAGGATAACAAAACAGAATATGCCATCGGCCACCACTTCACACCAGACAGAGAGCATGAAATGGGCCCCAAGCAGATGACCATTTGTGTTTCAGCATCCCATCCCATCCCACCTCAGTGGACTGTGCAGTATCAGCAGGCACGTTGTCTGGATGCCTGTTTATACACCACGAGAGCCAATGCCAAAGCTTCTCCAGCCCCCACTCACACACCTTCTGCATTTCGCTTTGAGAACTCCAGGTGTCAAAAAAGTAATAAAACATATTTATTTTCTTTATTTTCTCTGTACTGTGAACATCTCCCAGGCGTTAATAAACCCGTAACTACCAAGAAGTGCTACTGTTCCCAGTTTCCAAGTGGGGCTAGTCAAAGACTTCTTTCTCCTTCCTTTAGGGATCTAAAAGATGGGTTTATGGAGCTGGACATCAAGGGTCCCTCAGCAGTGGACAGGGAAATGATCAGCATAATCAGAAGCTGATCCATCCTCTCTTTTGAAGCATGAGATAAATTCCCCTGTCTCTTCAGTGATATGGATATACCCTCCATGACTGACTTCCCATCACCTCAGTGTATGTGAGCTGAATCCCATCACAGCAAGCATGTTATCCAAAGTTCTATAGAAATCTGGAACAGAGCAGGAAAATAAACACAGATTTCCCAGCTCCCAGACTAAAGTCTCAGCAACTAGATGATCCCTTCAGCCTCTGCTTCTGGAAAAAAAAGTGAAGCCACACTGATTTACATGAGCATGTCTCAAATAGTCCCATCACACAGAGACAAAACAAATCTATGCTCATCCATTCTTCTTACCTGGCTATTTAGGTAATAACCTCTTGAGACAGAGAGGGGAGATTTATTTGCTTTTTGGTTTTGGCAGGGGGTGGAGGGGTGTTTGTCTGCCTCAGTCTATATTTTTTGCAGTGCTTGAAACCAATGAGCATTAATCCTGTCCAGGGCCCTGTGACGATACTGTTGATACTCTAATAACATTATTGCAGAACTACTCTCACTAGAAAGTTTCAGGAGTCAACTAAAGGCACAATTCTTCCCTCCATCTCCCTGCCTGGCATCTCTGCCTGGCCTCCTTTCACAGAACATCCCTTAATGCCTTTTTCATTGATAGTCAAAAAGGGACAGTCAAGATCAGATGGGAATGAATCATTTATGACAATAAAAATTGTGAATTTTTTTGTAGGCAAGAAAAGACTGGAATACTAAGTGGAGTCACCTACCAGTCACCCAGATCCAAAAAAGGAGGTAAAATTTTTGAAAAGAAAGCCCCAAGCATCCTGCTAAGATGCAAGTATCTGGGATAAGATGAACTTCTAATCCTAACGATTGCATACATGCAAACAAATTAATGAGATAAAGCCTTGAGCAGAGAGGGTCCTAAGATGCCTGTCTCTGTGGGGCATGAAAGTGCATAATAATTGGAAAACTAGAAATAAGCATGCACAGGGAAGTAAAAAAGGACAATCACTTACAGAGAATGTTCATTATTCATTAAAAAAAAAAAAAAAAATCCTTGCACTTTTTTCCCATACATTAACAACCAATTTCTGCAGAAGTATTTTCTTCCTGCTTCTTCTCCATCTCCTTTTTTTTCCCTCCAGTTATTTGTTTGCCAGATACTTTTCAGCTTCATAAAATGAAATGGAAAATAGGAGAAGTGCACACCACTTCGTGTCAGAAGGGGATTCATCTGATCGCAGACAGATGTTTGTAGTGGAGATGCCTGTAGCTAGCCAACATGGAAAATGAATCCTAGAATGGTTTGGGTTGGAAAGGACCTCAAAGCCCATCTAGTTCCAACCCCCCTGCCATGGGCAGGGACACCCTCCACTAGACCAGGCTGCCCAAAGCCCCATCCAACCTGGCCTTGGACACTGCCAGGGAGCCAGGGGCAGCCACAGCTTCTCTGGGCAACCTGTGCCAGGGCCTCACCACCCTCATAGAGAAGAATTTCTTCCTAATATCTAATCTAAATCTCCCCTCCTCAAACACGTAAAACGTCATTGTGTTTGCTATCTCAACTCCCAGCATGGAAGAGCCCAGCAGTCTAATCAGAAGCAAATATAACAATATAAATGTACTGGAGGTTTTGGAAGTGGCATTTCCTTAGTAAGCCTTACAACTAGGACCGCTACTGAAATGTTTTTCCCCCCTCTTAATAGCTCATAAAAAGGAACAATGGTTGCTACTCTAAAGGGAAGTGGTCTATAAATCCAGCTCTAATAAATATAAACAGCACTTGTTCAATGTTTATATAGCAGCAGTAAATGGGTATTCATTTTTGGCACTGTACAGGAAAATACTGCTCTCTATTTCTAGTAGCAAATGTTTGCACCTCCTGTTCATGACTCATCTACTGTATGTTTGGCTTCAACAAAGGCCTCATAGGCAAAAAGGCAAGAGAATGGATATCAGACAAATAAAGGGCTCTGAACCCAAATACCCCAGCCTGGCACGCTCTTCCGATGAAATAAAATCAGTTAATTTTAAAATCAGAAAACCTCCTTGTCAACGATAAATTAACCAAAAAACCCAAGCCCAGAATACAGTAAATTGTCATTGTGCATTGTCATCTTTTGCTCCACAGCAACTTCTTGACTTTCAACAGGGGGAGCCACTTGGGCAACACTAAATATTGTCAACGTATTCTCTGTTGAGGGTGACGTTGGTCAGGAATGAGGGGAAGCAGAAGGGTAGTCAAATCTGTGTGCGAGAAAGGACAATTCTGGACACCCCTGGACAGGTAGAGCTGTCCAGTGATTTGGGTGCAAATGGTGGGATTTCATCATCCTCCTCCTCCTGCAGACCTGCTCGTTAGCAGCCAGCTCACACCACAACCCTCCTCACTTTCACAGCCCTGCAGCCCTCTCACATCAGTCCTGGTTATTTCTTTATCCAAAGCTGGTATTATTCTGCTCAGAGAAGACTGGTTCCCTCAATAGGGGTTTGGATGCTTTTCAGTTTCCATCTCCCTTCTTATTTGGTGGTTTGTGGGGGTTTATTGTGGTTTTCTTTTTAAAGAAACCATTCCAATGTCTGATTATATTTTAGTGACTCAAAGAGCGTGTCTGCCAATGGAAAAGGTTTTTGACACCAAAGGTGCTAAGACGCAGTTTCGGCATGCAGCCCTCATACACAGTATAAAAATATAGCAATATATGGCATGCACCTATCTGCTGCTTGCTTTATGCCTTTTTTAATAGCTTCCTTCCAGGATTTCTGATCTAAGAGCAGAAAGCAAACTTTCCTTTCATCAGGGGAATGAGAGGAGATTTCCTACACTTTCTCAGGAGCCCAGATGTACCCCAATCACCAGGCATCCCACCGGATAACTACTTGCACCTTAGACTTTGCCGTCAAGTTTAGAAATATCCATCAATGGATGCTACAGCCACTTCTAAAAATGTTGGCATCTCAAAGAGAGTTCGCATGCACTTGACCCATAAAACACCATCTCAGACAGGCTTTGTACCAGCACGGATTGGAAATTATTAGGCCATGACCCTGTAAAGAGAAATGTCTGGCCTGTGGTCTACTTTAGTTAATTAGCTGGCCTGGGGGAAGCTGCATGTGAATTTGGGGTGGAAAAAACAAAACATTCCATTTACTTTCACTTTTAATGATTTTTCTGGCCAATATCAGTGAGCACTTACACAGGCATTATCATTACACTCAGATTTAGGCAGAAGGGAGCTAAAGCATCCGGACAGCACATTTATTTCAGTAAAAGCAACAGAGTAATCGTGGATGCACCGTATGCAGCTGCACACACAGGACTCCAGGACTTCGGTGGGAATTTCAAATTACACGTACTGAAGAGACACTCTGGATATACATGAGAGGACTCTGAATCTGGTAGGGAACAATCCTTCGCTTCCCTGGGTTTGGCAGCAGTACGCTTTTTCCAAAATTAAGACAAATCTGCATGCACAAAACTTAGTGAGTTTTTGGGGGGTTTTTTTGAGCCATTTCTTTTTCTCCCAAGTAACACCAATTTTTTGGCAAAGGGTCAACGTCCCGGCCAGCTTCAAAAAAATCTGAAATTCCAGAGAGCCAACACATTTTGCAAGCAAAGAAATATTGCTAGGGCACCGCAGGTGGTTGTCTGAAATTGCAAGTAATTAACTGTACTGCTACAAAGTTGGGAAATAGCACGGTTGGAGGCTGTTTCTCCTGGCTCTGACCTGAACACCGCTCACAATTTGCCATCACCTGGGATTTTTTGAGACAGCTAAGGAAATGCCTGCACGCTCCTGGGCAGGCAGCTGTGAGTTTAGTTTAGACATTTAGATTTAGGAGTTTCGCTTGGTCTCAGCATTGTACCAAGGTGGATGCTATAAGGGAGATGCCCGGTTTGCTTCTAGTATAATATCACTTTTAATGCTCCTTTTGCTCTCTACACACACAAAGCATCGCTAAGATGCATTTTACAGGAATTCATTAGGCTTTGGTGCAGGCTGCTTCAGACTACAAAGCACACAGACACCAAACCGCCAGCAAGACACATTTGCAGAGGTGCATTTGCAGGGTGGTATGAGCCAGAACAGCCCCAGAGACTCAGGAGAGCTCCTCTGGCTCAAGATGCTCGGGGTGATGCTCTGTGGCAAACAGCATCATGGTTTGAAAGGCAGTAAGAAGAGGCAAACTTTGTTCAGAGGAAACCTGCAAATCACCAAGAAGGAATACAAACCCTTGGGAGGTGTGAGATTGACTCCGTTTTTAAGGCACCACTGTATTGGCAAGATCCCTAAGGAATCCGCATGGCAAAGCATTGAGATTTTGCTGGGTTCAGGTCTCAAGTCATCAATGGTCACTTGTAAATAATGATTGTTAAAAACCTAAGGGGCGAAAGAGAAGAAAACAAAATCAGAAGTTAAATTTGCTGTAACATTATATAACATGGAAAGCGGAAACAGCCAGGTCTTGGATCATGTTACTCCTGAAAATAACCCACTCTCACTTAGTACTTTTCATCAAAGTGTTTCTACCAAAGAGATCAAAGCCTGAGTTTTAGAGGTGGGTAAACTGAGGCAAGGGAAAGCGCTGGACTTCAGGGTCACTCGGTGTGCCCGTAGCTGAGCAGGGACTGGAGGTGAGCCTGGAGAGCCCACAGCCTTCCTCTCCCTTGCTTTTGAGAGTGTGGATTAAATATCCAGGTACTCACTCCATCCAGCTGTTTTATTTCAACAGATTTCCCATATGCGCAAGGAAAATAGGGATAAAATAGGGATCCTCTTTTTCTGCATGTAAGTGGTAGATGGACAAGGTCATCCCCATCAGATCTAAGTGTATATATAGTCACCTGGTGATGCTTGTGGGACAGAAACAATCCATAAATTAGGAACATCCATGGGTTTTAAACATATTTCTTTTATGTGTTCTCCAGCCAATGGAGTACCAATCTTGAGTTTTCCTAAATGTGGTGGAAATCAGTAAGAGGTTCTTACTGGCTCTTTTCATCCCTCCTTTCTGGAATCTCACCTTGGTCACTGATGCAGGACAAATATGAAACGGCTCCCTCACATTCACCGCCTCCAGCTTCATCCCCACAGTGAAGAAGTGGTTTCGCAAATCAGCATGGTCCTGTGGAAAGAGATGGGGAGGGGGAACACAGAGTGTGTCAGCACCATCCACCAAGGAGAGGCTGATACATTTGAAAATCTGTTTGAAATCTGTCCACATGGGTTTTGACACTTAACTGATTACCAGATTGACTTCCATCTCCAACTGGGCGCTCCTGGTCCTATGTTCTTTTCATGTGAAACCAATCACAGAAAGAGAGGGGACAGCCTCGCTCCTAGAGGACAGTTCTGCAGGACCAAACCCATCATATCTAAAGCACAATGTGCATCCATCTTATCAGCAGCATCTAACTTGAGTTTCACCAACAAGGAGATCGTGCTCACCAAAATGAGGACCTGTCTGAGAAATGGCTATGTGAAAATCTCCCCTGGGCAGAGACACTTCACCTCTGACAGCCACCCCCACCCAAGAGCAACTAAAGGTCCAGAGATGTCAGGACTCAACCTGAGGTCCTCCAGGGTAATGCACAGCATCAGTGCAAACAGCTCAGGATGGCCCTGATTTACCCTGATGGATGTCTGGGTCCTGTAGGGCACCAAAATAAAGACCTGTGTTGGTTTCCATGTGCTGCAAGACGGGAAGGTCTTTTCCTCAGCCAGGAGACTGAAGGCGGACTAAGGTCCAGACAACGAACTCGGACCCAAAATGCGGGAAATGAGAGAACATGTTGGTGGGAAAACATGCAACTGCGTTCTAGTACATTCCCACTGCAACACTTTCACCGAGATCAAACCTGGCTGCACCCAGAAGGTTGCAGACAGCAGCTTTGGGGATGGCAGCAGGATGCAGTCCCAAAACTTAGAAATACCCAGGTTTGACTCCCTGATTTGCCACCAGTTTAGTGTATAACATCTATCAAATTACTCCATCCCTCATAATCCCTAATAGGTGTACAAGCTGGCATCCTAATTGCAGACTAATGATCGTATTTTGAGTTCATTCAACAAAAATGTCCCACAGAATTTTTAAACCATCTGTGCATTAGCCAATACAAGCATAAAAAGAGATGATGTAATATTTAATGCACACATAGAGATGACTCCAAAAGACATGCAGAAAGCTTGCTATCTAATAAGTGGTTAGCAATGTCATTCCCATCTACATTCATTGCTACATGTTGTATTCTTGTTCTAAAATGATTTTCTATTGATCTGAAGTTGTATGTCATTGTGCTTTCTTTTCCCAAGAATTGTCTTCACTTGTAGACTTAACAACTTCTATTTTGGGATCTTACATTCCTGCTGCCATTATAGATAAGGATTTTTACAAGCTCCAACCACAGCTAAATGAATTGTTGTTTTCATCTTACCAACTTGCAACGTTGTGGAGCCTTTTATGTGAGAACTAAAAAGCAGTCAAAAAAAAATCATAATGGACTTAGTATCACAGCAAGAGAACTATATACTGATGGGGAAACTGAGGAAGATTAAGCAATAATGGCCCAAAGCCCAGTGAACTAATGGCTGAGGAAGGAGCAGAGCTTCAGTCTGGGCTCCTCCAGTGTAGCATAACCACGAGCCATACTTGCTGGCAGTCACGTCCATATCACTAAAGCTCCAGAGAAACAGGAGACCCATTTCTAGCAGCTTTACACGGAGGATGTTTCATTGAATAAAGGCTGAATCAGGGAGGAGAATCTGGCTCCTTGTACACAGCAGTTGCATCACACCAGGGATGCATCGGACAGACAGGTTATCAAAATTGCCATCTTTACTACTGAAAAGGCGTCAAGCTGGGAAAAGATGATGGCTGCAAAAATCAGACCTCGCCAGCACTGAACTTCAAATCTCCAAAGGCAAAAAGCATCTGGACTGGAGGGTTGCCTCCTCCTGCATAAGGATCCACACCCAGCATCTCTTAATCCTTAGGGTAAGGGTGTAAAGAAAAGGCAATTTGGCAAAATGTACGTCTGGAAGGACGCTTACACTGCAGCATCTTCTCATCAAAAGCTCCGGGATTCAAGTCACACTCGTATCCAGCTTCAATACATAACAAGCCAAGATCCACCAAAGTACTTAATCATGTTTATCTTTAAACATGCAAGAAGTTTCATCAACTGAAAGTGATCTGTTGATTGAGACCAAAATATATCGAGACCAAACCCTATTGCTTCTCATTTTCATTTGAATTTATTTCTTTGGTTCTTCTCCTTCTATTTGTTTTGGCCTTTTTCAAAGAGAAAAAATAATCAGGTGGTAGTGGTGGGGGGAGCTAATAACATTTAAAGCTATTCTACTTCAAAAGCATACCCCCTTTTCCCCATACACTATGTACCTTAGGATCAAATCTCCCTTCTCATTCAGTGCAGCATGTAAATATCTTCCCCATTAAATTAATAGCAAGAGTGAACTCGCAAGGGGAGTTCATGGGATCTCAGGTGCGTTTCCCTTTTGAGGGTCAAAATCCTCTTTGAAGCAGGAAGGTACATTTGTTTGGAGAAGGGCTGTGGAAGTAAAAAGCTTGTCTGCATTAAATGTCATTTTTGAGATGGAAAAGCTTTCATGGAGAAAAAGCCTTTGTATTGTACCTCTGTGGCAAATGGTCAGGGTCTGGATATTTGATCTCTCTCATATATTTGCTAAAGAGAGGCATCAAAATTTACTGAAACAGCCTTAGATTTTTGCAGCCACAAAAGGAAAAAAAGATCCCGATGCCGTTCTCCAGTTCCAATGCTGGAGTTGCCTCAGCCAGCAGGGAATTACTTAGGACTTGGCATATGCTCCTCTTCAAAACTCCAATTAATTTACATAATTTCTAAGAATAGGTTCCACAGAAGTGAAGGCAAAGCTTTTAATTAGTATTAGACTCAAAGTGATACACTGGATAATGAACTGCTCTCTCCTCCCTTTATTCACATTGACAGGAAAGACGCCTGTTTAATAAAAGCAGCTACAAGAAGAGGACTGAAGGGGTGAGACTTTCCCCTGGTCCCCGCCAGGCTCCGCAGTCGAGCAAAGAAATGTCTGAAATCATTATAGGTGACAAAATCTGACCCTTTACTGCTATTTCACGGTGTCCAAAGCCATCTAAGAGGATGACACCAGCCATTATTTTCTAGCAACTACTCCAAGGGAGTTTTCTTTGAAATGCAGATGAAGAGACAAAGTATTTTTGACCAGTTGAAGCATTTTATAGCCCCGTGCATGGTGAACATGTGCTCCTATTGGCAGTCAATGCTTCCCCGGAGCAGCCCCACTGACCACATGGATTTACACCAGCAGAAAGCCTGTCCCAGGGTTCATGAGCCTTGAGTGGGTAATGGAAATACTCTCTGACTGCTGGAGGGATCGACAATGCAGAGGATGCAGAAGAGTCCCTTACAGCAAAGTGAAAAATCACGCCACGAAAACTACAATGAATTAACATGGTACAAGTACCACAGTTGCTCATTCAAAGGGTCACGATCTCTAACATGATGGATTACAGCCTGCGACGGCGTTCACGGGTAATGAATGGAAAATTGCATAACCCTCCACTGAACGTCTGTCACTTACAGCCCAAACCCACTGGCAAAAGCCAGGGCTCTCACTACAAACCCCAAGAAGCAATTAAACTCAGCCCCACGCTCAGTTTTCGAGTGGTATGCATTTGCAAATTTGCCAGCATGCACAGGCTGTGACCCTCCAGACCACCTGAAAGACATCCCCACTTTGACATCTGCATCATTATCTCTTATCTTTGTACAGCACGTGTTTCTGCAACCCTTCTGCAAAAATACTGATGGGCTTTGCAAGACCTCACTGCAACCAGCATCACCCGTAGGGCTGAAAGCTGCAACGTCTGAAGGTCAAATAACCAGTCAGAAATGGTGCTGAGAGGAGAACCAGGCTCCTAATTCCCAATCCTCCTCTTTAGGTACTGAGACAGTTCCATAATTTTCTCCTTCATAGCCAACGAGTCACTAGCAGTGCAGATTTAAAAAATGTCAGGTGACTTGGGAGCCTAAATGTCATTCCAGAAGAGATCCACAAACAGATTTACAAAAGTATTCAGGCTCTTAGGGACGCAGACAGGCTTTAGGGAAGTACCTGTGTGGGTGACATGCTTAAGTCCTGATGATAAAGTCACTAAGCATTGGCTTTAGGTCTTGAACTCAAACAGTTATATTTCAAAATCATCAGCCATTTGCATTTTCTGGTGCCTAAATATCTTGTTAAATCTGGCTTCTGAGTATTTCTACTCAACAAATGTCATTTAAGTGTAAACAAACTCAAATTTGCCCCTGTCACAGCAGCGTTCTGGCCACCAAAGGGTGGAGCTCAGGCAATTTCACAGGGCACTGGGTACTGCAGATAGAGCGGGGGGACTTGGCTAAGCTGCTTTTGCCCATGACATTCAGGGAAGCTGGTTGCTCCAGCTGGGTCCACAAACCCAAGGGCGGGCATCGCCTCCACATTGTGAAATGCTCGTTTTTAGCCCGTTCTGCTCAAGATAGAACATTGGAGTAATCTCACTTTAAACCCAGCAGCTTACACAGCGTAGAGATAAGAGGAAAAGGCTCTAGTTTGAACTCTAATTTTCAAATACCCTGAAAGTCAGGGCTCTTTTGGTCGAGGACAGTCAGATTCACACCAATTATAAGACTGCAACTTTGTGCAAAATTCAGAACTAAGTCTGAATGCTGAAAAGTTGCAAAGTTGAGAGGCTGATTAGAAACAGTAAGCACTTAATAAATGATTGACCTAAGCCTCCTTTAATCCTCACCAACTGTAACAGTGTGAAATGCTATTGCCTTCAGTCACATCTCTCTTGGTTTACCCTACTAAAAGACACAGAAGAAGTGGGCCCCATCTGGTATGATTGGAAACATATTATTTGATTCAGTTTTTGTTTTCAAAGAAATCACTTCCCCCAGTGTTTTCTCTAATTTTCCAAGAAACTGGCTGTTTCTAATAGCCTAATTTTAATCACAAAGCTCATGTGTGGTAACCAGTCACAAACACAGTAATAGCAGTGGTTAAACTGCCTCTACAGGAATCTGGCATTTGTTTTTTAATTGAGCAAAAAAAAAATAAATAAAGAAACCCTCCAAAATACACTCCTCTGCATTATTTGCAGATGAATCAGTCTTGTTTGTGATTCATCAACTTCCTTTGCTAAACACGGAGCAATTTCCCCTGAAGACACACTCTCCGCAGGGAGACAAAAATCCCCCGGTAAGACACAACATGAGCAAATTCTCCCTCGGTTTGACAAGTGCAGTCACAGGAAGACCAAAATGAAGTGATGTGGGGTAGGATGAAGAGGAAAGGATGCCAGGCAGGAGGCTTTAGAGATACTGTGACCCTGAAGTAACGAGCACAAGAGCCAGCTACAAACTGCACCCACTGAAGAGCCCCTTAAAAACCGCAGATGCTTCTGCCTAGGATCAAATTTAGCCCTACAGATTTTTAAGCTTCTCTTGTTGAATAAAAAATAGTTACCATAGAAACAGCAACATTGCAGAGTAGCCGGTCTAAATCCAAATACACCTTCTCCGTATGGCTCGGCCCGCCGCAGATGGCATTAGGGCAAAGATCCCCTCCTACGCAGCGCCTGCTTTGATTTGCCAGGGTGGTGAAGGCATGGCTGGCAGAGGTAAAAGAGACAGATACGCATCCACTTGGGTTTTGGTGGGGGTTTTTTTTGGTGGTGGTGGTTTGGTTTTTTTAATGTCTTACAGCAGAATTACAGCATTCAGGACTGCCACACCACTCCAGAAGTGTTCGCTGCTGCATCCTGGTTGTGCCACACACAGAGGTCCCATTTCACAGGTGTGAAAGTCAAGTGGAAAGGAAAACACAGGTGAGGACACCAACTTGAGTGCTCAAAATGAAACCGTCGGTGTCTCTTCTCACCCCCCTAAATACATACCTCAGCTGCAGACTGAGTCCCCATGGGCACTTGTTTAGACTGAGTCTGCCCTCAGTAACATCATCACAATAATCACTATTGAGAAATCAATGGGGATTTGTTAGAGAGGATCAGAACAAATTCAGTGTACACTGTGGGCTGCAACCACCCTGGAAATAGCTATGGACCAGAGATGGTGTTTGCTTTCTTTGAGAAAAATCATCCATCTTCAGATGGATGACTTTTAGCTATCACCCACTCCCTTACATAGGAGTGGACTCCTGTACGTGTATGTTAGCCCATCTCACAGAAAAACATTGCCATGCCCAAGGATGCAGGAGGCAAGAGCTCAGGTTGTCATGCAAAAACTCCCTCACACCAAGCGTGGATGCAGCATGTAAACTGGATCAGGCCCTTTGGCTAACTTATTATCATCCTGAGAGACCCCTGGCACTTAATGGAGAAAGAAAACCACACGTGCTAAATGTACAGCCAGAGGGACGAGGAAAGGTGAGGTTCCCACTCAGCCCGTCTGCTTTGCTTGAACTGTTTCCAGCATTTATCTTCGAGCCCTGACTCTCATACGGTGCTGTGAAACAGATCCTCGGGGCCTCTCAGGCAGGGCTTGGCTTCATTCACCTCCTTGCATTGCTCTCCTCACCCTCTTCCTTGCAAAGCCCACAGTCAGGACAGAGCTGTAGTGAGGTTAAAACCTCCCTGGTCCACAGAGGTATCACCAGGCTCCATCTCACCCGAGTGGCACCTTCAATATTGGAGACATCCTTGCTCCCAAGAGCTGTGAAGGCAGCTACATTTTTAAGGACCTTTGCATTATACTCCTAATGATGGTTATTAGGTCTTACAAAGATAAATGGCTTTAACGAGCTGGGACAGGAGTGGGTCAAAAGGCAGCTGAACAACAGAGGGAAGGGGACGCTGTGCACATCTCCCAGCCAGGCAAATAGTAGTCAGGGATAAGGGCTGGTGAGTGCTATGGATGGGAAAGAACAGATGGAGTATAAATAATCTGGCAGCCGGCAAACAACATGGCGACTCACGGGTTATTAAAGCACAGCGTGCACGAGGAGGGCCAGCCAAGCCACTAGTGCATGAAGGGGCTGGGGATTGCTTATGTTGGGATTTGGCTTCCAAGCAAAAACAAAAGCACGTCCATTTTTAGCTACTGCATCAGCACGTGCCCATCCATTATGGGGGCTGAGGACAGAAAAAAAGCTTGTTGGACTTAAAAAGTCTACTCATTCAGCCAGGTCAGGGTTGTGTCTGAGCAGAAGGTAACCCTTGAGTTTCCCTATCTTACACTTAAACTACTCTAGAATACCAAATAATGGAAGAAAACACCCTAAAAGATCCAAAGGGTTATTAACTTTTGGGAGATGTTGTCCTCCCTTTAAAAAAAAAAAAAAAAAAAAAGAAAAAAATCAAAGTCTTGGAGAAATAGTCCATCTTACTCTTATAATTAAAATGCACATTTCACCTGATGGAAAAAATATTTTTAGAGAGGAGGGAGGGGTCCTGTTTAATATTTGTCTTCATATTTTTGAGTGTGCAAATCCTGAGTTGGATTTAGTTACCCAGAGCTGTCTGGAGTGAGCTGAAAGACACCTGGGAATCCACAACATCTGCATGGGACCCACAGATATGGCACAGGAGAGCAGGGGAAGCACAGTGCGATGTCAGAGAAGATTCCCAGGATGCTATCTGCCTCTCCCTAGGAAACTAAATCCCATGATCTGTGTCCAGTATTCATCTTACCCAAGCTACAGGGCTTTAACTCTAAAAAAAAATGCATTGATTCATAAATATTAGGGCTAGAAGGTTCTGTCCAGAGTTTGGCTTCCTGATGCAAGACTCTCTCTTAGCACCAGAAATGACATCACTGAAGCAAACCTCTGAAATTGTCACACTTGAAATCAGGCACTGGTTACAGTTTAATGACCCTTATTCATACCCAAAGCCCTGGCCATTTTCTCAGGTGTCCTCTGAAGCCTAAGCCATCATTTATGGCAGGTACCTAGCCAAGCATGGGGGATCCCTACAGCACCCTGAAATCAGAGCAGAAACAGCAAAGGACACATCTCTTGGACTGCGGCCGTTCGGAAGGATTGTGTTCCTAAACTCCTCAAACACCCTTAAAAATCTTGTCTGTATTTAGTTTTCTTTAAGGATCAACATGTTTTCTGAAAAGAACGGAACGACAAAATAGCGGGTGTGTTGCAAAAAAGCTTTTGTGAAGAAAAAACTTATTCCAGGAGGTGCAGTTTGCAAAACACTATGTTTAGTTGCTATATAATAGCAGCATTTTCTGGCAGTTGAACATCACGTTCCTTCTCAAAGGATCCTAAAGCATTTTACAAACACTTTCAACATATGGCCAAGTGTAAAATAGCACGAGAAAACAAGAAGATCCTGTTTGCAGGCTTCCTCCTGATTTTTGCAACAAGCTCATGTGGTCTGGTGGCTGGTGCCCTCTCCTTGGATGCCAGGAGGGGATCAGGGCTGTGCTTTTGCAAAGGACTTTTAGATCTGCTGCCTAAGACCGCCACACGCAAATTCAGCTCTGCCACACCTCCGAGCATTGCTAATTCAGGCTCAAATCCATGGTTTATGAGGTCTCAGGCAGAACCCAACCCTATTATACCAAAACCAAAGAGCATCACCAGCAACAGCAATGATGGGCTGATAGACCCATTAGTGACGCTGCCCACGGTCATGCACAGCTCAAAGGGCAGCAGTAATTTAAGTCGTAATCCAGCCAAACGGGCACGTGCTCACCCTAGGGACCACTCGTGTCTGTGGAGCAAGCACACACTTACGCTCTCCTCACTGATGGATTTCTGTAGGGAAATGTGGAAAACTCAGAATATAATTGCTCGGTGTGCAGTTTACCATGTCCGCCAAAGTAAACATTTCCAGCTTTCCAGAAGATCTTTAACAGTTGCCAGCTGTCAAACCCTGTGTTTTATATCTCATCTAACACATGACAGTTACAGTAGCATAGAGCCCCAGGCACCACGTAGAGACATTACTTCTGTGCTGGTTGTGCAAAAACAATAAAAAAATTAAAATAAAAATAAAATACAAAAAGACACCTTTGGATCCAACACTTTTTGCTGGAAATTGGGATTCTCCTTGCAGGTACCACACATAAATATTGGCTTATCTCGTAAGATCAGACAAGTGTACTCTCATACAGTCTCCTAAAGCCTTTCCTTACCTCATGTTTAAGTCGTTGCTATAGGAAAGCACTCTCACAGGCATGGACAAGCTCTCATATTTTTCTCCTCAATTAAGATGCACAAGATGGGGTTGATTCTCCTTAAATGGGCAGAATAAAGTGATGCCCACACACAAATCATTTATTCTGCCTCCTGCCTTCCCAGCACCAGAGCCAGGGTCTTGGATAACACTAGATACTGAATTCAGCTCCCCGTGTGCTCAGCTTTCACATTACAAATAAAGAAGCCCTGTTGACCTAATCCTGCCTTTTTGTCACATTTCGCCCCAAAGTAACTCTCCTCTTGGGCCATTCAAGCATTCCAATGTTTTACATTGTCTTCTAAGAGGAACATCTTTGCAAGCTCCAACCGCATGGCACAGCAACTTGGATTTGCTGAATTTAAATTTATGACCTTCATGTAATAATTAAAATAAGCGGGTATAAGTCTGGCATGCTGAGAAGAGGCAGCAAAACAGCTGTTAGTAATAAACTTTAAAAAAAAAAAAAAAAAGGATGCTTTATGAGCCTCATCAGAAACATTCTTCACTCTTTCACATAGACAGGAATAAAATTTACACATTAGGCATTCCCTATTGTGATTTAATCCCTGCCCCACACAATGTATTTTTGATCTTGAAACTGCAAATGCAAACTTTAATAGAGTTGGCGGATTGAAGTGTTGTATGAAATAAATGGCAGAGAACCAAAACTCTCCGCACGCCGCTCCCATAACAACACAGAGCTTCTCAAACCCACATTTGTGCCGAAAGCCAACGCACAAATCTTCCCACTTCTCCCAGCCTAGCAGAGCTTTCACACATTGCACGCAAATGAGCCACTGCCTGGGCCATTAGCAAAGCAGTCCCAAATTAATGTTGCTAATTCAGGTCTCTCTCAGCTGGGTGAGGAGCCTGGATTCCTCATGGGAAGCTGCGGGCACATCCCTGTAGAAACGGTGAAGGTGGCACCACGGTTTCGTGGCATGCCAGTCAGGATGGGGCATGGTGGGTGCCTCTTCCAACTGTATGGGTGTTTTGGGGTGTCCTAGTCCAGTTTTGCTTATGGGCAGGGAAGGAACCCAGCGGGTCTGCAGGCTGGATGAGCGAAGAATGGTGGTGAGGAGGGCATCATGGTCCACCAGGTCCCCAAGTAGGAGGTGACACCAGAGACTGCACCGAAGACAGGGCACACACCTCCCCGAGCATCCTCTCGCTCCCACAGCCACACTGCCCATCACACCGCAGCGAGGATGTAACTGTTAGGAACCAGACGGGCACAGCCAGAAATCAGGATTATCTGGAGCCATCATGATTAATAGCAGTGCAGATTTGGACGGGAATTTAAAACTGGTGCCTCAGGGCTGAAGCACATCTCTAACTATTAAAAACCAGAGTGAGGGGAAAAGAAAAAAAAAAGACGTGGGTGCAAAATTATCTTCCACTTCCACTATAGGTCCATGAAGGAGGTTTCTCTGACTTGTGGCTCGTGATGAGATGAAAATTTTGGTGCAAGGCTCATAGAAAGCTGTCCATCTTATGTCAACTTTCATATTAATAGCTTTACAATCTCATGGTTGTACATGATGCCTTTGCACAGGTCTAACAGAATAAAACACGCTAAAAACAATGCTGGAGAAATCAGTGCTGATTACCCCTAGTCCCTATAAAACACTGACTGCAAGAAATCAGTTCTCAGAACAGAAAGTCCGCACAAGAGCAAAACCGCATTTTATACAAACATCTCACTTGTGACCTTTCACGGTGATGTATTAGAGCAACGGCCTTTCCTGCAAAAGTTTAACATAAGCCGCTAAACTCTGCATGATATTTATTCATCACAGGTTCTGTAAGTGAAGGAAAAATGTGTATCTTTTACCTTGAACACTTCCATTGGAAGAGGAAAATTTGCTGCATCATTAAGGGATTTTTCCAGAGCGCATTTCCACTCAGATATAGTCTTCAGAGAATAGATATCTAAAGCGATGACAACAACAAAAAAAAAAACAAACCAACAAAATCAAGAGGTGACTGTTTGGGGATCAAACATTTTTGAAAGACTTAAGTTCCTATGTCATAAAAATGAGTAGTACGAGTGAAATGAACAGCGTGTACATTCCAAGCTGTACAGCATGGATAAACTCAACACAAAAGCACTAGCAGGGGCACGTTTGAAGAAGATTGTGTTTTATATCCTGGAGTAAAACTCAGAAAAATACACGTCCTTCATTTTTTGTTGTAGAAACAAGAACCGTACTATCTCATTACCTGAAAATAACAAAAACTCTCCTTTGGTTTTCAGTTCTCAAAATTCCTGATGTTTTCCAGTTTGAGGAGCCTCAGGGCTTCTGCCAATATTAGTTATATTTAAACAAAATCAGAAATACATTTACCAAGGCCTTCTGTTCATTTGAAAGTCTTTTTTTTTTTTTTTTTAATTGCTGGGTTGGTATTTTTTTTGCGGTGGGTAGGTGCAAAGGAACATTTCGGTTCTATCTCTACCCAGACCCGTTTGGTGGTACCATACTCAAACCAGACTATCGCATCAATTAAAATACTTGAGCTTATGAATTTTCATCATTATAGTTTTAGGCAACATCTTTGTGCAGATTCACATTGCTTTCAGTGAGTTTCTTTAAATAGGTTTAATATTATTAAATCATTTTAGTAACAAGCCCTTTATGGTTCCGTGCAGTGAATCATCAAAGGAAACAGTGTAGGAAACAATACTATGATGAAGAACATTATATTGGATTTACTTCTGCCCTAGAAAACATATTGTTATCCTGCACATAAGTTATTGCAGAACACTCATATCAAGGTCTTAAAGAGACAAGATAGGTAGATAGATTGCAACAATTATTAAAATGGAAATGAACATTTACTCAGTAATAAACCTGAACCTTGATAAGGAGTGAAGAGTGTGAAGCTTTTCTTTTGTCAGTTTGGCCTCACGTACTTACATCACAGTTGAATTTGGCCCAATTTGCATTTAAATTCTGTACATCTAATAACCGTATATATTTACTAGCTAGCAAAGATTTACTGCTGTATCTTACAATTCTGAAGGAGGAAATAAAAATATGTATAAAAAAAGGAATTGGCAAGCACTGTTTTCACCTAGTACTGACAGTACAAGAGAATTTTATGCTCTGATCTCAGCAGATTTAAGACCTTATCAAAACAGGATTTGCAGAATCACTCACTGGAAGTGGATGTATTTATACTTTCACTATATCAAACCTCGCTACTTCAGAACAGATATCAAGGATATGCATATGAATTTAAACACACTTAGAAGGAAATGTTAACTTTTCGGGGCTGTATTTTTAATTCCTCCACTGTCTGGTTATTAACGAGAATTTCAAGTCTTTGTTTACAGCACGTGCAGCAGTCACAAGCGTTAAGAAGCGCATTCTTTATCTAATTGTTCATTATTTTATAGCCCTGTTGCTCCAGTTCTCCCTCACCTGCAGAAGCTCTGATTGGCTTGAAGTGCAGGGAAGGAAACAACTCGCCTTGTTTTTTTTCTTTTTTCGCTAAGCAGGGAAATACTTGATATAACGTGATTTTGCCCCAAGCTGCAGCCAGCCCGTTATTTCAACTAACAAAAAGTGTGAGTTTTGGAAAACCCTGCTGGATGCTCCCCTGCTCCCCAGACAGAGCAAACTGAAGAGAGACCCTCATTTCCTACCATGATGACAGTGATGCACAGAAAAGAAGAAGAAAATGGCATTTTGGGCGACTGCCCAAAATCAGTGAAAACAAGCAGCAACTTCTTTGGACAGTGTCAACAAACTTCCAGAGACAAAGACAACTCCAATGGTTTCAATAACCAGCAAGCAATATGATATGCGCATTTAATTAGTGGCAGCTAGCTTATGCTGGCAAGTATATGGACACTAAATCGCACGGTTAAAAGAGCATAAAGCATTTCATTTAAGTGATAGGGTTGCAGGTAATTGAGCAAAGTGTACTGTGTCAATTTGTATTTAGGTTAACAAGGAGTGAGCAATTAAAATGACTGCCAATTTGTCTTTAAATAGAAAGTAACATAAAATGAGACGATCTCTTCCTGCATATGCAGTCAAGGCAAGACCATCAGTGGCTCTGTGTCAAGCAGCCTGTGCCAATTTGCACTAGCAAGGAGGCTTATTTTGGATTCAGATATACATCTGAGGGGAAAAACATGCTATGAACCCTTTGCCTCAGCTAAAAGAGCTTGCGAGACATACAAAGTCCCTGAAAGCTGCCATTTAAAGATGACGGCCAGGATGCTATTTCCTAAGGACCCTCTCTTGCACATTCTTGTACATTAAGTGGGTGCTAGGATGTGGATGACTTCAGAAAAGAGACATGTCCACCCAAAATATGGTTCTTGGATCCATGGGATCTCCTTTACATGAGGTGCTCTGCGTCTTGAAAGACTAACCTCAAACTGCTGTGCAAGGTGAAACGCAATTTGGCAGGTCCCAGAGAACCTGCAGAACTGCCGTGCAACTGAACATCTTCATTTCATAGCAATTGAACACACAGCCCGATTTGGGAGGAACTGCATGTCCTCAGCATCTATTCAGAGGAGATTCATAACAGCTTTGACATACAGTGTAAGGATGTTCCTGTTATCAATCAGGGAGTCACCTCAATTGGCTTCAGATGTTCAAGTTAGACAATCAGGTCTGTAGTCCTTGCTTTCAACTGCCCCAAGTGGAAAAAAACAGGCTTATGAAGATGTCATTTCATCTGACCTATGTTAAGCATCCCTTTTTCTCCATCGATGACAAAGAGAAAGCAATAGCTCACGCTGAATTGTCTTTTTGATGCCTACACTATGGCAGGTGAATTTAATCCCTAATGTGTAAAAAGCCAACATACTGCCCACAGACTCTCTTTCCTAAGAAGGTCCATACTAGGTCTTTCACAACAAAGGTCTTTCTAGTCCAAATCCTATTTACTACAGAAGTCACTAGGAAGGAAGGAAGCAGGCACAGATGTGTCCCTGGCACATTCTCCTGGTGTGGGGAATTGCATCCTTTGACAGTTCTTGGTTTAGCAGCTTCATCCCTGAGTTTCTTTAGAGCTCTCTGCTGCCAGCATCTCATCCTGACAACTCACTACTGCTTCCCTGCCTGCTTGCTCCCAGATTTCTTTTACAGACTCTAATTTGAAACAGATCCCCTAGGACCAGCCACTTGGCTTTTTCCCTCTTCTTCCTCTGGGCTTGTGTGATATCACAACTATCTCATACACTTTTTCTATTCATTGTGCTTTATGAATGTGTTGATGTTACGTAGACATTAAATGGCTGATGCAGTCCACCATGTCAGAAGTGGAGCAATGAGCATTCCAGTCTCCAGAAATGCATCATATTCCCATCTCTGACTGGCTACTCCCTAGAGCGCAGAGCCCAACAACTGTGTAGACCAGAAGAAGAGATCAAAGACAGACCCTCGGGTGCAGTGTTCAGAAGACTTGTGAGAAAATGGAAAGGTTCAGACCCAAAGGGTCTTTTCTCAGCAAACTCCTATGAGACACAACTTTAGGAGATGTACAGTAATGACCACTCATTTAAATCCATGGAAGTCAGGAAGATGACCTGGGGCATTGAATTCATTAATAACAATGTTCACTAAAAAAGTGAATGACCAGAGAAAAGAGAAATGCCAAGGAAAGGAAACAGATATCAGATGAGGACAGATAAAAACAAGAGAAAGAAATTTTAAAAGCAGTTAAATCACGGAGAGGTAAGAAGAAACATAAGCAACTTCAGCAAATAAAGAGTCCAATAACAAGTCTAGAGACAACTGAAAAAGTGAAAAGAAAAAAAAAAGGCAGGGGAGGGAATTCATAGAAAAGGAAGCACAACTGGATAAAAGGAGGAAAGAGTAGAAAGAGAATGGAATAAACAAAGAGGAAGCACAAATCTTGTTTGGGCCATTTCTGTATTGATTCACTAAACCTATGCAGGCCAAGAGGGTTCAAAGACAGTCAATGAAAAAGTGTTTCTCTGCAACACAAATACTCTGTAAAATAACAGAGTGAGTGATATTCATGCTCTTCAGCATTCACATCTAATTTAGAAGTGATGGGGAACATTGATTCCTACCTATCAGTGAAGAAAAACACATGCTTCCCAAAAGAATTCAAGACCCCAAGTTAGACCCAAGGCCCAGACAGACTTGTGAGCATGACAATTGCATGTATCGGGGTAACCGCTCTGTGTCAGGTGTGATGGAGAGAAGGCACAACAGGAATACCTACCCAAAGGAGGGCTACCTTTCTCCTATCATTTGACACCCATGGGAAAACTTCACTCACAGCACACAGAAAATGAGGCATGGACCTGGACAAGCTGTTCACCTGCACAGGAAAAGGTGGAATAGGTCTGCTGGGCCAAAACCTGTGCATTAACCAAGAAAGCACCTCATCTCAAGGGAAATGGTAGTCCTGGGGCATCCAGCTTGGAGGTGCAAACAGCCAGCAAACGGGGACCATGCTCCACAGGACTTGGCAAACAGCTTTGTGGCCCCAAGTATAAATCAGAGCTTTATGAAAAAACCAGATGCTGCACACTTTCTGCCCCAAAGACAACCATGTATGCACTAGCCTAAGCTGTCACGTTTAACCAGATCCCTAACTCCAAGAGAAGTCAAGTCAACCAACTTGACTCAACCAATTCAGCCAACTCGGAGCCAAACACCCTGAGTAGAGAGAAACCCAATAGCCTAGAAACTTTCACAAAGTTTTGACCAATATTAGTGATGGAAATAATTCACCTTCCCAATCTTCCCCTGCTGTAATGGGGAAACACATCTCCAAAGCCAGCCCCAGAACCTGCCAGTGAATGCCTCTGCAAGCACTTCTCCAGGAGGCTGTAAAGCAGCCCTGAGCCTCTGCTGTGGTCCCTAGACCTTATCCTGCCTGCCAAACCTTAGTAATCCTTAGTTTTCCCCTATACTCAGCCTTACACTCCTCCATTCCTGCTTCTTTTTCCAAACCCAGTCCCACTGCCTGGAGTCTGATTCCGGCTGACCCCTAAACTCTACTCTTGCCCAGCCTCCTGGCCCAACCTGCTTGTGCTTGACTTCTGCCTGGCTCCTGTCCCTTGAATTTCTCCTGCCCCTGGATGTGTGATTTCCAGTTTCTGACCTCAGACTGGCTTAACTGCAGCCCCTATCTCTCTCCTTGCAAGCTGGTTTGAACATTAAACTCAACTCTAGAGAGTTTCTTCCCCAAGCTGCAATCTACTGGTGTTGAATCTGGTCTGACACACTTGCAAAGACTTCACTCCCTTGGAGAAAATGCAGACAAAATTTGTGGTCTTTTAAATCTGAAAGATCTCATCTACCTTTACTCAAAGGAGTATTTGCTTAGCTCCTAGCAACAGACATCCCATAACTCCTAAACGGGCAGGTTGACATGAACAGGCAGACAAAACCAGCACTCTCTCTGCACTTTCTGACTGGTTACACACAAGGCAGGTCTCACTCTCAACAGCTGTACAGCGATGTTACAGCAGAATATGAAAAATCTGGTTTAGAAGGACCATGAGGGTCCCAAAGCACTTCCTCCAGCTCTGGGAAATTTCATGGAGGTCTACTGCTACCCAAGAGAAACGTGTGTGGCTATGGAAACACAAATGGGCAAGAGATCTTTGCGTAAGGGGAAAGCAAATGGAGCGTAGTATATGCTGAGACGTGCCACCTAGGACTTGATCTGGACAGCCGAAGAATGGCTTTCAGTGAGGCCTCCACCAGGATGCCTACAGTATGGCCAAGACGACCAGGCCACTGAAAGACCACTGAAAAGGGCTGGGCAAGCAGGCACATCCTTGGACTATCCCCATCAGCTCTGCTTCCTGGTGGAAAATGGCACAAAACTGCTTTTATTGGACACTGCTTCCTTCCAGGAGTGAGCTAAGCTAAACTGAATTTATGAAATAAATTTAAGAGAGTTTACCTGACCCATTTTGAGCCTAAATTAGATGACTCTCACATGCCATCTGTGTTACAGCTAGAAACTACTGTCAAAGCAATGTGAATGCTGGAGAAGAAGAAAAGGGTTGCATGAGTATCTCAAAACATCAGTAAACACCACAAAGGGAAATAGTATTTTTTGGAGGCTCTTTACCTGCAGGTGGGTCCATTCTGTACTTATTCTCTTGACACCAACCGACTGGTCGAAGTCTGCAATCCAAGTAAAACAACCACTGGTCATAGGATTCAGTCTCCTCCAATCCCACATAGCGAAGGCGTAATCTTCCTCCAACATTTTCAACCACACTAACTATCCAGTACTGAAAGGGATTCTGGGAATCCTGCAGCTCTATTAAGGAATCAACTGTAATGAGGTCTACAGGGTTTTTTCCTCGCAGAGGCTGTTTGAATAGAAGCAAAACTCCTTATTTTAAACTTTATTTGAAGACTTCTCAAGGAAACAGATGACAGCAGAAGATTATTTTTGTTTTTCACACCATCATCCAAGCGATCAGCAAACAGTCTGTTCTACTTCTATTTTACCCAATGTCTTCCAAGTGCAAATTCAGAAGTAAAACAGAAAACAACAGTTGTGCTAATTTCTCAACCGACATCATCAACAACAACAACAAAAAAGAATAATAAAAGGTGGAATGGCTCATAAGGCACATCCACTTAGGACGCTCCCGAACAACTCAAAGCCCAGTTATACTGGAGGATTTCAAACCAAATTCTCATTGATTGCAGCTGATAAGAACCAATCACAGGACCGGACAATGGCATTAACCTCAAAGGCGACTACTTTGGGCATGACCCTGAAATTGCCCTCTGTGCACTGATCTTTCCCACCAAAGGCTTTATATTATTCCTACTGGCATGTAGAGCAAATTACTCCCCACTGCCGTGGATGCAAGAGTCTGTGGTGGTCACTCCAAAGCCCCAAGCCAATGGCAGGTTCCCACCAGCTTAAATGGCCTTGGGATCAAAGCCCAAGGCACACAGGATTTGCTGGATCAAGCCACCACGCTCAAAAAACCCCAGTAAATGAAGTTATTTGCTTACATACGGTATTTTCTGTGATCCCAGTTTTGCAACCATTTACACATGTGCTTAACTTTACACCTGCAAAGCTGCCAACCGCAGGCATTAAAAAACCATGAGATGCTTTGCAGAATGATACCTTTGGGGCTTAGTGAATTGTTTTGTGAACATCTCTGTGTTGTCAAGCTTTTCTCCACTAACGTAACAGTTAGATTTCTTCTTTTTTTTTTTCTTTTTTTTTCTTTTTTTTTAATGCAAGTTCCAATTCCAGGGCTTTAAGAGCAGCACTAAAAAACACCCCAAGAGTTGGGAGCATTGGTCCCCAAAGGAGATGCTAAGCACAGGCAAAATATATTGAAAACAAGGACTTCTTTTTTTGCTGTGCATTTGCCCCACTTCTACTTAATTAAACAATATAAACCTTTCACAGTATTTTTTAAAATATTAATTCTGTAAATCAGAGTAAGTCCAGGATGGTTCTTTCTAGGGATGGCTAGGGAAAAAAAAAAGGAGAGGAAAAAATCCTTATTTTTCAAAAAAGTTCTCTTTCATACTGAATTTTGAAAATACTCAAAATTTTGAAGTGCAGCTGATTTTGACTACATCTCTCAAGCCAAAAATGCAGGCAACAGAATGAGAATTTGGTAAAAAATTGAATTAAAATTAACTATAAACCTATCACATGTACAGTTTTAACCATGTCTGTGATTGATAGATATTTCTCAGAACAATATATTTGCCCTGATAAACCACTCTTCTATGGTATAAGCTACAAGCACCTATATAATCTCTTCAAATATTATTTCATGGCAAAATGCAGTGTCAGAAGTTAATAATATAATAGAAATCTACTGTAATGGAGTTTTTTTCCTCTCATACAACTGCTTTGTTAGAACAAAACATTCTTTAATATGAAACAATGGTGTAATGATTTAACTTATTATAATAAATGCCTGGCTGTTTAAAAGCGAATATTGCTTCTCTTATTTGTGTGCTGAATTTTAAGCCAATGGGTTGTCACTTACCCCTGAGAACTGAATGGCTAAGATTAATAAGTGGCTTGCATGAAATATTAACATTTACTATAACGCAAGAACTCTTTATATGCATAGCTAGCAAGTAAAAAAAAAAAAGTATCACTACATATTGATTTAACAGTATAACAACAATCTGCAGCACTCACGAACAGCAAATCTGTCGACAGGGGGTTACATACATTGCACCACACAGACAGCACTAAGCACATATATTACATAAAACACCAGAAAAGGGTCAGAAACTGTTTCACGCCAACACAATGTTTTCCCTCTCTGCATTTCTGCCTGGGGCTGCCTTTTTTCTCTACCTGCGGGAAGGGAATGGAGAGGTTTGCAATGGCATTGGCATACGCCAGAGGTGGGTGTTGGACACCACCGTTTTTTTTGCGTATACCGATGGGGAGTGGTCCAGAATGGGGATGCAGCAGACCTGGAGATGTGCATTATTTTGGGCATGCAAGGGCTGTTTGGCTAACAGATCAGGGGGGCAAAAAATCCCTAATGGTATGCTGTTAATTCTCCCTGCCAGACAGCTCGTACTGCACAGGTATGTGGAAAAAAGATGCAGTAGTGGCTGGTGGACAAAATGATCAAAAATGGTGTCTGGATGCACGCTTGCTTACAAAAAGCCAATATGAGCACTTACACAAAGGTAAACTGCCTGTATGCCTTCACTCTCAGCCTAAGTACAGAGGGGCAGAGGGAATTATGTCCTGCAGGAGGGGCCGTCTCCTCTGCAAACACCTGCACAGCATCCACAGGAGAGCAGGGCAGGTCCCGATGGAGAAGGTGCCCTGCTCCCACAGTTTCAAGGTGAATCTGCAGGATTTTTGTCCAAGATCTGAAGGCAAGCTGAGGCTGCCCCAGATGCAAGTTACCCTGTGAATATGCTGCACTGACTGGGCTCTTGGCCATATGCGTGCACCTAAAAAAACCCAACCCCTTCTTCTCTCCTGACTACCGACAACTGGGGCCACCTCACTGAACTTCCCTGCTAAATCTGACTGCTGTATTTAGGTGGAAGGAATGTCCTTGGAGGAGATACTTCCATAAAGCTGATAGTGCTCTCCATCAACCTACTAAACCCTCTCTCCAACCTGTGTGCTCACCTGAAAGCTCAGGTCACCAGTTTGAGGGATCTAATGGGGTACTGAAGGCCTGTGTCATTCCCACAGACTCCTTGGTGCTCTCCTTCACCACCCAGCCTTTTTCTGAGCACCCAACTTTCTAAGCACCACCCTCCAGCCTCAAGGCAAAACAAACTACCCATCACCGGGTCAGAAGCAGAACTAGCAGAGTCAAGGCAATGTTGCCACCAACCTTTGGCCAGTGCTGGATCAGACCCTGCTGCCACCACAAAGACGTTGCAAGCACACAGCCCTACACGTCAGGAGTGCAAACACTGCTGCAGCATGCACACCACGACACCGCATCGGATAGGAACTGCAATCTAATACATACGCCTTCCAGTAAATTTGCAGGTGCAGTCCGGGCGCCGGTCAAATCATGTATGAGAAACTCCGTCCAGTCCATGTATTTCTCTTTGATTGCTGGGGAGGGGGAGGAAAGAAAAGAAATGCTTAACACAGCAGACTGCAACGGACTTGCCACATGCATTTTAGAGACACCTCCGCGGGCTTTACCAGCTCTAAGTGTCACATACAATTGCAATACAGACCAGGAGAAAATCTGGTTCGTTGTTTGGTTCCTTGGGCAGCCCGTGCACACAGACTTCCCAAAATAAGGGAAGGTGTTGCTCTACTGTAGTCAGTGACAGTGATTTACCACCGCGTAGTTTATCATCTCCATCTCTCCCATTCAAAACTGGCCACCGCTTGTGTAACAGCTTGTTTCCTGCTTACCATGCAGGCTTATATGTGATTTGTAAATTCTCTTTGTATGTTCACTAACGACCTCAGGGGGGGAAAAAAAAAAAAAAAAAATTACGTGCAAACTTTCAGTTCCTCAACAGGACAACAGAAACTCCAGGTGCTTGCCCCCACAAAGCAGAAAAATCAACCCTGAGGACATCGTATGTCACCTACCTAGTCAATACACTTGTAAAAATTTATCAAGAACATCTATTTCATTTAAAAAAAAAAAAAGTTTGAATAATTTCTGAGATAAACACTGTTAGCATGTGTTACTTTAGGGATCTGTATCCACACAGTTGCTGAGATTTGAACTGAAACATATACATGTTGCTTCTGGGATTCAAATTCTGGTTCAAATCTTGTTGAAATCACTAAAAGTTGGGCACCAAGAAGCAATTCAGCAAATCTCAGCTTCAGAGATTCAGATGCCTCTTCAAGCACATTGTGCATTTCCCATCAGAAACCCAGGAACCAGAGTTTAATTCCACCTGCCTGTAAATGGGAATTAAATTACATCAGAAACATTTTTCTCTACCAAAAAATCTTACTTATATGTTAAACAACCAAGAGTAACATAGTTATGTTGCTAACACAGCAACACCTCTAGAAGGGAAAAATCACACTTATTTGTAAATTAAAACATTTCCTCTGAATAAACAACTGTATACATCATTTAAAGACCATCACCCCATGGGGGTGGCCAGGAAGGGCTGTAATTAACCAGCATAGGTCCAAAATAATTAAATGATACCAGCCCTCATGTTTTGCTCAAAGGAAGCAATGTGTCTTTTGCTCCACATTTTAGGGAAATACCACATTAGTCAATCAAGAGCAATTCAGTCTGAAGCACTTTGCACTTTCACACAAATCAGGGTGGGATTTCTAAATGTTTTAAAAGCTCGGTGACGGTGACTTCTCAGCCCTTCCCAGAGATGGGTGTCAGCTACTGCAATGCCTTGACAATGCAGAACCTGAGCTGTGGGACCTCTGAGAAGGTGCAATCTCAGTAGGTAGAGCAGGACTTCAGACTGCAAATGCAAACAGCAATGTCAGCAGAAATATTGCCACCATTACCTCCAGACGAGGAGACCAAACCTGAGCCCTCTCAAAATGCATCCTCAAGCCATCTGCTGCCAAACACTGAATTAAAGAAACACAAAGAGGGAGCACGGGGCTTGCCCAAGGATACATTTTGTGGCAATGCCATATAACTGCTCATGGTTGGGCTTGCTTCCCACATGGGTGCTTGGCACACTTGGACTCTGGCCCATACTCAGTTTATACCCTAAAAACCGTACGTAATCCATACAGTTGGCCACAAAGAGAAAAGCCATGCCCAGCAGACCGTACATCAGACGTCATTTCTGAGTTGTCCTCCTTCCCCAAAAGCCAGTTCTCTCACTGTCATTTGAACTATACATTCAGTATATATATCTAAATTGCTTTGAAAGTGCATTTAGATGTATTTTAAATTAGCAAACTTTAAAGCGCTGGACATGAGCCTGTATAAAATAAAATCTAAGCTAGCCTAGAACTACTGTAAGTCTTTTGCAGCACTGATTTTACATGATTTCCAGGAGATTTATGACCTTTACATTATTTAAAATGAAGGAATAGCCTGAGAAGAACTGGTTTATACACGGCACTTTCTCAACATTCCTGTTGCGTATACCTCAACAGTTCCTGTCCATCTACATCAGGACAAAGAAAACAAACTTAATTTTGGCATCAGCGAGAAGATAGTAATTGCCATAATGAATGGGACTGGAGTGCCCCTAATTCAGACTTCTGCCTCTCGCTGCGAACAGCACTGGGTGCATCAGAGAAAGGTGCAAGTTGAACTTCATTTTGGCTCACACCCACAAAGTTGTCAGCCAAATTTTGAATGCCAGAGCTTCACTACTAAGGAATGACAAATGTGATAAAAAGAAACACAGTTCGAACTTTCAAAGCTGGCAGAAGAGGGTGGGGGGGATGTGATTTTCAAAGTTGACAACAGATTTCAGGGGCTTCCATTTCCAGATGCCTGATTTGAGATGTCTCAACAGTGCCCGATTTACAGATCTTGCTGCCTGTCAGGCAGTCCGCCTTCTAATGCCTCTCAAAAAAAAAAAAACTCTTGTCCTTTTAAAAAGACTTGCACCTCACAGCTTTTTGACACCTAAATAAGATGGGGCCTCTCTCCACATTCAAATCTGGATTATGGGCTTCCAAAAACCAAAAGTGCCAAGGTGACATTTGTTTTCAGACTAAACAGACTCAGCTGTTAGTTTCTGTGATGGTTTCAAAGCCATCCTCCCCAAACAAATCTAATACCTGGTTTTATTTTATTCTTCTTTTGCAGTATAGATGAAGGTACTCTGGAAACTTCTGGGAGTTAACAGATTGCACTGGAAGTTTTAGGAACAGGAATTTGCACTTTTTTCTGTGCCTGCAGAGCACAATCAGGCTCCTCAGTATTATGGTTCGAGCCATTACAATGCAAATATTAATTTTTTTGTAGTAATGAAGTGAATCTCAATCATCACAATATCTGCAAAAGCCTTTGAGGGCCAAGCAAAATGTTAAACAAGAATAATCAAACAAAGGAAAATCCACTGGGTAAATGAGAATAGCTGGCAGTGTAATGCATGGGTGCCCAACCTGAGCATCCATCTCAGGAAATGCTGGTGCTTCTCTGGTGTATCAGACTCAGCACCTGTGAATTGAAGCACTGATTTTCAATCACTAATTCACATGTTCGCTTGTTAGCTACAGGAAAAGACCCGATCGAACCTTTCCTACTGCAGACAGGGTGGAAGAACTCTGCTTTTAGAGCCCATCTGCACCTGGCAGCTCGACTGGTGGGATGGGAAGGTGGACAGGACAAAGGATTCTACTCCACAGGGACCTAAGCTCCACTAGTATTGCTATTTTCAAAAAAAATTTTTCCTTCCTTAAATAACTTCAGTGAGTCAGGAGTGGTCCATGGGGCTCACATACCCATATTTTCTCTGCCTTTCAGTGGATCTATCTTCCCAGAAGACCTCTGTGAACTTCCCCCACCCAGAACCTGTCAAACTGAATGCACCTCCAGGATCTCTCATCTAATATCAGTGGTGCTGTGGGAGGCAGGGGAAAGACACAAGAAATAAACTTCCTCATCAAAACCTTTCAAAGAGAACCATTTCTTGCAGGGAGGTAGGTCCTTCTGCAAAAGGCAAAAGCCACAGAGAATAAGATGTGTCCTTCATCCTTCAAATGGTAATATTCTAACAAGCCCCCTCCAACCACAGAGTGTGATGGGCACAAGCAGTAATCCCCAAGCACATGATTAATCTCACCCTAATTCATACCACCCAGCTCTTACTGAGCTGCACAGATTCAAAAGGTGGTAAAAAATCTTGATAGTAAGAAAGCCCCTGGTACTTCTGCCTGGATGGCATAGGAAGAATCATCCCTAACTCTTCACAATCCAGGGAGCTGACAAAACTGGGAGGAAGACTTTTACCAATGCATAAAGTCCTCTCCAAGCAAGGATAAGTACTGAAAGCAACCTGTCCCTTTGCACACCAACCCTTCCCTCACCAGGCACAGCTCATCCGTACCATCAAAAGGGACTGTCACCCACACAATGGGGCTCCAAATAGGCCCAATGACAAGAAAGCTTTTGAGATACTCTAGTTATATTGAGGCTACTTTGGAAATTATATCTTAAGCAGTGATGGCTTGCTTGACCAAGACGACAGTAACATAATCCCACTCATTCATCCTCTAGAGCGTGAGGCTTTGATGCTCTACAATGTCACAGCTTGGTCAAGAGTCCCAATACTACTATGAGCAACACATCCATCTTAGCGCCAGTCCCATGGTCCTGTACGGGGTCTGCTGTGCAGAGAAGTGACCAACAGGAGACTGTGCAATGGTCTGAGACCCTGGGAGCAAACTGTCATCAAATTTATTACAGTGAGAGGAAATGATTCAAGAGAAGCAGAGACATGGTAGCAGAAAAAAAGACTCAGTTTAGTGATCCCACCGATGCAAAGGGCACAGTGTGAGCTGAACTGAATGATTAAACACTAAATAATCCAGAGAGAAGACAGGCATTAGCAACGCTCTCACCATGGAAAAAGCATCGGTCAGAGCTTGCACCATATTAGACACAGTACAACCCAATCACAAGGCATGCATCATACGAACTGATGCTCCCAAAACGCCAATGCTCTTGTAACTGCTTTTCTTTCCAGGCTTAGCAGGCAACACCACAGTCCTTTTGGAGTTGCAGCTTGTGTACGCAGATGTGCCTGTTTCCTTTGGATTGGGCTCAGTTCATCTTGGAGCTGGTGTGGGTGGTTGTTTTCACACCTCTGCAGCTCCAAGGCCAAAGGCTTTGAAGCATCTTCCTGCCACAAAAATGCCACAGAACCACCTGCCTTAGAGCAAAGCAGCCCAAAGCAGTGGCCAGATCTGCACATTGTTGGGCCAAGGTGCATCCATCGTAGAGCCAATTGCTCTGCTCCAGATTGCGTTCATGCAGGACTAAATGCACAGAGAGGAAAAACCATCTGGATCTAGATCACCACAAAAACACCTGAGAAAGATCCCACATTGCACTCCCCAGTTCTTGCGGAGCAGCTGTTGTGGTGCACCAACGCCCAGACTCAGAACCAGGCTGGGCTGGTTGAGGCTGAGCCAAGGCTTTGCCTCCTCCTAATAGACCTCGATGAAATTATCCACACCTGGAAAAGTAAAAACCAAGTATCCCTGCTCCACTGTGGTCTTTGCAGCACACTACCTTTGCATGTCCCACAGGAAAATGCAAAGCCTTCCTCTGCCTTCTTCAATGAAAAATAGTCATTTCAGAGAGAAGCTTCTACTTTGGCAGATATTACAGCAGATTCTTAAAGTAGAAAGAAAAAGGACCCTTCCACATTAAGACTATTTATTTCCACAGAAGTGATGGTACAGGTTATGAAACTGAGCTCCCCTTCCACAGGGCTGAACTCCATCAAAAAACAGATTGCACCCAATATCCCTCAAATAATAATTCTTCCCACTTCTTTCTCTACTCAATTCACCCTGCCCCCAGCCTCTCTGACTCCCATTCCTCTCCCCCCTCTTGAGACTCTGCCATTTTCTCACTTTTACTCATTCATCTCATTTTCCCAAGCAAACGACTCCGGGCTGTGGCTGGACCTGACTGCTCCAAACTTGGGCACCGCGGCAGCAGCTGAGGACCAGGGGCTGCTGCAACCTGGTCAGTGGTTGAAGTGCAAAGTACCATTAGCATCACTCACTGTGCACTAGGTTTTCACCATCAGCTCCTCAAAACCAGCCTTTTCTCCTTGCACTGTGCATGCTGACCGTGAAAGCCATGCAAACAGCCATGAGAAAATGCCAACCTGCATCACCACATCCCCTGTAATCCCACTAACCGCATCCCTGAGACCCAGGACAGCGGCTTCATTCCCGGTGTACAACCAGCTGCCCCTGCGATCCTGTAAATCTCTGTGCCCTGCCTCAGCCGCAGTGTATAATGGGTTCAGATTTATCTGTCTCTCTAGAGAAATAAGAGATTAAAAGAACATTTACAGTCCCATGAAAGCACGGAGTCACAGGTGCTCCATTCAATGAATATGAGATAATATTATCACATTACCAACTCTTGGGATTTTATCTAGTCTCCCAGTAGCTGCTGTTTTTCTTAAAGCCTCTTCTCTCAGGGTCATGGGTTTATATGAAAATCCTCATTTTCTTTTCTTCTTTTTTTTTTTCCTCCCTAAGAATAGTGCACTGCAAAGCACAGGAAAAAACTTGAAATCTGAAAGATTGAAAAGACAATGGAAAGAACATGCACTTTTTTTTTTTTTTGCCTTTTTATGATTTCTTTTTTCCCCCAAGCCACTCCCTCAACTGACAAAAGCAAGACTCAGAAATTTGAACTGCCGCATTCAGTAAAATAAACTAACAGTAGAACAAACACATTATGGGGTTCCGGCACCTAAACAAGCTACTCCTCAGAAACACCATTACATACTCCACGGATACCCTTGCTCTTCCCAGCCACAAGGAAAGGCATAAGAAACAGAAGAGGAGGTTGAGTGGGCCAAGACCACGCTTCCAGCCACCAGAGATCATCAAGCAAGTAGTGTGCCATTACTTCAAATTAAGGCATGGTAATACAAAATAATACATAAGGCATGACTGAATATCTATGCCCATCTACCTACCTACCATTTCAGCATGTTGAGTACAAACTTGAAGGCAAGAGGATAACCTACCACTAGCCCATCTGAGAGGACCTGAGCTGCTGCCATCAGTAACAGAGCCCAGGACAAGTAATTATATCAAATTATGTTCATTTTTGTCCTTACTTTAAATAATAATAATTTAAAAAATCATTAGAAAAAATGTTTTTCATGTTAGGGTTTTTTAATAACCCAGGATCACCAGCAACCTGTCGACACCTCTACTGGAGAATCCCCACTGGACCCCAGTGACCTCTAAACAACAGCGTTTTAATTTTCTCATATGGGAAGCGAGGAACAGCATCTTAACCAGCTTTATAAAATGCTTTAAAATCTTTGTGATAAATCTGCTAAGTGACAACACTCTCACTGTGGCAATTATTCTTATTATTAAAAATTTAACTCCTACCTAGGATTGGCATGAACACAAATGGTTAAGAGGACTTATAGCTGGACAGCTTGTCGCTCCATTATGAAATAAACTAAAATATCAGGATCTCATAAAAAAAATTCTAAACAAGTAATTCAGAATGTTCAAAAGGTTATATATATATAAAATATCTATTTAAGATATGCAGTCTTTTAAGAGGTAAATAGCATATTGCAAAAATACAGAAACCTTATAATATTGCTATTTTATTTTTCAAGTCACAGATTTGATGCAGTATTTATATGTTATAAAAGGCTTAATATATAAATGTTACATCTATGTTATAAAGGTCTAAATGATAGAGTCAAAATGAGATGGCTTTATATCAAAATAACATAGAATGCTAAAACAATTTGTTTAGACTTCACCCATCAAAACAATTTGTCAAAACTGACATGTTCTCACAAAATATTTCCATTTTGATAAAACAGCATTTTGACAGAAAACGGTTGAATCCAAACATTTTCATTCAGCTTGCTGAACTATATACGTCCTTGTGATCCAGACTGGATGTGGAAATGGGATGGGGGGGTGAGCGCTGTCCCTGCGCCCTGAAGGAAAGGGCTCAGGCTGTGTCTACACTGCTTTTGAACCATCCCCAAGTCCTTCAGGGCAGGGAATATCCTCTGCTGCACACCCTACAAAGCCTACTACAAGATCCCCCATTAAGCATTTCCAAAATAAAATAAATAAAAAATAAATTTTAAAAAGTTACTTAGCAATTTGATGGCCTTTTCTAGGAAAATGTTTGGTTTGGATTCTTTTCTGGGCTCCCTGGAAGAAGTCAAATGTGGCTGGAGACACCTTCAAACGACTTTCTTACTTAAAACTTCAAATAATCTTCTGTTCTCACACCAGCAGAGTTCTGCTGTTTGAATTGGATTGCAAAGTAATGAAAATGCAGTGTAAAAAAGAAAAAAAAATGTGCATCAAAAGCTGTTGATCTGATTTCCTAATGATGCAGCCATAAATATCAAGAGATATCAACTTCAGAGCTCAGGCATCACCTTCTACACACCTGTCTTAAATATGGAAAGCCTTCAAAGAAAATATTATATATAAGGGATTTTCATGAAAACCAAAACTTATAAACAACTGTGCATCAAAGAATACATGTGCTCAAAATACATTGCTGGAGTCAGCAGTACATTGTGGTTCCATTCATATGAATTTATACCAGGCTAATAAAGAGGCGTTAGAAGGAAGTGTGATATCTGTAGGAGAATGTGTAGCTCTTGTACACTGTTAGAAGATGCTGCTTTAAGCTATCAATTGATCTGCTAGGTCTTATAACTTAATTATCTTTTTATTATATATATTTTTAATTTGTATTTATTATGATATATATTTTATAAGTAAAACTGAAAATGTGTAAACTTAAAATTAATGTGGCTTGTTTAGCCCACATGAGCTACTTCATACAGTAAGAATATTCTGCATGGCTTTTTAATTTTCTTCAAAATACTTGGTGCGCTCTAGTTTTTCAGGCTACCCACAACACCCTGATCCCATTCCTAAGAGAAGACTACCCATGCTGCACTTTGTAGGGTCACGATGACCCAAGAAAGGGCAAATTCACAGACTTTAATCCTTGCATACCCAAATCTGTATGCAAAGAGCACTCCTTGATCAGAAAACTAAAGCAAAGACGAAGAAAGGCATGAACACATGCTTTAGGTTCTCACCTGAAGAATTATTCCCTTATAGTTTTTTCTATGCAATGAATTTCAGTTTAATGCGACTGTTATCCTTCCTGCTGCCATTCCAGGTTTCCAGAAGTGATCCACTTACATTCTCTCCGTCAAAACAAGCAAGTTCACATGCAGAAGATTGTCTCACTGTCCACAGGAGACTTTACTTCCTAACATCCTTTGAGTCCTTCACAGACATGCACACTATTCCCCTCAGGTTTCTCTAGTCCTTAATTAACTGTTATCTTTTTAACAATAAAAAAAGCAGCGGGTGGTTTGGGAGTTGCTTTTCATTTCTTGAAGCTTACTCTGGCCTTACTCCAACCGAGCTGTGGGAACTACAGGTGGAAGAAGGTGGATGTGGGATGCTGTGGGAGAAAAGTGTGTGTCTGTGTGTGCAGCCAGGTGATGCTATTACACTGAAGGGTTTTTTTTGTTTGGTTTTTTTTGAATGATACAAGATCCTGCAGCAACCCTCTCCATTAGCTCACTGCAGCTCAGGAAGCCTAGCAAGACACTTTGCCTACCAAGAAACAACTGGCAGGAGGGTCACCACCAGCAACTGCTGAGGTACTTCCTCGCAGCACGTTCAGCTGTCTTTGCTCCAAACACAACATTAAGGAAACAAGCACACTCTTCCTGAGAGCCCATTGCTATGGGTTTCTGCTTACAAGTTGAATTGCCCAAGATGAGAAGAGAAATTTGCCTAATAAATCCCAAGAGCATGATGACCTGTGTGCCATTAACCCATATTAGCCTGCCTTGATTGACTGAGTACAACGGCCTCAGGTACCCATCCTGCATGCAAGCTGCAGTAAATGATCTACTCATAAGTACTGTGATAAATCACTTCCCTTCAGTTAAAGTCAATACTCTACTTGCACTGGATTATTTAAAATAAATAAAAAAAAAGGGGGGGGGGTAAAAAGGAGAAGTGTGTTGACAATGGGAAGCAGCTCTGCTCTATCTCGGTGGCATTATCTACCAATTGCAATCAGATTATGTAGGTAAAGAACGGAAGAAAATTTATCAGCTCTATTTCCACTTGTCACCTCCCTTTGCCGTAAGAAGACTTCATGCAAGCACAAGTGGCACCACGCAACCAGTGACCACCGAGATGCAGAACTGCTCTCCCTTGGGAGTACAGAAACTGGGGAGGAGGGAGAGCATGACACATTGGGAGATGGTGAGAGGTGAGGGGAACTCATCTGTTCCCACCCTCAGCCTTGCAGGGATGCAACCAATTCGTTCAGCTGGTCCTTCAACATAACTACAAGTCACCTGCAGCCATCTGGCATCAATAGGGTGGTATTCAAGGACGAAGCGTGCAACTTTTCGGAGCATTTACCACGCACAACCCTATTTGTTTATTAAAGTGTTTTTACATTAATTTCACCTGGAACACAATTCTGAAACCTTGTCATCCAGGCTAGGTACCCAACAACAGCAACAGCCCCATTACACCACCATGAACTGGGAAGAGCAGCCACTTGGCAGCTTAGGAAAGGAAAAGATCCTCCAGACACAAACATTTTTACTTGGGTCAGTTATCTGTTCTCTTGTATCTGCAGGTATGAATGAAGGCTGATTATTCTGATTTTGCTATAGCATCCAATGTGGTAAAAAAGGGCTGATTTTATTCTCCACTACCTATGTGATAAATTAAGAGGAAACCTGATGCATAGCTACAAAGGTCACAGTGTTTCACTCAGAGCCAGTGGGTTCTACTCCAAAATTCCTCACTTTCCCTCTTACCTAAACAGAGATTATACCCTCTTTACGCGTAGCAATAACATTGCTCTCATAGCAATAACATTGCTCTCATAGCAATTCAATTCAAGGTAGAAGGTAACTAAATTTCATTTTTATCAACAACAGTCTTAGAAATTAAGCAGGAACGGCTGACTTAAATGGTCTCAAACGTGTACACACACCGATAGAGTTCCTGGAAGGTATTTCTGAAAGCCAAGCAATGCCCAGCGTTTGAAAGCTCTGAACAAAGCATATAACCATAGGGGTTCCTCCATCATTAGTATCAATGTCCATTAGGGTGACAGCTCACTGTGAAAATGAGCATCCAAACTCCACGGCTCTCGCCACTTAACCCCAAGCCTCCACGTACGTTCCTTGATTATTTTTAACTCCGCTTGCATTAAGCGCCGTGCTCAGTGCGCAGACGAGATGCATCATGTGCGATGAGAGCTCACACTCCCAATCTTAAGACCCAGGAGTCTTAATGAACGCCTTGTCAAATCAGCAGTTCAGGAACATTCAGGGAGGGGAGAACCTGGTATTTTGATTGTAATTTCTGAATCCATTTTTATCCCATAGAGATTAAAAAAAAAAAAAAAAAAAAAAAAAAAAATATGTTTNAAAAAAAAAAGAAAAGTAAGAGCTCTGTTTTTCAGGCAAAATCAGCACCTTAACCAAAGTGCTCAGAAGCAGCCCAGGTCACAGACCTCAGAGTGCGGCTGCAGGACCTGGATTATGCCTGCACCTATATGAGACGCAAGTACATACATCAGCTTCCCTGCACAAAACCGCCTTTAGCAGTTGCTCAGCTATTTTATTCCAAGCTGTAGCCCCTCTGGGTGAAAACTAAGAAAGTATTTAGTCATCTTTGCAGGCACGGAGATTTGCTGTTGCAGGGAGGCAGAGATGCACAAACACTTTGTAAAATCCTCATTTAAAAGTTTTGAAAGCCATCAGGGAGGATATATGCATGCTGCTTGCCCGTCATCACCCTGGTAAAGCCTACATATAGCATTTCGTGCACTCCTTGTGTACTAGTTCTAGAAGAGGAATGTAGAAAGAGGAAAAAGGTATGTCTACAAATCAAAATGCAGTAATTGCTGGATAAATCCCCATCCAAGTTAGCATTCATAACCATACCCATTTGCAATATTGCAAATGTCCACCAGCTTGGTTCATACTCTGAATCAGTATCTCTGACTACTGTTGGGCACACACTGGATCATGCCAATAGTTGTTATCAATTAGTATGGGGGTCTTGCACACAATACTGCACTGCACCAGATCTGTCTGATGCTAGAAAGTGGAGCGAAGGAGAGATTTCCTGGAGGTTACCTGATCCTGATCCAAACGCCAAACGCTCTCCTCTTGGCTCGCCTTTGCAAATGGACGTGAGAGGCACTTTTATGTCCTGTCTCTTTGGGATCTCACAGGACAGCCCCAAATGGATTCTGTGGCATAACAACATCTAAAAGTTATGGGCCGTTCTGTAAGGGGATGTCATTGCGGTATAAATATCGTGCCCAAGGCTCTGACCTCACGTCTCCAAACTCTATCCAATTATCTCACATACTAAGTGCCTTTTCTCACTTCTAAATCCCACAGTCGCTTTCTGAAGGCTATTCTTTGGAGACAGCTCTGTAAAATGCAACAAATTTACAACAGCACAATGTTCTTACATAAAGCATAAACCAGTTCACTGCACAATTACCTTTTTTCCCCTGGCAATGCCAACACTCTACAGCAAATATCCACTATGAACAAAAGCACCAAAACACAGAAGACATATAGTGGGACCTCATCTCCAAGAAACCCATTCTGGGGTTTTTTTCCATTTTCCATCTACTACAGAAGAAAATTAGTGGGGATGATGCTTGCAGTTTATCATGTGCATAATACACTACAGAAGAATAATTAAGACAATTTGTTCTTAGCTCTGGTGAGAAACACCAATTAAAAACAAAAAAAGGATACAAGTTTTGATTAACAGCTAAAAGGTTTTTTTCTATTACCAAATTCACCAGATATGCATGAGACCCAGCAAATAGACAAAAGCACTTTTTTTTACTTTCTCTGCATTTAGACAGACACTACAAGTCTAGATTCACCTCACACTTCACAACCTATGTAAACTTTAAGTGTCCAGTCTCATATTATCTGAGATTATTATATGTTATGTCTACAGGCAGTGAAACAGGTCCCTGGCTGGATAGCCACAGACTGGCAGTCTCAAACCCTGTCTTCTTTAGAAGACACGAGCAGCGATTTGCAAGAAAAAGCAAGCCACTACCAGTTTCAGCCTGGACCCCCAACACAAGGGCAGAAATGCACCCCAGAGATGAGAGGCAGAGGTACAGCCTGGGGGAAAAGCCTGGCAAGATTCAGGCAGGAGACTGGTGCCACAGTGCTCAAGTTGGTGAGGAACAACTTTGCAAGGTACAAACAGCTAAGTAGGACGCACTAGGTCTAATTTAAGAATTTGCCCAAATCTCACTGTTCATGCCCAGAGCATGGGACACTACTGGAAATTTAACCATGCCCATGACCCAAGAGTGAGCCAGCACACTCCCAAATTATCATGGAAATAGCCAACAAGCCTCATTGACCATGACTTCGCTTTCTGACCCTCCACAAAGCAGAAACATATGTTTAAAAAAAAAAAACCCAAACAACTCATTTTGCACTTTGCAGTCCGTTCTGTAATTAATCAGAATTGTATTGCCAGCTTTTAATGATTGAATCCCATTTAATCACTTTGCAGCCTCTCAGTTGTGTGACGTAAGTGCCACAAATCAGAACTTAGAGGGCCTTATGAGCATTCATCACACATCCTTCCCGAAATTAATGGTACAGTCTGAGCGCAGCCAGGCCCCATGAGGTGCTTAACATCCTATGCACAAGATGTAAATTCATAATCATTATCGCAACACCATCAAAGACATACTCCATCAAGGCTCATTTTGCACTTGCTAAACATGTGTTTTCCTCACTTGAAACTAGAAAAGGGCTTGAACTATAAATCCCAGGATCAAAAAAATCCCCCAAACTTTGAAGAGTTTAGATCTGAATCGGAGATCAACGTGGAACATTATACAAGGCATCATCTGAAAGGAGAAAAACAACATATTACAGGACTTGAAATGCCAGCAGCTTTTCCACAGTGCTCCAAACCTCCTTTGAATTATAAAACTTTAGCTTCTCCATCACTCTGGGACACATTGACTAGAGATGATGATGCTGTGATGGACCCAAATGCCTTCCCTGCTAAATCAAAGGCTCCCAAATCTTAGGGCAGAGCTATGGTTCATTCAGCTGGTTTGTGAGAAATTCATCTCATCTTCAGCACCCAAAATTTCCTCCATATTTTTTTGGCTGCTTTGTTTCTAAATAAATTTTGTAGGAGCTCTACAAGAAAGGGGGCTTCCAAATGGAGCCACCTGCTGATGGCCAGGCTGACAAGTTCAAGGCCAGGGACTCCCCAGTGACCTTTCCAGGGTTGCTTTGCACAGGAGAATTACACGATTTCCTTCTTGCCTCTTTAGGCTCTATACTCATCATGGCACAGACTCTTCATTAAAACTTATACAATACAGAGCAGGATGGTTTCCTGAATTTGGCAGTTTTCCCTGGATACATCTTCTAGATAAACTTCATCACTTTAGGAAGTAGCTGCATTTTTACACCATGACCTGAAAATGTTGACTTTCCCCTCGTTTCTTCATCCATTCCCAACAGTGACAGTGTGAGAAAAAGGGGTTTTTTTGCTACAAATGCAGGAGGTGGATGCTCTGCCTCACAACACAAAATAAACCATCCATCGGGAAGGGTTTCAGCACATCCTTAACCTTATTTGCCTGTTGGTTTTTGGTTTGGGTTTTTCTTTTTTTTTTTTCTTTTTTTTTTTTTGTGTGGCCAAAATCAAATAGAAATGAGAGCACGCACACAGAGACATAGAAACAAATCATTTGGGAATTCAGAGCAAAAGCTTTCCAATGTCATGCAAAAGGGCCAGAATTGTCCCAGAATTTTGAATCTGGGTTAGAGGAATTGATTTTTGTCATCAGGAAAATGCTTTACAGGAGTATCACTTTAATCTCTGCACTGTGTAACAGCTACCTCCACGGGCTCCAGGAGCATATGGTCTGCTTCAAGGAAGCAAGCCCCTTCCACGGTCACTGGGAGCCCACATTATCATGTGTAATGAGGGAAAAATCAAGCGCAAGTCACAGCTGGCTCAGGATCATGCTGGCTCTTGCATCTGCCACTAGAAGCTTCCTCAGCTCACATTATGCATGCTCCTCATGAGCAAAATCTGAGGTGCCCCTAGGTGCATCTGAAGGAACATTCTGCTGAAGACATGACACTAGACACGTTGGCTTGTCCTTGGCCTGAAAGAGCACATAAAATCTTCTCAAGTCTGCTCAGCTCTAATAGACCTAATTTAATCTTCAACTTGATCAAAAAAGGTCCACTAAAGAAATGTGCACATCAACTTTGGCATGCTCTGGATCAAATCCCTTGTTATTTATTCTTCCCTGCTCCTACAGCAGTGCACAGAAAGTCACCTCCTTCTCTGATATAAATGCTCTAAACTGTGCCTAACTTAAAATATGAATGACAGGGGGTTTTTAAGTCTCCACACATGTCTCCAATGGCAATTATTTAAGTGTGCCAATGTTTTACTTATTATATCACCACATTAACTACTTAGGCCTAGTCTTACAATTGACATGGCATTTCCATTCCAAAATTCCTCTGGGCAAAATTATAGGAGATTGGGGAAGGGAAATTACATGTAATTACCAAGAATGGCTACTTAGAATCTCTTGATTATTATTTTTAAAGAACATTTTGTAAAAATGTATTCAACCGGACAGTAGTTAAGTTGACCATGTCAAAAAGAAAAAGTGGTTTGCATCCAGTGTTACGGTTTGAGGGTCAATCTTCCCATTTTCCTATGATTTCTGGGCTTTCAAGCTCCACAGCTTCAGAGCACATGCCCCAGGAGGTGCATGAGTGTGGAAGAACAACTCAAAACAGGCGCTGCTGGATATTCAAGGTGTAGAGATCTCCACAACTATGACTGAGGCCTACAGCTCACAGATGTCTGCTTGAATAAGGATGTTGCTCCTCAATGACAACTCACCAAGTCACAGATCTCAGCTGTTAAACAGTTTGTTCTGTATTCACATGGTTTGCACTAAATAGTTGGATGATATCACATGGCTCAACACACAGCCCCAGAGCCAGTACTTCAAAAACTTACTGTCTTCTCAACCAAATCTTTTATTTTTTTTTTTTATTTATTTAATTTTTTTTTTAGGAGCCTCATTGGGACTTTAACTGCAAAATAATTTGCATCCTTCCATCCCTTGGCACTCAAATGACTTGAGAGGATGATTTTGCTGGTTTGTGCAATGGTTGGAAGGGTGTTTTTGCAACAATCTTTGCAAATTAAGATTTTACTTGAAATGATCTCAAAGGTACCTTCCAAAAATCTACCCCATTTCATCTGCTGCTAAAGAACAAAGAAATTTCAGGAAATCTCTACTCACAGAAAAGCCTGATGTCTGCTCACATGCTTTACCCGCAATATTTCCTTGGAAATACAGCTTCTCATTCACAGTCTGTGCCTCGCACTCCCATTACTCTCTTCCTCCCATATCTTTGTTCCTCCAGCACAACTTGTACTAAATGTCAGGTCCAAAACCAATGGGTTAGTCACAGCAGTGGCTGCAATGTTATCCTGCGGACTGTGACCAGAATTGCAAGCAGCAGAAGGCGAAGCCATGGGGTCTCAACGGCTCATCTTAAGCTCTCCGAGCATCCTGAATGGAGCTTGAGTCCCATCGAAATGCGCTTTCCTCACAGGAGGTTGGGAGCCACAGCAGAAATTGGTTCTGTCAGTCAACTATTGCAGCTCAGCACTACTGCAAGGAGTTTTGCTCCATCAGCCTTTGCCAAAGATGAATGCTTTTGCTGTGCAAACGGATTGGGTTTTGATCTGTATAGACATAATCTCACATATTGCTTAACACTTAAAAAAAAATATTAAAAAATACAGGTCTACATGGGTTTGGACAATCAAAGCTTCCTCAGTTTCTGATGCAACCTGTCTTTTTGGTCACTGCCCATAGTGTGGCACAAACCTCATGGGGATGTACTCCATCCAGCCAAGAGGGATAAATTTCAGTTCCCAAATCTGCCCAGTACAAAAACAAGTGGTTCCACGTTAATGGTTGTGGGGAAAAAAAGAAAAGCACTTTTACTCCTTTTCATGGCAAAAGAAGCTGAGAAATGCCCCATTCCATGTACCTGTGTCTGACTCCACCACCCCACGCAAAGGGGCATCAGTGTCCAAGTTTGCAGCAGATCCTCAGCTCATTTAGCAGCCCTACCTGCTAACTTCAATAGTTAGCTTTACTCCCCCAATCACCCTTGCTTTTACCTCCCTACTGTGTCTTATTTGCTCTTTACTTGCATGGTCCAGCTGTGAACGAATCAATTGGCTACAGTCCTGCTGTTCTCAAGGAAAAAAAATCAAGTGTCTCAGGATTTTTTTTTAAAGGACTGCAAAGGCAGGGAGCACAGAGTTAATACGTATCCTGATCTCCTCCTGGCCGTTTGTTGTGACAGTCAAACATAAAACAACGGCACCAGCACACCCAAGCCCCAGCTTTGCCAATAGCCTGAGCTGGAGTAGCATTTCAATCTCCCTGCATAAATCTGTCCAGCAATCCATTGCAGAAGTGTGCAAGCCTTGCTGCCCACGTGGGACCAGATTCCAGAGCACTCTTGGCTAGTTCTGTCCTTCAAGCAGCAGCAAATCGGGTGCTGAAGGCTTCCAAAACTCAAAAGATGCTTGCTTGCATTCAGAAATGACCATCATGCTCTGCTGGATAATGAAAACCTCAGCTGGGGTCCCATAAAACCTACAGCTGTGATGGTAGAGGATGGCTGATTCCTCAAGTTGTAGGATCAGGAGAAAGTCAGGCTGTGCTCTCTGCCTTGAAAACCCAGATGAGCACCATAGGGGCAGGATGAAACAAATCATTCCTTGATATTCAAGCATCTTCCAAACAAGAGAACAGGTATCAGGAGAAAACAAACAGATCCGAGTACAGTGCTGTGTACAGAAATGAACTAATATCAAGCTTGACTGAAAAAGTTGATTAAATTAGTTTAATTTAAAAGCCCAAACAAACCCTGAAGGAGGTTCTTTGTTTATTGCTTTTTACCGACAGCATGCGTTACTGAAGAAGCACCATGTGGGCATGAAATATTTATTCATTAAATCTTTCATAAAGCTCCACACTATTGGTTTCACTCAGGATATATTTATAACTTGTCAAAGTCCACGAAAATCACTGCTTGTCTTTCCCCCACCTCCATCCCCCTCCAGACTGTTTATAAAAGGATTAGGCTTTCAGTTTTCATTGCAATAAGACTGATCCTCAGCTCCACTGTTGCTCGTACACAAGATGCTGCTGCTTTATTCATAACGGGATAGTTGCAGTTAAAATAGTTCAGCCTTCCCTGTACCAACCGAAAGGGACCACTACAGCACTGCAAACCATACTGCTGCTTTACCGTGTTCCCGCTATGGGAATGGCAACATCATTCATTTATGGAGGAAGGCACCGTACACTGCTAGCAATACATGGAAATCAAAATCAGGACAGACAGTCCACCCAGGCAAGGGAAAAGCAGTTAGAAAGCGCGTTCATTTGAGTAGAGGTATGTCTGAGTCATTTGTTATCAAACCTCACTCCATCGGTGAAACCCCTTTTTGAACCCTTCCTTGGCTGTCAGCCAACCTACAGATTAAACCCATGCTCCAAGTTGGGTTAATAACACACTAGCGTAAACAGTGCTATATTATCCTCAGTGTTAGCTGTAAAACTGTGTAATACTGTTTTACTAGGTTTACTGACTATATAGCTCAGTCCAGTACAGGAATGAGGGTAAGTTATACTTATAAATGAAAGTACTTTCTGCCCATAAGTGTGCAAAAAATCCAGGATTTGCATTAGGACTGTGTGGGGACAATTGCATCAGTGAAACTGTCACTTCTCTAAGAAGTTGTGCTGATACCTAATCTGGGTGCAAGCCAAATCTAATTTCCTCAAATAATCTTGAGCAATAGAAAAAAAAAAAGCACCAAAAACAGATGCTGAGCAGGCACTTTAGGTGAACTGCAAGGTCCTGCGCAGTTTCAGTGGCTGCAGTCACCACATGCATCCCTGCCTCTTTGGACGATGGGCCGTCTGGTCAGGCCTGTTCCTGTTTCCCTTACTCCATTTGTTTGTGAGAATAAATAAATATAAATACAGCATAAGCAGATGTCGTTGTCCCTGGAAACTAGGCTTGCTAGATATGTTTCTGCTGAAACAGCTTCTTAGTGGAAAATTAGGTTTTGATTAAAGTGTGTTCTTTTCTTGCTTTTAATAAACAGAGCCCACTTCATGTCTAAGCTTTGGGATTATTTTTTTTTTACTGGAAACCTAAACCAACTTGCAAGGCTTTGGTTTTTCAAGTGTCTGATCCTCAGCAAGGGCTGGGCTCCCCAGGCACAAGAGCACCTCGTGGGGCACTGAGGAGAAGACATCTCGGGATGCCTGCACAAGGACAGACCAGACCCTCACGAGAGAAAAATCAAACCCACACATAAGGCCACAGAGGGACCAGCATCCACGTGTGCATCCCGTAAGGCACTGCTGCAACTCAAGACAACATTTTGGGTATTTAAACCCAGAAACAACTGTCCTGACATTTTTGAGGGGAAAAACAATGAATTTTTCCAAAGGAAAATACTGATGAGAACAAAGCAGAGGCTTCGCATTCATGGCTTCTGTGAAGAGGAAAAACACATTTTCTAAGCCATTTCCACCAAAAACTCAGTAGAGAAGCACAAAGAGTGACCCCAGCTGATGAGGCTTCAGCCAAGGGGAAATCTTCCCATTAGCAGAGAGCCCGACAGTACCCCATGACCACGAACCTAAACCACGGGGTCACTGCACAGCCAAGGCTGGAAGCCTCATGGCAGGTACGTTCCCTAAGGACCACCTCCAGCCATTCCCAAAAAACTTGAAACAAAAGGACCTATGTTTAACCAAGCATTGATTTTTTCCCCTCAGTACCCTCCATCACTCATGGCAGTCCCAGCTAACGCCAGAGCAGCACACACCTTGCATTTCCCACTCACACAGTGTTTCTTTGTCTGAGTTTCACAACAGAAACACCAGGATAAATCATTTAGTCCCAAGTCCACCTTACAAGCCTGCCAGCATCTCATCCCTACAAGGTTTTCTGCAACTATGTCTCTAGATCTGAAAAATTACATTAAAAGGAAAATCAAAATGGAAAAGGTTAACCTCAAGCCCATCAGACCTGGGGATGCTCAGAAACTCTGGATTTGATAAAGTCTACAACTCAAACTTTTTGCAAAGCCTGTCCCACTGGCCAGGCTGTGCCACATTTCCACGGTAGCTCAACAATTACTTATGTTCCCAAAAGACATGGAGGGGCCTATTACACTCAGTTTACCCCAAAAGGAACCCACTTGGCAATATGAAATCTTTCAAAAGTACCTAAAGCCAGCAGCACATGCAAAAGATTTGCAGTTTCACACAGTAGTGAAAAGACCATTTTCCCTACCAAGACAACATTATCCTGATGCTGCACAAGCAACAGACTAACTCTTGAATTTTCACATCCCAGACTGAGCCATCTGAGTCATCTCGAGGAAGGGAAGGAAAAATTCCCGTGGGTGCTATAATGAAAATATTTGCTTCTTGGGAGCAAGTCTGCAAGGGGCTGCATGGGCCTGGCAGGGAGATGCTGAGCCACAATATGCTCCAGTGATTTCCAGCTGCTGCAAGCTCCCAAGAAGCATTGGAATCAACTGACATGGCTCCTAATAGGGCAAATTTCAGCCCAAACACCCCTGGCTCTTCAGCCAAAGCCAGCACTATTTTTACCCCCCCTCCTCTCTTCCTCTATGCCATCATTAGGAGAACAAAGAAAAAAAAAATGCTATTTTTTTATATGCTCATTAAGTATAATCTGCTAAATGTTCTATGCCAATGCATAGAGCTGCCTACTATGCTAATAGAATATTTAATTGACATTTATTTGCTGACTAGTTATTTATGCTAACGTCACCCCTGCATAATCAATAGTCTCCTAAAGTCGACTTGAAAAGCACACATAAAATGCTGTACTAGGAGTCATTTGCAGTATTTAAAATAAAGAAATTCTGCAATCTATTTACATTACGTTAGTCTAAATTTGGTTTTGATGGAATAAGAGGATAAGGATTGGGCAAATAAGATATAAAATTAAAAAAATCTATATACTACTTCGGAAATATCCACAGTCTTTGACAGTACAACCTGCCAGAGAAGATTTCCGAGTTTCATTTTACTTGGCTCGAGGGTCCAGTTCTTAGCTGATGTAAAACAGCATAAGCTCAGTGAATGCCTACTGATTTTCTCCAGCCTCAAGCTCTTAGGAAGTAATATTTCAGGTGAGCCTTCAGTGAAAGAGCTAAACTGGCGCCAGATCTGCTCTCAATTATACCAGAGGAAAAGCAAACTCATCTCGGATAAGTCAGGGGAGGCGAGCCAGCAAGTCCACCCTGCCCATCTGATCCCTCTACCTGCACTATTATCACAGACCTGCAGGCATAGTTTAAGTTTTATTTCCTCTGGGATGAGATTACCAGGAAAAGTTGGCTTTGGTTAAAAAAAAAAAAAAAAAAAAAAAAAAAAAAAACAACACACCTGTGATCACATTTCCTGAGAGAGAAGCTCTGGATGCCTTCAGCTATTTTCTGAAACATTATCTCCATGTCACTCTATGAAGAGCATAGGACAAGCTTTGCGGACACAAGCAACTTCCAAGAACGATGCTGAAAGGCAAGCGCACGGGCCACATCACCACCACCACCCTCAGCTGTGCCTCTCAGAAAAGCCCCATGTGCACCTCGGGAGTCTTGAATGACACCAAATCCACACCTCAAGCAGAAAGTGACTTCTCAAGGCTTGCTCTTCTCTTTGCTCCTGTCTCACCATCTCCCTTTACTGTTCCTGTTCCCAAATCGTGTGCCCCATTTTCTCTCAATCCCACTACTTTCTGCTGTAGCCCAGCCCCAGCGCCTGTTCTAACCGCTACATCCATCAATGATTTCACCTAAGCACAAACTAAATGTGAAAATTGGCTCAGTTAAATTATTTCTTCAATTTATCTATTCATCTATCTGACATCTTGTACACCACTTGCTTGTGCAACACAGCCAACCACATTTTGACTAGGCAGAATCCAGTGAGTCCTCCTGCCGTAAGTTTTGACATCGCCAACAAGACCAATTTCTTCGCTCCCTTACACCACTGATCTCACAAAGCAGGATTTGGCTCTGTGATAGATTCAGATTATCATAGAAAAAATCCTTGCAACCAGTTGTCATTTGAAGGCAACCCAGTTTGCTGTGACACAAGTTTTATCTTCCTTTTCATCCATATCCTGCCCAGAATCAGACCCAGAATTTGGAATCTGAGTGACATTTCCCTCCTTTGACCTGGGTTTAGGGTAAAAGTGTCCTGGTTTCAGCTGAGACAGAGATAATTTTCTTTCTAGTAGCTGGTTGAGTGCTGTGTTTTGGATTTAGTATGAGAATAATGTTGATAACACACTGACGTTTTCAGTGTTGCTAGGTAGTTTTAATTTCTACACTAAATCAAGGACTTTTCAGCTTCCCACACCCTGCCAGGTGCACAAGAAGCTGGGAGAGCACAGCCAGGACAGCTGACCCAGACTGGCCAAAGGGATATTCCATACCATATAACGTCATGCTCCATATACAACTGGGGAAGCTAGCAGGGAGGTAGAATCGCTGCTCGGAAACAGACTGGGCATCAGGTTGGGGTTTTTTTCCTTTCTGCATGTGGTGAGCAATTGTATTTGTGCATCACTTGTTTTGTGGGTGGTATTATTATTATCATCATCATCCTCATTTTCCTTTGTTATTCTGTTAAACTATCCCAACCCATGAGGTTTTTTTCCATTCTCCTCCCATCCCATTGAGGGCGGGAGGAGTGAAGTGAGTGGCTGCGTGGTGCTTAGTTACCGGCTGGGGTTAAACTATTACTAACATTTAACCTGACCTGACAGACACATGAAAACCTATTTCAAATAGCAACCAAATGATGGTATTTGCCTTCACAGAAAGCCTGGGCAGGCAAAATGCTCTATGTCCACTACTCCTAGTGGCATATTTGGTGGTGAAGCTTGACAAAGCTCAGGACCATGCAAGAGGAACTCAGTTCACCCCAGGATCAGACTTTTGAGCTTTAATCCTTCTTATATGGGTGTAATAGAGAAGTAAAAGCTGCTTTCCTATACATAATTGCAGTATGATTGATCATCTTGATCACCAAATCCAGGTATAGGTGGCGTTCAAAGGTTTTACCATCTGTACCAGTTCATTGCAAAATCAAAATATAGACCTGGTTCTCTCCCCATTGTATTTCTTTACATCTCCAGTCTCCTCCGTCTCCTGGTTTACACGGCAAGCAGACTCAAACTCACCGCACAGATCTGCACACAGAAATGCCCTATTTGAATTTCCATCTGTCAATAACATTAAAGCAGAACCACTGCGGCAATTACAAGTGTACACAATAATCTTGTCGTCCAGTGTCTTTAGCGCATCCCAGAATGCATTAAGATAGTGCCAGGAGAGATTCAGCTCTGTTGGCTCAGCTGTAAATCTGCAATCTGTACAAAAACAACCAAGTGTCAATCAAAAGACGTTCCTGCTCTCCACGTGGTTCACAATGCATAATTTAGCTACTACGCTTGTCAGGTTCTCCACGCTGCTCTTCTACCCGATGGTAAATGTGTTCATGAACCCAACTGTCATCAACAAAAGAAAACAGCACATGGAAATAACAGGCTAAAGGAGGCAAGAGACCTCTTTTCCTTTCACAGTTAAAGGAATTACTAGTAAGGGAAAGTTTAGTTAGACTTTAATTTTTAATGCTCAATGGGTAAAACTTCCCAAGGGATGGAAGATGTTGAAAAAACAACCACATCAGCTCTATGCTGAGGAGGAGGATAGTGCTTGGGTAAGACATAGGAGGGGATAAAGGCTGTCCCTGGTTCCACACAGGCTAATATAATGGGGAAATTTTAACTAACTGATGGAAAGTCTAACATCCTAACCCTACAGTGCAGACAACAAATCCTACTATACCACCACAGCCTTGCCACTGTCAATGAACTTTGAAGCAAGTTGTCCTTCCTCACCTGAATTACAATTGCTGAGGGGCCTTGTCAGAAAGGATGAAAATTTCACACTCAGCTACATCAGGCAGTAGCTACCCACTGGTCTACACTACAGTTAATATGCAATAAAATAGAAATCTCTGTCCCAGGACGTGACTTTAGAGCTGATCAGTGCCAAAGCTACAGACCATAAGGACAGCTTCACACTTGCCTCAGCTAGTTCATGAATAAACATCCAATTCATTCAAATGAGTTCTATATTAACTAATTTAAATAATTTTCATTTTGCTTTGAATGGTAAACAGATCTATTCTGCCAGGATAGTTGAGTTTGCAATTCAAATTACACACCGATTTGTAATGAGAAAAATATAATTAATGGCAAAGCTTGAAGTAACTACAATTTTACTCCTTTGATTTCCTGCAGGGAAGGAGGGGGTGGAGGGTGAAGCTCACAGGCACATACGCACTCACATCGTCCTTTCATACGCCAGTACATTTTATTGCAAACTCAAGTATTTGGCTTGAGCAGTCCTATTCCAGTGCATTGCACCATAATGTCATAGGAGAACATAACATGACTTGACATTATATTCGCAGGCCCCATGATGCAATACTAACGTCACCCAATAAATAATCATGTAACAGTCTGTAAATTAAATGACTTTCTTCTATTGGGATCATAAACAATAATTATTTGGCAGCTGCCCCTTAAAAGCTCTGTGTGTGCTGAACATTAAATCAAGCTCTATTGATTTGCTAAACTGAACCGGCCCGTTTTTTCACATCTCTCTCTCATCTAATGAAATTCTTCGTCTTATCGCCCTGTGCCATTCTTGTCTGGCATCACATTTATAAGACAAGCGCCGATCAGTCCGATCTGATTCGTAAGCAGAAAGAAAGCATTGTCCCAGTGCTGGTATTTTGCCTATTAAACAAGTCCTTCTTGGCAGATTTACTTCTTAACCAAAGCCTTCAGCTCCTGATTAAAATCAAATCCTAATGACAGATAACTGGCCCTGGCCATGCTGTTTGCATGGTCTTGCCAATAGATATCCTCGTTGTAACCAAGATGTGCAGAATCAGCCCCTTAGAAAGCAGATCCATGCCATTTGAGGCTGGCTTTTGTTTCTTCCAAAGGTTTGACAATAAAATAGCGAGTAACGCTAAAAAGGCAAAAAACCTCCACAGAGCTCACAGAGAACATCACTTTCTCTGTAACTGATGCAAAGTCTGATCCTTCAAGCTTCACCAGCTAAAACTCTCAGCACTGCAATGAAGTTTGGCTTGCTAAGATACATTCATTGATCAGCAAAGCAATTAAGCACAGGACAAACTCCAGACATTTGCATACAGCAAGTCTAGTATTCACAAGCTACTTTTAAAAGCTGGTCAGAGCTCAGCTCTCCCTACAGAAGACAAGGGGCACGGTTGAAAATTCAGCTTCTACCCTTTGGTGTCCCAATGGGACACGATCTTTTCAAAACCCACCTTTGACCACAGACCAAACCCTGTGGGCAAACACCCAGAGGAGCTCTGCGATTTATGAGCACTTTTAAGACCTCTCTCTTTTCCAAGTAAGAGATGTCCTGAAGGCTCCTCCTGGGCATTCTAGATGTCTCACTCCAAAACATGACTCAAGCTCTTAAATGCTTAAATCTCTTTTGAAATTAAAACCTATGCATTTAATTTATTCTTTCTGAAAACTGTACTAAGACATATTGAACAGAGTTTATTCACTGAGAACAGGAGTGGGAGAAAAAAACAAAACAGGGAAGTTGCCCTGGTACACAGTTACATCACTCAGTCAGATGAGAAAGGAGGTATGACGCACTGCACATTTGCAGTCATTCAAGCAAGACAATTCACACGAAGTAGCCACAGCCCAAAGAGCAGATTCCAACATTTCCATGAAAAGCAGTTGCCTCCAGTTACAAAACAATCGTTATTTTCTGTTACAACAGTCGATAAGATCTCTTACCCCTTGACCCTGGCATTTTGAGATTTAGTTTACAGCACTGTACACCTTTCTGGTAACATTGATTATAATCCATGTAATACGAGGTACTTTAAGAGACCAATAAAATAAAATACCTAACCCTTCTCACATCAGTTTGATTTACTAGTGCTAAGCCAACAGATTTCTCAGCCATATTTGTCTTCAAGACTTCAATCCTCTGGTTATTCAAAAGACACGGACTAGAACAAAAAGATAAGTTTAGCTCAGAGTTCAGCACACACAAGGCAGGAACAAACACATTTCAGCTCTGATCCAAAGACCATGCCCACAGCTCACTTCTGTGGGAATTCAGGCAACACCTACACCAGGAGAAATCACACACGGCACACAAATGGCACATATACAGCTTTCAGTGGGTACATGCAACAGAAAGTAAAAGATTAACTTCAGCAGCAGAATCCCTAAATGAGAGTTTTCTTAAATGCACACACAAGCTGGAGGCTAAATATTCATATCTTCTTCCCTTGATCCAGAAAAAAAAATGGGATATGTGGCGGGAATACGTATAAGTAACAGTGACAAGTATGCCTCTGCTTGGAGCTACGCGGTAGTAAGGATACACAGCTGTTCCATTGCTGCACACAGCCAAAAAAACACCATTTTTTCTTACACACTGAAGATCAAATTGTATTATTAACAAATTGTTCCACACGCGTCATTCAGTAACATACAGCTCTTGTATTCAGCTTTTGTGCACCTAAGAGCTGATAATCAGGACATATCCTAACCTATGGTAACTAAATTTTGCTACCTTTAATCATGTGTACCTACCATTAGCATTAAAAGCTGCAAAAATCTGGCAATGGAAGGTTTGAAACTTCCAAGGCAAAACACTTGAGTGCACAGCCAACTTCTGGTTTTGGTTACACTCAAACTGATCTTATTTTAGTTTATTCTCACTCTGAATTTCACCCTTCCTTCCTACAAGAACAGGACAATTTTCTCCCCAAACTGAAAATCACAGCTTTACAATTTAGCAGTAAGTTTCCTTAAGACAGCTTCCTATAGAAAAGCTCTTTCTGTTGTTATCAACTAGGGCAAAAATGCCTTTGCTAGAGGCTGACTGGCAACTGAATCACCCACTGACCCATGGGGACCTAACCCTGACTGCATCACCCACCACCAGCTGAGGAGCCGCAGTACTCACTCCAGACCAACTGGAAGTCTGGAGATAAACCACCAGTCCAACACTAGAATGTGGCTCTAACAAAACACACAGAACTCACCATCTGGAGGCATCAGGACCTTGTTATTCTGTGTACACCAGCCAACAGGGTGAAGATCTGCTGTCATCACGTCACACCAGAAATCTGCCCTGCGGTCATCTCCATAGCCACAGTAACGAAGCAGTAAGAGCTGTCCACATGTTGTAATGATCGTAGCCACCCAGTATGTGTCCGGATTGCTCTTGTTGGCCACTTCTAATTTCATTCCTGGTTGGAAACTGCTTTGAAGGCTGATTTCAACCTTACAAAATGAGAAAGGCATGGTGTTACCTTTTGTTCTTTGCATGAAGACACCCTCCCCAGCTAAGCAAGATAATCCTGCCCTTTAAAGAGCAGTTCTGGGACAGGACGTAAGTTGATTGTCCTCCAACCACTTCCTTCCCAATCTGTCCGGGTAAGACCATTCCTACTTCACTGGCATATCATCATGCAAGGTCCCACGTGCTCCAAAGAGGCCCTCCAGCAGTGGTAACCTCAGCTGCACTACATCTAAGAGAGGACTGGTACCCGTCTTTACCTCATAAATCTCACTAATGCCTGGGAGAAAGGCAGTATAACGCTAATGAGGTTGTATTCCCCACCGCGCAGCTCTGTCAGGCAAATCACAGGACATGTGCAAGGTAGAAAGGCAGGTACTAAGCACCTCTAGGAGTTAAGTCGAACTGTAATAATTAGTCACATAACAACACTGAAGCACCTCTCAAGGCTTTACAAGCATCAAGGGCTGAATGCTGTACCAGGCAGACCAAGTAAAGCATTTCCACTAAATCCACCCACAGCAGCTCAAGCCTCAACTTCTTCACTCTCCCAGAATCCTAGTAAGTAAGGTATGACCCATTGCTGAAAGAAGCAAATGGTTTGGGTCACTGTCCTGCCATCAGATGGAGATGTCACTTCTATTTATCTCACCAGTGATGGGTTACACGTAACTTGCCTTAGGACACTGGAGATGCCAGTGCATCTCTTCAAGGACACTGCAGGGACTTCTGTTAAACACTAGGGCCTGCTGTGGGCACATCGTAACGTATCTTCCAAGGGCCAGTGGGATGTCTCTAGCTGCTGTTGTTAAAGAACAGGTGAATGCCAGTTCACTGGTTCAGGTGCCAGCTTTGTCTTCAGAAAACCATCCAAGATGTAGCCTGTTACTCCCTATGAGATACTTAAGGACAGGTTCTTACAGATTTCTTAGTACCTTATCTCCTGCTGAAACCAGAGAGATTATAAAGTCTAGTTTAAGATCATCTCTATTAACTTCTCATTTAAATGACAGGTTAAAATGCCTCTTTTACTTACAAAGATAAATATAATACGGTCTGCTTGGCCACCTGAGGACTTCTCAGACTTGGGAATGCCAAGTTGCAGAGAAAACACTGAGCTCCTTTGGGATGTCTGTAGTACTCTTATCCCACTCCAGCTTATAACACAAGTGCTGCCCAGCCAATGCCATTTATTATTTGCAGGTTCCCACACTCCACATGCCTTTACCTGTACGAGCACTTCCATCAGCATCAATGCCTGGAGTCACAGAATAGCTGAGGTTGGAAGGAATCTCTGGAGATCATCTAAGATTGAAGAAGGTCTGTGACATTCACTACTTTACTTAGTCGTAAGATTGGATCTTAGTTCTTCTGATGCTAAGGGTCCTCATTAATAATGCAGGATATGTGTTCATTTGTATTTTTTCTCCTTGTGCTCAAAAATACCAAAGTGGTATTCTGGAGGCAAGGGACTTGGGACTGGAAATCACAAAAAGCAGGGAATCAGACAGACGGATAGTATAGTCTGCTCTGACAGCTTTCAAGTTCTTAGCCAACCCAATTTTTTTGAGGATCAAGCTCCAGGTTGTGAAGCAGAGCCACTAAGGATGGTTCCCAGCACTAGCTTGCCTCACATCGACAGTCCCAGGATTGAGATACTGTGAGACATCGCAATCAGCAGGATCAACAGGATGAGGTGGGCATCTCCACACACCTAAAGACATCCTTAAGGGCTTCATGAAGCACAAAACTTTCACCTGGATCTGGTATTTGGGTCAGGACCCAGAGCAGAACCCTGGAACAAAATGGTCTCTCCAGACTGCTGTTGGACCAAGAATCAACTCTACAATGAAATTTTGGCGTTGCCCTGTAATTCTCCAGCATAGAGAATTACAGTCGTTCATCCTGCAATACTCTACTGTTGTTAAAATGGAAGCAAAATAGGAGGTGGAAGATTGTATTATTTTTTTCAGATGTAGACGAAAGAGAGGCTTTTCATCACTGCATCTCCTTACCCCTTCAAAACAAGTCAAGCAACCACCTGGAGATAAAGGTGGTTTAATGGCACGAATGCAGTCATCCAAACAGAGGCTTCTCTTAAAGTAGCAACAGGTTCTTCAGGTAGCTTTCTCACAACTACACTGTTCCCAAAGGACATCTCCACTACCAGACTCAGTGTAAAGCAACCCAGAGCATCACAACTAAAACTCCTCTCTTCATGCTGAAGATATCCACATCCTCCAGAGCCCACAGACCAGCCAAGTGAAGCTGGAGGAAGAAGAGCTGCCAATCAATGAGTAGAATGGGCTACAGTTCTCATGGGTCAGCTAGCAGGGTGAGCAGCACCATCCTCGGGGGACTTGCAGCTGAGGACAGAGAACCACCATGACTTTTCACGGTTCGACTCAAATGAAGGCATCATAACACCTTCCCACTAGACCTCAACAGCTCTGACAGCACAGTCTTGTGATGGAATGACAACGATGTCCCAGAAAAATCTACCGATGCAGCCACGCCCTTGACTATGGTGAAGAACTCATACACCAGATTGATTTCTGTCCCATGTCCCCATGTGACATCACACACGTGGAGCTGAATAGAAGAGGTTAAACAACTTGTAATGGATGGAGAAGCTGGTCCCAGACAACAATATCCTTGACTGTGATGGGCTCTGCCTGGAGATGGAGTCCTTTTTATAAAGCATGCTCTGATCTTCTTCATCAGGCAAGATATTAGAGATTTCAAATGCTACTTGCACTAACATGGACCAGAGCCACAGACTATGCTGCAACTACCATGCTTGTCTACATGAGCCACGTTCACCCAAGAAAAGCATCACCTACCCAAGTACTTGGTTCTCATGCTCCTGTGACATCACCTCCAGGCAGGAGGCTGAGAGATGGTTTCCTATGGGCCATGCTGGGCTCTAGTGCTGAGTGAATCTGCTAGTCAGTAAACCATGCATTAAGAGGAGAGCTTTGGAGAAATAAGGCATTCTTGTGAGATGAATCTCTATAAGTTGGGATGGACAGCAACGAATAAATAAGGAGAAGGAAAAATAGATTAAGAAAAAAAAAAAAAAAAAGAGTGCATTATAAGCAAAAGTAGAGCACTATAAGCCCTGAAAAATGGAAAATTTGAACCCAAGGCAGAGGCTAAGGCAGTGGCGTAGACAGAGTGCTCCGAGCTGTGGATGCAGATGATACAAACACACCAAGTTCACCTAACACCAGCTGGGGAGGCATTCCTACACAGGTTGCTGCATGCAGAGAAAGACAATTTCTCCCCAAAATGGTCAGACTCCACTTCTGGTTTTCAGGGGGTCCCTGAAGAACTGAAGAGGGAGCTCACAGAACGCCAGCAAGCTCAGACGAAGCACGTACGTGTTTGAAGGAGGTGTGGGGAGCAGCGCTGGCTCCTGTTTCCTCCAGGAACTCGTCCCAGTTGAAGTCTGTGTCCTCAATGCTGGATCCTTCATCTGTTCAAAAAAAAAAAAAAAAAAAAAAGTAGTAAAGGAAAAAAAAGCAGCCTAAAACACAGCCAAAGAAGGCAAAAGTAGTGACAAAGAGTTCAGGGTGAGAATAGCAACCAGTATAAACATCAACACAAGAGGAAACAGAAAGCTTGTTTTAAAGATCTGCACTTATCTGTTTTGACCAGCTCTTTCAGTAGATTTTGGGACTTCAGCAACCAACACTCTGAGACCAGAAATGACTCTGCTTTCATGGCAGTGGGGGAACAAACCCATCATACTGCAACAGGCACCTGTGCTCTTTTATTTTGTATTTGATGACTCTTGCACTGCAAGGGAAGTTACTGCCTGTTTGTTATCACAAGGGTGCAATGGTCTTGCCCGTGCCCCAAAATCAGGTCACCCAGCACTGTTAATTGCAGCAGTGCCCTAGTGATAATATTAGAAGCTGCTTCCCTTGGCTGAGCAGTGTGTAGACCAAACACTCCAACCCTCGGAGCTGGGGAGCCCCAGTTTCGGTCCTGCCACCCTTTCTCTCCCTCCTCAGCATCCCTCCACCCAGGAATTTCAGATGAGACCCCCACACCTCCCTCTTTCCCCAAAACTACAGCTGTTTTCCCCAAAATCCCCCAGCACCTCTCACCAGACTACTATTGCCTTCTTGCTCCCTGCACTTGTCCTTACCCCATTTCAGATTTGGGGCTCTACATCATGCCTCTCCCATGCACACCACTGTCCCACACAATCCTTCCCCACAGCAAACGACTTGACATTATTTCTCTTTTTTTTTTTTTTTTTTTTTTTATAACTGCACTGAGGAGAGCAGAGCTGGGGCCTCAAACCATCGCTGAAACACACACAGCAATAATTAAAAATAAATCTTCTTTCACTTACAGAAAATCAGCCAAATCTGATTGTTTTCATTTTGTTCCCAAGCAATCTCGCAAACCCAGTTTCATCCCCAGAGCAAAAATATTTACAGTCTAGCAATGAGCTCTTTGCAATAAGCATTTATCAGGCAAACTCTGCAAGACCCTTACCTGCCCAAACATTCATCAGGGTGGTCATGATGTAATTAAAGTGACTCATGACAAACTGAATTAAGAAACCTCCCCAGACAGTTTTATGAAGAAAACGGCAGGGTTAATTTATTGCAATTATTGCTACAGGTCTCCAGTTTTCAGGACCAGAAAATTATGTTGTGCAATGGGAATCTCTCATTATTAAAAGGGGAAGACATAGGTTTTTATTTGCTGCCTAAGGAGCCAGACATAGATAGGTGAGGGGAAAAAGGTGGATCAGAAGAGGGTTTTTGAGACAGAGCTGGCGGAGGGTAAAGATCCATCTGGGAGTTCAAAGAGGAGCGCTGAGCTGTCATCGCTCTTAAACACTTAGCACACTTCTACATCAAGTCTAAGGTCTGACTCCCTGCCTTAAACTCAATTAAATATGAAGATGTAAATCAACATTTACACCCATGATAAAACAGCTACCAGATGACTTTTCAACCCAGCGAGACAAGAAATAACCCAACTCCATGACTGCAACCTGAAAATAGACAAATTCAATGCAGAATAAGGGATGGGCCTTGTTTTGTTTCTTGCAATCATTGCAAAAATCTCCAGGCATAGAAACTGACTCTGAGATATTTGACCCAAAATGAGGGGTTTGTTCATTCTTGACTGAAAGATAAGACACAGCTTAACCACAAGGTAGGAGCTCGGTGTAAATACTGCTAAGTTTCCCTCATCTCTATCATGCAGGCAGGCAACTTATACTAGCAGGGAAATTTTTCAGCCTTAATGTCTGCAACCTCATGGAGTTAATGTTTTAGAGAAGAGCCAGGTCCAGAAATTTCAGAGGACGAGCCTCTAAAATAAAGTATCTTAGTCCACAAGTAAATGGGCAGATATGGTTATCCATCTCAGGCTTAAAATTACTCCAGTGCTTAAGCAACCTTCTACCCTGAGCACAACCAATCTCTGTCCCACCAGAAGTCAGCAACATCTGACATGAAAAGCAAAAGGTGAAAAGCTAAAAGTGCATCCTCTCTGCCGGGTTGCTCCCCACATCTGCATCCAACTGTGCTTGTGGTGTTGGGATGGGCTGCTCAACAACCTCAAGGACATCTTCACCTCAGGACAGTTAACATGGGCAAGTCATTTCCAGGTCAGCCCTAGGCTCTCTTCTCTTCTGCTCAGATACTTCTACTTCAGAGCATGAGGCATTTCCCTCAGCCCATGATGCTCTATGTATATTCTCAGGTTTTACTACTGCTTTTTACTCTAGCCTGCTGGGTGAGTCCAGACAAGTATCTCCTTTTCTCCAGCCTTCCTCAGTAGTCTTATGGGAAGGAGTCATTCCACAGAGCAGAGGGAGCAGGGATTTTTAGGCAGTTCAGTATATAAACTCCAGCCCTTGCAGGGAGGAATGTCCCCAGGGCAACAAAATCTTCTCCAGAACTTGCCAACAGCACATTAATTGCGTTAGCACTAGAGATGCTAGTTACGGATGCAACAAGTCCTCCTGTACTTCATAATCTTATTACCCATGACCTACTCTACCCCATGCCAACACAGACTCACAACAGCACCTGTTTAAAAAAATATCACCCAGATCACTCCTTTCTAAACCCAAATAGAGAGACTCTAAGGCCCCAGGGGTAGGCAGTGTGAGAGCTGCAACCTTCCTTCCCTGTCAATTCTTTTCTCTCCAACACATCACAAGTCTGACTCCTCTACCGTGTTTTATCTGCAGACTTTATCAGGAAATTACTTTTACAAGGTCTGTAAAAATAATGTCAGAGTACTCATTTATCATGGTATCAGTGTTTTATTTTGCTTCGTTTTATCACAAAGGATTTTGAAGGGACTGTAAGTCTTCAAAATGTTTTTTTATGGACTTTGTTCCCTTCTGGCAGGGGGGCATCCGGAGCAGAGACAGCACGGCCCGGGGATGAGACCAGCCCAAGGGACCCAACCCCATCCGTGCACATAATGGGCCTGTACACAAGTCTCCACATCCATCAGAAAAGCCCTACTGATGAGGAGAAGAGGACACCTCTTCCCGACCTCTCTCAACTGCCTGGAGATCCCCCGATTAAAATGCAGATAGAGAAACACAAAGTCTCTCTTAATATACAGCAACGAAGATCGTGCCCACTTGAGAAGCGGTTATCACAAAGCTGATCTGTTCATCGCTCAAGTCACGCGCTCCAAGAACAAAGTCCTGGCTCTGCTGGAAAGCTGCAAAACCCCAGGTGCCAGCACTTCACAGAGTGCCCTGCGAGATGACAAATTTGGCATTAGGCCTATTTTACATATCAGCTCCCTTTCCAATTATTGGTACTTAGGCCCAGTGCTCGCTCTTAATGAAAGAGTCAAGGCTGGCTAGCCGACAATACGGTGATGTATAAACAAGCCCAGGACGGCAAATAAAATCAACAAGTCATTATCTGTGAGCCTCTCAATGGCTTTAAAGTGCTTACACACTGACACTATAAAAATGCAACTGTTCCAGCTGTTAACAGCCTCCTGGGATGCTTGGCTATAGGAAATAAAGGGGATAAAAGACCCAAAATGTGTGGCTCCAGAAACACAGATTTTTTTTTCCCCAGGCTTCACTGAAGGAGAACGTATTTGTGGCAAATTGTTTAGCCATCTTATTTATAGGCACACAGACACATTCGTGATTTTTTGCATGAACAGACAATTGAAATGCTTTAGTAGTTAACACACCAAGCAAGGGTTGGGGGGAAACCTGATCAACCAAAAACCTCCTGTGTGGCCTTGGGACAGTCAGCGAGATCCATACCCCCAAAGAAATTTAGGCAACACAGGCCACTTCTTCTCATTCCAAAACCAGTGTCTATGGTTGGTCAACTGAGTCTCATCCTAGAAGCACCTACCTCTCTCCCATGGATATAAATGGATCCAATGGTGACTAGATTAGGCTGCAGGTGTTCACTCTGGAAATAACTGAATTAGCCCTCAAGAGAAGGCTCTGCATCATGTGAGCAACAAGGATTGAGATGTTCCTCACTGCCCCAGCCAGCGTTAGTTTTCTTCATCCTCAGTGGGGACAATAAGGCAGCTCCAGATAGCAACTCAACCCAAAGGCAACCCAGCACCTGTGTTAAAATGGGATGACTTGCTTTCTGGAGCCGCATCTGTCTTCACTGGTGATACAGGCAGCATCAGATGAGTAGGTTTTGTAAGGTGTTTTAAAACACCTCAGTTCCAGACTCAGATGTTTAACTCTAGACGACCCTCAGGGCTCATCTCTATGAGTCACATTACAGAAGGGAGGATCTTTCTCTCTCATGTGTATAGAAGAACCCAGGGCAATATTTATGTTCTCACCTAAGGTAACACAGAAGTGTTTCACTTCCTTTAGATGGGATGAATCAAGGTTTCTCACCACAATCCCTCCATACCCACAAATCCTCCCCTTCACACAGAGACAATGCACTTTTCCTGTATGCTTTGCCTGCTCATGGATGCCTAGAAAAATCCATTAGGAGAGGGCAACCATCTGTGATTCCCCACCAGGTAAGCTGCTATTATCCAACTATTTCTGGTTCAGGGGTTTCCTTGAGACAAACATGGTTACTACGCAGTTAGAAAGCTGTGTCTTTCTTCCATAAGCACGTCCAATTTCCTTTTGAAGCCATCTGAAACAACCAGAACTACTGCATATACCATGGGAAAAAAAAAAAACAAAACTTTGGCTAGGCTAACAACGCCACAGCACAGGAAAGTTTGCACCTCTCTGCGTCCCACTTAACATGCAGAGTTTAAGAGCCCAGATGAATCTATAAGCATCATGGCAAGACCAATTGGACTAGCCCACACCTCAAACACATCTTCAGTGCAATACAGCCAGTTTGCATTTTTTATAAGACATCCCTCTCATTTTTCCCTATCCTTGCTGACCTCTTGAAAGCCCACCTGCACTTCCATCTCAACTGCACAAGCTAATGCAGTTGTTTGCTAAGAGCCTGCCTAGGTGGGCACTGGCAACCTGCAGGCCAGATGTGCCACCCTCGTTTATTATTGTCATGGCAAAAGTTGCTAAAGATGGTTGCATTGCACAAGTGGCTGTGCAAAACAGCCCATCCTCACCTTAAAAAGCTTACAAAGTCACCTCAAGGACCACAGCTCATAGTTTAACTGGCATGGTCTTAGATCGCTGTGAGTCTTCTCCCCACAACTCATTACTGAATGTAGCAAGGACTCAAAGGCTGGTCACAGCTTTCCAATGTTTGGTGTCCAGGGACATATGAAAATCACAGTCACTACAAGAAGTGAAGAAACTAAAGGCTGGGTGGCAAATCTTCTGAGGTTCTGGGGGAGAAACAGTGAAAAGCACACCAAAGACACAGCTCTGCAGAGGACTTCAGCACAGCACTGACCAATAAAGCACAAACACCGGAGAGAAAAGATACAAAAGGCACCGACAGGAAAGTATGCAGAGTTTTTAAGCGGTCACCCCAACACTGCTTCTGTTGCATTCAAGTCATCTTGAATCAGTGATTCACCACTGGTGAGGGTACCTATTTCCATGGAAGTAGACTTTAGGCAGCCCTTTAGGAGACCTACCTGAAAGTACAGACTTTCATCTGCCATTTACATCTTAGGATCCTTTTGTCAAGGATAGCTCTTACAGAAATGCAAGCGAGTTCTGGAAAAGCATTCAAGCCCATGAGCACCAACACAAGTACCACAATGTGAAAACAAACCCTTTTGTACACATTAACTGACTGATAGGTCAATGTTGTTCTCCCTAAGTTCATCAGTTGAGCTCTCCTATGCAATCACAGAGCAAGGATGAAGTTACAAGTGATAGCTGAGCCAAATTAACAATTCAGTGCCACCAGGAGAGGTCCCATTGCCAGCAGTATGTGCTCTGGCCCTCCCTCTTCCCCCAGTCAGTTCAATTCACAAAGCTGTCAGATAATTATTCACTTTTTTTTCTTGATTACCTTTCTGCTGCATTAGTGAGTTGATGAGTAGCAGAGGTGGTACAAGAGAAGAGATTTGGCATCAGAGAGAAAGCAGATGGGGTCTACCCATAATGTGCAACTTCACCATAAGACACAGTCTCCTCCTGTTAAGGCTAGATATGGGAAGTTGAAGCACCTATTCCAGCAGAAATCACCAGAAGCTAGCACTTATTTTTCTGTATCTGCCATGACGATGCCCAAATTTAGCGCAGTGAATCCTCACCTGAAGATGCCCATCCCAGAGCATCCAGTCATACCCATGAGCACAAGGACAACACGTGACCAGCTCTCCGCTGGCTGGTCTAATGTTTGTGAAGCCCTCTCACCTGAAGCACTCAAAAAAATTATGGAAAAAATGAGGGTGAAGGTCAAAACAAAGGAGAAATGCTGTAATTTCTGAATGTTCATTTTCTCTCTTTGACCACAAAACTTTAACAAAATAAAAAAGGGTGGGGAAACTGTAAGAACACAATATGATGTCCTGGGAAAGGTTTTCCATTTTTTTTTCTTGTTTAAATTTTGAATAACTGCTACATGCTGTAGAAGACACCCAGAAGAAGAAAAGCTCAAATTTCCCAACCCATCAGCCACAGGACACAGTTCGATCCATAAGACTCCAAAAAGGCCTTCAAGCTGTACAACCATTCCCAATGCTCCTCTGGCAACATGGCTGTCCCCACCTCTAACGGTGATCAGCTGGAGGGCTGTAACAGTGAAGACAACCCACAGGGGTGAAGGAGAGCTCACCTGAATCAAACTGCTCCCTGTTGCCATTGGCTGGGCTCTGACCTTTCTCTGGGGTGAGATGCTGGGTCTCTTGCATGGTGGTGATAAAAGAAGCCCTTGTCTCCATGGTTCAGAGGAAGAGTCCTTGCCTTCCTAATTCATCCTGCAGCAGGGAGTACCTAGAGGACAAGCTAAAAGAAAAAGAAAAAAAAAGTGAGTTCTACCTACACCAACCCATTCCCTCAGCCTTTCAAGTTATCCCATGCTGATTGTAACTCTTCAATCCTACTCTCTCCTCCAAGGTAAAGCTAGAGTTGGATGAGGAACCACAACAAAAGACATCTCCCCTTAGTGGTAATAATATCAAAGCAGCAATAACAACAATAACAATATATGAGATAATGAGGTAATAAACCACATCCACAGTATTCAACACAAAGGATTCACATCTCAAAGTTCAGTCCAGCTCCCTGTATCACAAGCAGAGAGGGAAGGACCAGCCCATAAGCTAGCACAACCCAAGCCAAAAAAAAAAAAAAAAGGCACCCAAGAAAGGCCAATTCAACCATCCTCCAACAAGTCTAGGTCTTGGCATCCACCTTTTTGATGGCTAACACTATGTGAGCTATATCTTGCTCCATAAATATTCAAACTGCTGAAGGGGAATATTTGTAATAATGAAACAGAGGAAACACTGAAGGAACAATACTTGGGAGAGAATGGAATAACTCTAGAAAATAAAGATCAGCATGCAAAATGCAGATACCCTAATGAAACAGGGTTGGCTGCAACTGTTTTTCAAATGAAGACTGACCTAAGGTAACTACACCACTTAGTACTATGCAGGGTAGCAAATATGAACTCAGGTGTAGATTGGGTTATGCTGGCAGAGGACATTCTTCTAGAAGGAATGACCATAGTAAATACAAAGTGGAATAAAAACACGCAGAGATGAAAAATGATATGAGAAAGGGAATACAGACTGACTAGATCTTGAATCAGACACCAGGCTAAATGAGAACTATATTTCTAGCTGCAGTAAGCCACCAGACAAGCAATACCCAGAGATACGCCCTTAGGAGTAGATTAAAAAGAACTCCAAAGTGAGCTACTCGGTAAAACTCTCCGAGATGGTGATGAATTACAAGGTGTCAAAGGAGGACTGAAAAAGAGAAACCGAGAGCTCGGGTTATGGGCACAGAGGGAACCAGCTATTCACACAAGATATGCTAAAGCAAAGACAGATAGTAGGGAAGGCGTGTGTCTAGAATATACGATGTGGAGGACTGGAACCCCTTATTAGTGGCTTAATCCAAGACTTGCATGACAGAGAGGACTATGCTGGCAGCAACGATGCCAAATGCCCTGCAAGAAACGTGACAAAAAGTAGGAAAAAAGTTTGCTGCAAGAGGCCAGGCGAAGCAGGAGGTAATAAGATTGTAAAAATATTACAGGATTTTTTCAACTTTTACTACTCAGGAAGCATATTCAGGAAGACCAGATATGGTGGTTATAAAATAGAAAGAGGGAGAGTGCTCTGTCATAGATTTTTTTGTTCCCAGTTTTTAAGGCTGTTCCAATGAAAACTGCGAGGAAGAAATGGACATGTGTGAGCAGTTACAGGAGGAACTGAAAAAGATGACGAGCACGTCAAGTGAAAGTGTGATATCCATTAACTGAACCATGGTGGGACTGTGCTGGAGCGATCACAACAGCATTGTGGTGACTGCAATTAAACCATGTTAAACCCATGGGTGTTTCACAAATCATCGCCGGTAGAAGCAAGTTACCAAGGCAGGTGATGCAACACCCAGTTGAAGGTTCTTTGGGCAAAGTTAGACCCCCACCAGCAATTTGTGTTCCCCACCCCAAAGGAACCTGTTAATGAAAGCAAAAAAATAAAATATTTCTTTAAAAAGGAGACCATAAACCAATTCAGAGCAATATGCTTGTTGGTCTCTTTGCAAAGTGCTTAGTATACTTCGAGCACTCCTTAAATAATAATAATCACTCCCCCACTGCGATGGCCACTACAGCACTTCATCTTTATTCTTTGTTGACATGAGACTTGCTAATGAATTAAGTGTATATAATACTATGAGTATTTTGAGTGCAGCTAACCTCAGAACGTATGTATCACTCATCCCCAGTGTATATTAAGTTTCAATTAACTACGAAACTAGAAGCAATCAGTCTACTCAAAGTCAAAAAACACTTCTCCTTTGGTAGAGAATACTTCCGTAAATATCATTAATAATAAATTGGTTAAGTATCAGGATTTTACATCAAACTTGTTAAATGTGAGAGGAGGAGAGGTGTCAGCTGAAGCTAAACCTTGGGTGGATTCAGCTGTTTTCATTTTTGTCTAGGATCAGACAATGATGGAAGGTAATCTGGGTCTATTAAAAAAACTTCCAAAGGATGGAGAGAAACAGAGAGATCAATTTAAACATAACATATCAATCATCTTAAACAGAACTCAGGGGTAACAACATAAATACCAAGAAGAAAGATAAGCCTCTTGGTAGTGTAGTGAAGTCTTGTAATGCTCCTATGATGCTGATAAAACAAAGTTATGAGTTGATAAAAATCTGAAGGTGTCCAATCAGATGATGGCAGTATTTGCTGTTTCTGATGCAGTCAAGCCCCAAATCTGTCACCCGACCCATGACAAAGGCCCATTCCCCCTGGGTCAGGGAATTTCCAACAGAAATGGAAGACAGGTGGGAAAACCAGCAGGAACCTGCCCGAGGTGTCTGCAACACAACTGGGATCCATCCTCAGTGGCCACATCAGGGGCTGGGTTTGAGCCCATGCTGATTAAAAGGGGGCAATGCAGAATCTCTTAGCCAGATTTAGCAACATCAATAACATTTTTGTTTGTTTAACTCTATTTTAGTGTAATTTTTGCTTAAGCTGTGGACAACTTACTGTTTTTGAAATGTCATGTCTAAAGCATCCACATCCCAAGAAAACTGGATCTGTCAGAGGCTACAGCTTATCTTCTTATTTTGGGAATAACTAGTTTACCATTTATGGTAGGAGAGCATTTAAGTATTTTCCCAATACTATGTGACAATAAGACCAAACTCTTATGCAAACATAGGCTTCAAGATAGCTCTGAGCCTTCGTGTTGATATAACTAACTAGCAAAGAAAGCTGACATAGGGTATTAATTTTTCACTTCTTATTAATTGCTGCTAATTAACACTTCAAACAGAGTCCCCAGCCATACTGTTAACAGTAGCATGCTGACTGGCCTGCAATCATCAACATTAAACAAGCAGCACACACCGCTGTACTCTGATTTCCCTGTCAGTCTGAAGAAACGTGTGTCCACTGGAAACCAAATTCAGGACCACAAGCCACATCACCAGCCTGTAAACCAGGGGATGGGAAACAACAGCAAAAGAGGCTCAAGGTGACACTATACTAGGCAGAACACAAAGAAAAATATTATGAAATGCATTTGAAAGAGCAGGGAGGGGGGAAATTCCCTGGTTTCAGATCCCTTGTTCATTGTTTCTGTACAGTGGTGGTTCAAACCGACCTGATTCTTTCCCCACGCAGCTCCTATTCCCCTGGTATTTAACTCAGATCTATACTCTGAATTCACAGGCAGAAAAAGCCAGCCAGTATAAAAAAGAATCTCTCTTATTTCCTCCTTCTCATGGCTGTCAGTCTCAGCCGCACCATTATCACAAACACGCTGCCTTGTCATCTCTATCAATATTGGCTCTTTGTGTAAGTGTCGGTGTGGGCTTTCTTGCACCATTTTACATTTCTCACCTCCTGTCGACTCCACCCTGTTTTGCCTTCCTTTGGAGTAAAACCCTGTAGGGTGAGGACCCCTACACACAAATCCAGCGCTCTTGGGCTCTCCCTTAGAGTTAATCCTGAAAAACTTACCTTCTCCCTCCAATATCTGCTTGGTTAATTGGGATTGACACAAAAAAGGCAGGCTACTGGAACAGAGGATGTAAAAAAAGATCCTACATCCTTGAAACCTCCTGCCTGGGAAGTGCATCAGTTGTGCCAACATACCACTGAGTCCTGAAAGGTGGAGAAACAGGAATCTCCCTGCTTTCCCAACAATCTGGCCCCTGCCTCCAAAATTCAGTAACATTCATTGACTTGAGATGGCATCATCTCTCAGTAAGGAGCCACCTGATGAGTACAGCAGGGTTGCAGTAAGGGCTGCCAGCATGACCCCGTGTCTTGGTGAAGAGCCCCTACCAGGGATGTGGCGGGTGGGAGGCTGGGTCCACGGGCAGCTCCAGGACTCACCGCATTTCCAGAGCTCAACCTCAGGTATGTTGGGAAAGAATCCACATTTCTTTTTCCAGCTAAGTTGAAAGGAAGCTGAATAGGGGTGGCCCCAGTAGACCCTGATGGTGAATGCATCTGCCAGTTTCACGCAGTATCCCCAAAGTCAGGTGCTACCATCTGCAATTTCAGGTAGCCTTTACTATCTTCAAGTCTTTTGCAGTACCATGAGCCACTGCAAAGTGATCAAGGAAACCATTTTGATGAGACCAGATCCACCTGCCTGAACAATCAGGAAACTGCAGCAATTGGTGCTGAGGCTCTCAGGAAGCAGGCCAGGACTGTGCTGAAACCTGCCCTGCCTCAACCTGATCCCAGAGCTGAGATGGTCACTCCAGTTGTCTTCTTTTCCATCCCACTTCCAGAACACATCAGTTTTTATGTCCCTGCTAACTTCCTTCCCTTCCCCCCTGGCTGGTAAAATGGGGGCATCTAGGCCTGAGTAGATGGAGTAAAAGCTTAGGTAGGACACAGGTGATACCAGACCAGGTTCTGCCTCCATTGTTAACTTCACCTTGGGGTTTTCCAGCACAGAAAATCCCCATGAAACAGCACTACAAGAAACGATGCCCACCCAGGGGGGATTTGCCTCACCTAGTCAACCAGTTGCAGCTAACCAAAAGAAAGCATCTCCAAAAGGCTATTTGTGTGGTCTAAGTCAGACACTCAATGGTCGGATGAGATGAACAACCCTCAGAACATGCCTGTCCAGGCACTGCATCTGCTAAGATTTTAGATTTAAGATTTTAGACACCCAGGTTTGCCAGCAAACAAACTGAAGAAGTGAGATGCTCAGACACCATATGGCACTGGCCTTGTACATGGAGCAGCATGAACACGGACTCGGCACCCTGGGACTGTGTCTAGGAGGCATGTGAGCTGGCCACAACAAGACTGATCTGGAATTATGCTCTTAGGTGACCCACCAAAGCATCTCCTCACACACAGGACACAATATGAGACCAGGCATCACCTAGGAGTCAGGGCAAAAAATACCAAGTTGATATCCTGCCCACCCTCAAGCACTCTTCTGCACATCATTTCCTTTCTCCTTTAGGACTCTGCCCTTCATCAGGAGGGTCTGACCCAGCACTGTGCTGCTACAATCCTTCTGGTTGCCTCCGTTGCCTGCTAGGCTGGAGATACCCATATCCCAGTAGATCCCAGCCCCAGAAAACACTGAAATCAGTCTTCCCAGTATCCACACTGTAAATCACAACACACGCAACCTCTGATTTTTACAGCTCAAGTCAACAGTGTTTCCTTCTGGGTCTAAAAGTCTGGATCTTCATTCCTTGCTTCAAGCAATTTGGGTGATCTTTTTCATTGCTCAGAGACCACCCCCAAGAGCATGCAGGCAAAGTAAGGCAATAAACGCAGTCTCCAGCTCCCCCAAAACCTAGTTCAAGGGCAATGCTGCAAATCATTGCATTGTATTTAACACGAGGATACACAGGTCCAACACTGCGGCTGAGAAGAAAGTCTGCTCCTCTAGGCAGAGGTCCCTAAATAAAACCATACTTCAGGCAGGATTGCTAGTGGCAGCATGCCACAATATTTACACCCCCTGAGCATCTGCACAACGCAAATGGAGGCTCATTTGGAAGGGCTATTGAACACATCAAGGAACAGCTTTCACCTCCTAGAGAAAGAGCCTGTCTCTTCTCAAACAAAGTACCAGTTGGAAACCTTTTAGGCATCACTTCTTCCAAATTCCTGTCCTTTTTTTAATTATTATTATTTATTTGAGAGCTTCACCCACCAAATGTTTTCACTTATATCAAGTGACAATTTCTCTTTCATATTGAACACCCCATAGGATTTTATTAGGGGCAAATTACTGCTTTGAACAGCGCTGTGTTGGTTCAGATGTACTCTGGGGTGGAAGAAACAAATCCCATCTAATATGGAAAACTAGGAATGTTCACAATATTCAAATATATAAAAAACAGCTGAATGGGGAAAGAGTATAACTTGTTTTCCACGTTCTCAGTGGATTGCAGAGGCAGGCTTGGGTCTAAACTGCAGGAGGGGACATTTGATTTGGGCATGAGAAGAAACTGCTACTAATGAATCTGGTGAAGAAGTGGGATAGACTGTGGGAAGAGCACAGAACCTTGCTTTTTTGAGGGGTTAGGATGCTGATATGTTCAGAAACAGATCTTGGTACAGTAAATCCTGCTCTCAGATAAGAGATGGTCTGTACAAGCTATGCAGGTCCCTTCCAGCCCTCCTGCTCCAGCCACTCAAGAGGGCTGATCTTTCTGCTCTTGAAGTCAAGCATCAGTATCATTTATGCAGCAGCACAGAAAATAAGTGACTAAGCCTGGAGGGAAAACATGCAAAAATGGGAAACTAGAGGAACCATCAGAGCAGGGACAGTCTGGATTGTCTATCTTGAAGGGGAAGAAGGACAAGAACCAAACTTCTCTGAAGAATCATGATGGAAAAAGGATCACGCGAGGTGGTGACAACCCTCCATAACTCAGCAGGTCCTTGCTCTCCTCTCTTCTTGCACTGGTGGCATAAAAATGATGAGGCGTTTGGCAACAGAGACAAACCTGTTTCACAAAGCAATTTTCTCATCCTCCCTACCTGGCACACCCCAGAATCTACAATACACACAGAGATAAATAGTGGTAAGATAAGATAACAGAAAGTAAAATAAACCTAATTAGAGAAACTAACTTGTTTACAGCAAAAAGCCCTGCAGTATTAGGCAAGGGGGAAAAAAAAAAACCAAAACAAAACAAAAGAAAAAAAACAGATGACAAGCAGGCACACAGATGTCTGACTTTAGGTACGCATCCTACCCTTAGCTGCCCTATGTGTAAATACAACCTAAGGACCTAGAGCTGGACTTAAAGCAAAAACCTGCCACAAACTTCACTGAGGAGTAGATCAAACCTTTACAATTAAAAGCACTTTTTTCATTAAATTTCCCTTCACCTGACTGAGCAGGATGTTTTATAACCAAGGGCTATAAGGCATTGCTGCCACATAACCCTGCCATCACCGCTGCTATCCCTGGAAGATTCGGAAGACCAAATCAGTATCCCTGATGCCCTTTATAACAGGTAAAAAAACTACAGGGAAGAAGCACACTGGTAACATCAACCATCTGCAATGCCCTGTCTTCTCCTGCCTCCGTGTTTGAAACGGAGCTGAAACGAGGAAGCATTTTAGATGGGTAACTTCAACACACACAGCTGCTTATCATTCTGAAACATCTTATCTGATGCTTATCATCTAAATACACCAGCCACATGAACAACAACAAAAAAAAAAATCAGTCCGACCCCCTGAACAGGACCAATCAGCCAAGCGATAGAAGTCACCCAGCAGGAAACACAAAACATTGTTTTCATGGACTTAATTTAGGGCCCAATTCAGAAGCCCCTCATCAGCCAAACCTCCCATCGCCTGGGGCAATCAGTTCTGCCTTCTATGTTGCGGTGCTTTGCAGCAGTCAGATCCATTTTGAAAAAAAAAAAAAAATACAAGATGCAAACCAGAATCCAGGAAACATCTGCCATCTGATTCCAACACTTTTTAGGAAAAATGACATTTTAGGTCTTGGCACTGGTTCATTTAAACAGCACAGCTGATCAGCACTTGGGCTTAGTCCTACATGCGCTTACATCCCTCTCAGCTTCACTGACTGGCAGGATTTGCCAAAAAAACCCAAAACCCAGAAGATCCGGCCCTTGCAAGCCATCTCCTGCCACCCCTCGGTACAACAGCAGGAAGAGGAGGACCTTTCCTTTCACAAGGGCGTGTGAGGGCAGCCAGCAGACCCCTGCCAAGGTCTATCCAGAACTAAATTCCACAAGACATTTTAACTCAGAGTTGTGCAAGTCACATTTATGGGGTTAATTACACCTCATTTCTCCAAGAAAAAACAAACTGAATTCCCTTTCATTCCACAAGTGGCCTCTAAGAGATGCCATGGTGAACATGCGAGCTGCTGCAGGACATGCAGGTTTAATGCCCCACCATCACCCATACAACGGTGCATTGTGGAGCCTGGTCTTACACCTGCACCTTGCTCAAAATACCTTCCAAGAAACAGTTAAATACTATTTCTTTTTGTCCTTTCTTTAAAAGGATATTTTTAATTTAAAGCAATAGCTTTTCTGGATGCAAAGTCCCAGCAAGGGACTTTTGACTCCTTAGACTGTAAGGATCCTCAGCCCATGGTCTTCTTGTCTGCTCTCCCACACTGCAGGGGCAAGGATATTGTCACCTCCTGGATATTAGTGGAGGGAATTCATCCTCCTTGCCAAGCAAATAAATGCAAAACTTTCCAATAACATATTCAAACTGGGTCTCAGGACTTTACCCAAGAAAACAGGACTCCCTTGCACAATCCACACAGTGATGTTAAGAGTATTAATCATGAAAGCAAGAATCATGAGTGAAAGTAAAAATAGCAAGGATTCTGCACGTATCTTTTTTTAAGCCTCACACCTACTCAGAAATGATCTCTCGGTCAGCTGTCAAGAACTACTTGAGTTTTTTCTTTCTTTTTGCTACTATTTAATTTTAGAGCAAACGCTTCTGATTCATAAAAATTGAGTAACTGTGAACACATTTTCCAAACCAGCCCTCTCAAGAATGCTTTGTTTAGGTCTTGTAAAAGGCCAATCTCAAAATAAACTTTTTCAGGAGGTTTTTAAATGTCAGTGAGAGAGCCTTTGCGCATATTTCTGCATTCCCCTATTTTGCAACCCAAACATTTTTAATCACTGTAGAAGTCATACCTGAGACACAGAAAATAAAGAGAAATCTTCTGGCAGAAAACCCATAGGATGGATTTGACTGGTTTCATCAGAGATGAGAGTCACGCAACGATCGACAGTTTCAAATGATGAGATTTAAATATTGACAAGGTACAATCTGCTACTCTAATCCTAAAAAAAACTGCCCCCAGGTACCAGCACATTATAATGATACAACAAACTCAGTATTTAGAAATAGCATCACTATTAACAGCCACTGCATTTCATTTTCAGCACTGAGGAGCCTGTTGCACCAGTTGATATACTCTGCATGTGCCAATATTCACAGTAATGAAAGACCTCTGACACCTCTATTGCCTTCAGGTCATCTAAAACATGTCCCCTGGGGTCAACACGTTAATTTTCTCAGCGCACCTTCAGCAACACGCCTCTGACTCCTCTGGCTCGGGTTTTGGCTACTTGTCCCAGGTTTTGGAGCTTTCCACAACTCCTTTACTTTGTCACCTGGACACAGTCAGGGACCAGTCAACTCCTGCAACCACCACCACCACCCTTGAAAACCTCCTCAGATGCTCTCCATACCTCCACTGACCCCACACCAACAGGAATTTAGCAAAAAGTCCTTAAAAAAACAAGTTGGCACCTTCTCTGCCATGCTCTCATTATATCAGGCCAGCAACCCCATGGCTGCAAAGAGGCCAGAAACTGTGATTCAGAAGTATACGTATTAAATGGGCCAGCAGCACACTCAGCCCAGCACAAGCCAAAAGCATCCCCAGCCTAAAGAGTTGACAGTTGCAGTGTTTATTCTATTCCTAGTAACACTACCATAAAGTTTTAATAAATGCTTCATTAAAACATCAACTGTCTGTCCAGCCAGTCAATTATCACTCATAATCACAGCTATATAACTATATACTGTCTTCTACAGATGTTCTTACATCTGTGCGAAACACACTCTCCACCTCTGCAACGCCCTTGTAACATCTGTTGAATATTTGTAAATGTTTTCTCAATATATAAATGAAATGATACTGTCTTACTTATAATGCATCTACAGTCCCACTACCCCACGTGCCCCCTAAAATCAGTAAAAAGGTATTTCCTTGTTGTTTACAATGTACTAGTCTCTTGATAGCTCTTTGCAGTATCTTTTTAAATGGCTTTTAGATTTTCACTTAGTAACAGATTACACCAAGCCTCCATCTTATCAGAGGAGTTATTAGGGCCTAATCCTTTATAAGCACTAAAGTTATTAGACTTGTGAGAATATTTTCTTTCCTTCCATAAATAATCTGCTGGGGAGAAAAAAAGAAAGCAGAAAAAAAGAAGCCACTTGCATCCTTGCTCACCCAGGCAACCCTCCCAACCCCAGAGAGAAAATCTGCTTCGCCTGCTCCCCCTTTTCCCCCAGCAAAGGAAATCAATTTTTTTTTTGTACATAGAGGCTTCTTGGGAGGAAAAGCAAATTGCATTAAATCCTGGCCAGCACCCCCTTGCCACTGCAGGAAAAAAGTCCTCGGAGGAGGTTTGCCTGGTGTAACCAGAGCTAAGCCTAATGCAACCTCGTGGGCACTGCAGGAGGGCTGCGCATGGGCTTCAGGCAGCAACAGGACTCCCTCCCTTTGGGGGAAATCGGAGCAAATTTGGGGGGAGCAAAGCAGTCCCATAAATGCAACCCCTCCGGCTGATGTGGGTGTCCCCTGCCCCAGCAAAGAGCCAAGGGTGGTGGCAAGGGCTGCACCCCATCTTGGGTTGGGCATTGGTTGCAGAGCCTGAAACAGGCAACGCTGATGCAAAGCAAGGTGTTCCCCTCAAAAAGCATAGTTTGCAAGGGAAGAGCCATTTTAGGCTGCTTTTTCCATTTTTAAGTGGATCCCTCCAAGCAAAGAAAAAAAAAAAATTGTGCAGGGGAAGAGGGGCGAGACCCCAGGTACAGAGGGATCTCCAGAAACCTTTGCAGCCCCTCCATCCCCATGTCCACAGCACGCAACCAGGAGAAGCTGCTTCTCTGCTCACCAACCAGGTCTCTCTGCTAAAACATTTTCTTCCCTAGAGCACCAGGGGCACAAACTGATTTTAAAACTGTCCTGTCCAAGGGGCAACAAACTTGGAGATGGAGAGATGCTCCATCCCTTCCCATCCCACAGAAAACCCCACAGGCTGACACTACTCCACTGCAGCTCTTGGATTTTGCCACCCAAGTCCCACAACTGTTTGACAACTGCCTTCCAAGCCACTCTGCTTATAATTAACACTGTTTTCTGCTATTTTGATAGGAGATCACAATTCTCCTCCCTGGTCTTCTCCTCTGCCCCCCTCCCCACCACTGTATCTTGCGATGTGAGTTTGCTGGCTCCCTCAGCCGTAAAGCTTGGTCCTGGCAGGGGCTGAGGGCTGGAGAGAGAGATGGGGAGAAATGGGGCAGGAAGGTGGAGCAGAGCCCTTTTGGAAGGAGAAACCTCAACCTGCGTGACAAGGTGTGCAAACAGCATCTCCAACCGCTCCTGCTAAATAAAAGTACATTGGGTTTCTGGAGAGCATCTCCAAGAGGTGCGGGGAAGTGGGCAAGCAGATCAGCTCTCTTCCCCCTCCCCCCCCCAGGATCCACCCTGACTCCTCCCTCCCCACCCAGGCACTGCCAGCCTGTGATGCTGGGGCTTCCCATCGCCTCCCACGGTTTCAAAACACAAATGCTCCAAAGTTACCATCTTGTAACCACGCTAAAACAATCCCAGAACAGCAGCAATGAAGTGCTCTCTGCACGGGAACAAGGAAGTTTCTCCTGCCTCTGAAGCAGCCTCAACTCCTCCACTCCCCTGGAAAATACATTTGCAAAAGGCAGCTGGGAAGGGCACAAACAACTCCTTGCAAACTCCTCGCAAAGTCTCATTTGCTTGCTTTGCAAAAGCTGCGATTCGCCTCCGTCGTCGTGGGCTTTTTAGGGTCTCTCTGCAAAAGACACGCTCGTTGCGGCACACACTGGGAAAGTCACTTGTTTGGCAGCCCAAATTTCCGTGCGTAGCAATTTCAGAGCGTTTTTACTAAACAACAGAAAAAAAAAAAAAAAAAACCAACCACCACACAAAAAGCAAAACCCACCACATCCCCGGTTGACTGCGCCGAAGCGAGGAGGGAAAGCTTGACAGCTCCAACAGGACACTCATCCCACGACATGTCTACTGTTAATGCAAAATAAATCACCGCTGTGTCTCCCGGCATTTTATTTTTTTTTTTTTTTTTCCTTCTCATGGCATGTCTGTAATTTTGGCATTCAAAGGCAAATCGGCCGGGCTCCGAAGTCCGCCTGCCCCTTCTCACGGTTTCTCAAATGCCCTATACTTTTCCCACCAGTGAATCCCTCGGGGGGCGGAGGGGGGGGACCCCGAGGACGGATCCCGTCCCCTTCCCTTCGCATTTAATTCACCAGCGCACCTCTCCGAGCAACAAAAGAGAGTTGAACCAAACGTGCGGCACCTCGGCTTCTCCCTTTTTCTCTTCTCAAAATGTTTATTTTCAGTTTTTAAAGACACCTTAACCCGCCATGTTGAACTGACAAGCTTTATAAATATTCATTTACCGCAGTTCGGGAGCGCTACGGGAAAATATGTATAGATCAGGGCTGCACATTTTGGCACAGCTGATTGCTTTCTTTTCTTTTCTTTTCTTCCCCCTCGCCTTTCGCAGCAGCTTTCTTTTTTCCCCCCTCTCCCCTGCAGATTCGGATGAAGCCCACCCGCACACCCAAAATAACTCTGAGACATGCATCAACCTAGTAAATTTGAAAGGAGGTTGCACAAGCATTTCTCAGGAAAACACCAAACCGATAGANCTACAGCTAGCTTCCCCTGCTAAAAAAATATAATAAAAAAATAAAAGCTCTTTGATAAATCTTGGAAGAGGAAAAGCGACTCTCTCCACCCAAGCGGTGCAAAACCCAATAAATAAAGGGAAATACCAGCCGGGAGGACTTGGGGGGGCTGCCGGGCGCGGTACCTTACCTGGGCAAGTTTGGCTTTTTGTGGGTGTTTCTCTTTTTTTTTTTTTTTTTTTCCGCGCCTCCGCGGGGGNAGCGGCGAGACCCCCGCGGTGCGCAGCGCTGCGCGGTGCGGAGCCGACCCGTCCCTCCGCCCGCACTCGCGGCAGACTCATTCCAATATGGCATCCGCGCAGTGCGCATGCCTGCCGCTC